>VYXC01002633.1:77191-124224 GCA_013397175.1 Platysteira castanea | reverse complement strand
AGCGGCGTGTGGGACTGGCACGGCACGGCACGGCCCCAGCACGGCTGGCACGGCACGGCCCCAGCACGGCTGGCACGGCATGGCACGGCCCCAGCACGGCTGGCACGGCACGGCACCTGCCGGGCACGGCACCGCGATACCTGCGTGCAAGGCTGGCACGGCACAGCACGGCACCAGCGCTCAGGCTGGCACGGCACGGTGATAGCCGGGGTGCGAGGCTGGCACAGCCCCGCGCCGGGCAGCGTGGGACCGGTGTGCGGGCTGGCACGGCACTGGTGTGCGGGCTGGCACGGGCACGGCACCGGTGTGCAGGCTGGCACGGCACGGCACTGGTGTGCGGGCTGGCACGGCACCGGTGTGCAGGCTGGCACGGCACGGCACTGGTGTGCGGGCTGGCACGGCACCAGGACAGCCGTGTGCCAGGCTGGCACGGCACAGCACGGCACCAGCCTGCCGGACTGGCGCGGTCCCTGGCCGGCTCCAGGGCTGCCCTGCCCACCCCGCTGCCCCCAGCCCGGCCCGAGGCCACTCGTGGTCCCCTCCCGGGGTCCTGCTCTCGTCCCAGGTGTGACCCTCCCGGGGGGTGACCCTCCTGCCCCGGGTGCCAGAGCTGCCCACACCCCGCCCTTCCCAAGGAGCTGCATCCCCCTGCTCCCAGCAGAGCTGTGCCGGGCACCCCTGGGGCACCCCTGGGGCACCCCTGGGGCACCTCTGCCCCTCCTCTCCATCCCGGGGCTCCGGGGACCCCTGACCCTTCCCATCCCTCCCACACCTCCCACCCCAAGCCGTGCCCGCAGCTGAACCCCTCGGGGTGCCCCCGTCCCCTCCCAGCCCCTGTGGCAGTGCCACCCCTGACACATCCCCTGATCCCACGGTGCTTTTCCCGGCTGGAATGGGATTGGAAGCTCAAAGGAGAGCCAGGGCTGTGAGCACCGAATGCTCCAAGTCTCCACTCCCTCCTTCAGCCTCGGCGCTGGGACCAGTTCCGTGCACACCAGGGCAGCTCCCTGGGCTGCAGCTGAGGAGAGGAGGGCAGTGAGGAGGAGGGAAGGGTGCTCCTGCTCACCCACAACTCCCAAATCCCACTGAAACTATTCCCAGTCTGCACTGTGGGAAAAGAAATGAGATTTCATTCCAGAAATGAACAGACAAAGTAGCTGCCTCTAAACTGACACTCATCACTCCCCCTCCCAGCCCCTGCTCCCTCCCACCCTTTAACTTCTGATTTTCCTGCACAATTTAAAGGTGAAATTCCCTGAGCAGTGAATTTATTGCAGTCCTAGACTGGGCCTGTTCATCAAGAGCAGGAGAATTTTCTTTTGGAAGGAGATGGATGAAAACTGGAATGTTCAGACAATCTTGCTCTCTATTAAAAAAGACCCCAGATCTATCCCTGCAGGGGTTTCAATCCTGGCAGATTTTAGATCCAAGAGAAAGGTGGAGGTGTCCCAGCTGGAATGGCTTTCCTTGCTCGTGGAAGGGCAGGAGAAAATGGGAAAGGAGAGGTTAAATAGGGAGGGGGACACCAAACCAGATCTCATCTGTTCATCCCTTCACAATGAGGCCAGAATTAGAACCCTCCTTCACCTGCACACAAAAGGGGAATTTAACAAAAAGGCCATTGATTGGCTTAAAATGGGGTTTAATGAGGGTTCTTAGGTTTGGGGTTTCCATTTGAGTTCAGCTCTGAACAGCTCTGAGTTTTCATTTCCCCTCTATCTCAATAATTAATCGCCCACCTGGACCTGCACTGCTTGTCCTGGCCCCAAAAATCCGGACACTTTGGGGCAAATTGAGCCTAAAACCCAGCAAATGGGGAAAAAAATCACTGAGCAATTGAAGCTCAGTGTAGGTTTGGGGAGTGCTAGCTCCAGGGTTTGTGTTTGCACAGAAAAACATCTAAAATATGGACCAAGGGAAAATTCCCAGGCTGCCTCTGTAACCACAGGATGGAACTGGCCCCAATTTTGGAGGGGAAGAACAGCATAAAAAATGAGTCTGAACTAAATCAGCAATGAGTGAGCCACAAAATATCATTTCCAAGGGACAAAGAATCCCCATTTTGCAGGGTGTTCTCTTCAGCTGCTGCTGGAATCCTGCTCCTGCAGCAGCAATGGCTCACCAGGAAAATCCACCCTCCCAAAAGAGGAACAGTGCTGCTGCTTGGAGAAAAAACAACCTCAACAGAGCTTTCCAGAGGCAGGGAAGCCTCTTTGGAAGGGAACACCAGGAAGGAACATGCTCAGGGAACAGCACCTGGACCCAGGCTTAAAAGGGAAAAAATCCTGACCTTTTCCTAGATAGAAATTATTATTATTATTATTATTATTCCTGTAAAGGAATAAGCCCTAATGTCTCCTCCTCACAGGTTTGTGCCAGCTCGGATGAGCCTCAGCCCTCACACCTCTGGGGAGAATTTCATGCAGATTTAAAGCTCCCCTAAAAAGGGTACCCAGGGATAATAAACTCAGGATAATAAACTTTCCTCACATTTCCTGGACGAGAAGGCTGAAATATCTGCCCCAGGTGCCTTTCAGTGCCTGGTTTAGGGAGGGAATCCATCGAGTGCTCAGTCCCAGGGCCTAGGTGCAGATTGTTCCTGGGAACAGGAACCATTCCAGGATTTGGACTTTGCTCAGATCTGCCAAAACAGGCAGTGCCAGGGAGGCTGTGATCACACCTCGGAAGCTGCTGCTGTTTATCAAATCACACTTGGGCTAAATTAACACATTAAACTAGCAGAGGTCACCAATAAAATCAGTGGGGTGAAAATCAGCTGCAGAGAGAGCCTCACGCCAGACTCGGCTGTGGCTCCAATTAATCTGCACTTCAGGGATCCCTCAGTTAAAACTGAAACCAGAATTAGGCTCAGGTGGGTCCTGTGGGAACAGAACGCCCAGGAAATGCCCTGAGCAGTGGCACAGGAGTGCTTTGCTTGGGATCTTCCAAGGGAGAGGGGAGATGGGATCAGGTTCTGCTCTGGTTTGGTCGTACACAAACTTACCCGAGCCCAGGGCAGCTCCCAGCAGAATCAGGATCCCAGCAGATCCTGATCCTTTTATAGGATCACAGCTTTCCCCTGGCTCGTGGATCTGGCCAGGGCTGGGATGAGTGATCCCAAAACTCCCAGCTTTTTTTCCCTTCTTGCCTGAGACAGCTTCAGGAATAACGAAGGCAGAACACGCTGAGCGACAGCCGAGAGCAGAGAATTCTTGTTCGCTGGAATAAAAGCAGGGCTGGAGTTTTGTACACTTAATTAAAAGATTAATTGGCTTGCTCCAGCCTTTCTCCGAGGTGCCAGTTCCAGCTCCGGGTGTAATCACGAGGGGTTTATGCAAATGACGTTTCTCACGTGGAAAAATCGAATACAGATCCTGTTTCCTCCCTGGAGTTTAACGATACAGAAGAAAGAGGCATGAAGAGGTTTAATGTGAGGACTTTGCAGGTAATTCTGAGGTGTTTAACACCTGCAAGCCTGGTGACACTACAAATAAAGAGTATGGGAACATCACCCACCCCAAAGCATCCAGAACCTCCCAGGAGTGAAACTTGAGCAGTCCTCGGGAGACCTGAAACCTGCTGATGTCCCAAAGTTCTTTAAGCATCCAAACCCAAACACTTAGATATTTATAGATTATTTGAAATACTCTTAAATGCTGGTCCTTTGTTCCCTTGTGAGTTTAGAGGAGATGCAGCAAGGCTCAAACACCTCCCGATGTGTTTTTCAGCGCCTTCTCGCATTCCCTCCTCCTCTCCTTTCCTCCTCCTCGTCCCCCTGGCGCTGCTCCCACGGTGCCTTTATCTGCAGAACTGTTGGAGGTGATGTCTCGCTCCCCAGCTCCGGAGGAGGAGGAGAAAAAGCCATTTCCATATCAGGTCCGAGCATGAGGGACACCTTTCACACCCGTGTTTCCACATCAAAAAGATGCAAATTGAGAGAGAGGAGCCGCATTCTTCCCTAACGCAATTAAAATGGAAGAGGCAGTTGGAAAGGAGATTTACGAGGGAGCTGAAGGCAAAAGGAAAGCGAGCCTGAAACCGTGTTTAAAAAATCAGTGTGTGTTTAGGGTTCCAGAAATGCAGGGAGGAGCTCAGCGGTGGGGAATGTGTCTGGGGAGACACAATAGAGACGCTCTCGCACCCGCCAGGTTCAGCAGAAAGGAGGAAATGGATGGATTTATTTACATTATCTCATTCATATACACGTCCCAACTGCACAAGGGACTGGAGGACATGTCACTTCCTTCTCCATCACCCTGGAGAAGAAAGGTGCTCATCAAAGTTGTCATATCACAAAAGGAATGAAAACCAGAAAATACCCTTAAGTAAACACTGGCTGTTATTTACATGAGACTGTGAGAAAGAATCTGACTCCAAGGTTAAAACAGAAGGCTTAGCAAAAGCCAGGGCAACAGGGGAAGGGAGGGATGAGGGCACGCTCAGACAGAGCCCAAGGTTCTCCTGCTCCTGCAGGAGGAATCAGAGAGGTTTTTTCTGTCCACTCCCAAGGAGCAGGTTGGTGTTTCAGGGCAGTCACCTCCCCTTTGGGAGCTGTTTTTGTGCTCCTCTGAGAGCAGGGTTGCTCCTTTTCCTCACTGCTGCTGGTTCCGTGTCCTTATCAGCCATTCCTTATCAGCCATTCCTTATCACTCCCACCAGGAACTCGGAGTTACCCCAGGGCTCGGGGATGTGCCCTCAGCTGGGATCCCTGCCCTTCACCCTCCCAACAAAGCTGCAGATGCCATTCACCCAACTTTGAAATAAAACCCACTTATCCTAACAAAAGCCCCAAACCACGGCCAATAAAACTCAAGTCTGATCTCCCACGCGGTATTTTGACTTTTTAATTAATTAATTTTTTTTTAGGAACACAACGCAAATCAGCGTTTCTGTCTTGAATGTAACACTGATAACATCGTTATCACCACGTCTGGCAAAGAGAGGCAAGGTTTGCCCTCAGAAAAGGGAGGACTCTCAGGGAAATCGAAAAGCTGTTGATGAACAATCTTCTCTCTCTTCAGTAATTCAGTGTTTGACAGGTGCCAATAACCTGAATTAATCTTGAGACACTTTGGGTTTTTTCGCTGTCGGTTGCTTTGTTCCTCTCATTTAAATTGCATCCAACCCTCTCTTACTTCCCACCCTCACAAACTATAAAAAAACCTCAACAATCTGCTCCTCTCCGAGGTTCTCAGAGGTCAAACCTGGAGAACAAAGGGAAGACGATGCCTGTCCTAAGGATATTACAAATCAAGGGGCTGATTTTGTCCTCCCCATCTCGCACTGAGTTGTACTTTACTTTAGAGATTGGTAAAAAAGACAAAGGAACATGAGCCAGGGTGGGAAAGCCCATCCCAAGGCAAGGACGTGCTCCACCAACAGCCTGAGCTTACAAAAATACCAGAGTAAAACATCATTATTTCATTAAAAGCTTTAAAAATGAATTCAACTTCCAGATATTCCGATGTGCTCGCACAAGGAGTTCATTCCAACAAATTTCCAGGTTAAAAAAAAAAACCTCATTATTTTTGTCAATACTTGAATCTTTCTCCCATGTTTTAATGGGAATTAAATGTGCCCAGAGCTGAGATCCTGCCTGGAATGTTTGCAGTGCTCAGGCCAGAGCCACTGAAGATTTATAACACCCAAACCAAACCAAACCAAACCAAACCAAACCAAACCAAACCAAACCAAACCAAGCCACAGCAGCTTTATTTATTCTCTGCTGCTGGAATTCAATGAAAGCACGGGCAAGGAGAAGCTTTGGGGGATTTTAATGGCCAGCATCCCCCTGAGGCTGTGCTGCCAGTGAGATCCCAGAGGATGGGATGGGAGCTGGAGCATTCCAGGGCCTGAACCTCGCCAGGCCCCTCTGGAGCACCCCCAGCCCTGCTGTCCCTGCTTCCTCCCCGGGCTGGAACCGTGTCAGGAGCAGCTCCTTCCCCCTGCAGCCCCTCTGATCCACACTCATCCTCACTGATTCCTGGGGCTGAGCTCCCCCTGGAGCTCCCCTGGTGCTGCCCAGACCGAGCTGGGCCCCCAGCCCCAGCCTTTTGAGGCTGCTCTCACCCCCTGCTCTCCACTCTGGTTCCCCAATCCATCCCTGGGCAGCTCAAGGAGCACTCCTTGCCCTGGGGAGGCAGCGGTGGCACTGCCCTGTCACCCACGGCTGGGTCACAGTCACTCAAGGGTTCACAGCCACCAACAGCACCCTCGGAGGCTGGTTCAAAGGGATTTGCCCATAAAAGCAGTTTCCTTCCCCAAAACCCAGCTGGAGCACAAGCAGAGCGTTGCACATTTCAGATTTTAAAGAATTCCTGGTTTGGTTTTGAAATTCCAGCTCCCTGCACTGGTGGGGGAGTTACAAACCCCACCCTGCACCTCCCTGGAGCTGCACAGCACCAGCTGCATTTCGGGTTCACAGCTTTTGCTTTCTTCTCCCCACAGGAGTCTGAGAGCTGCGGGCACAGATGAGATGAGATCCAGCTTAAGGCAAGTACGACAGGAGCAGATTCCTCCCGGTGCTGAGGCATTCCCCCCTCCTGGACTTCCACGTGGGAGCTGCTCCAGAAATCACAGGGGCATTTCTCAGCTTCTCAAGTGCTTTTATTGCAGTTTCTCTCTTTGGGCTGCTTGAGAAGGGTGTTGAATACGTGGCCAAGGAGCACTAAAATATTCTGCTGCCATCCCCTCCCGATGCCAGCAGTGCCACGTGCAGACATCCAGCAGAGCTGGGCCACGCTGCACTTGGGCCCTGATGTGAAAGGAGCCTTCAGGCAGCTCTCCCTCAACTACAGCAAAACCTGAGTTCCAAATTTCCCTGAAAATCCCCATTTCTCTCTGACTCTGTCAACATATTGTTCCAAACTGGCAGGAACTGTTATTTACATCTTGTAGCATCAACAGAATGCTGAGCTGTATCAACAGTGCTTATTACTAATCAGAACGTGCTGGTAATTAGTGAGAGAGACCCTCAGCTCTCTGTGAGCCTGAGTGGGATGAACTTTATTTCTATAAAGACGATGAACTGCATCCTACTAAACACAGCATCTCCAAACAACCTCATTTTGGCCTCCAAGCATTTGGGAGGAGGGTGGAGGGGGTTTGGAGCAAGCTGTGATTTGAAACAAACAGCCCTGAATGTACTTAGAGCTCCTCAAAGGAAAATACCCCGGGGCAAATCCTCCTGCCTTGTTCCTCAGGTTTCACTCCAAAATGGGATTTGGATCAGGGGAGGGAAGGGCAGAGCAGCTTTGGACTTCAGGACTGCTCAGATGAGTGAATTCTTTAGGATCTGTCACACACAGCACATATCAAAGGGAAATGATTTTAGAAGTCTTTGAAATTCCATCAGAATTGTGGCAGGGTGGGGGGGTTAAATTCCAGTTTACAGCTCAGTGCCTGTAGGGGAGCTCACCTCAAATAATCCGGGCTGGTTTTGCACCCAGGCCCTTTCTCCAGATCCCAGATTTGCCATCAGTGAGGAAACCTCCTCAGTTCCAGTATAAGGACTAAAACCCCAAATTCAAACCCTCTCCAGCCCAGCCCAGTCTGAGAGCAAAGAGGGGAAATGAAATTCCTTTTTAACACCAGAGCTGCTGTTTGCAGCTGATTTTAATGTTGGGTGATGTTACCAAAACCAAGCCTGCCCAAGGTCACAATCCAGGCCTTTGATTTCACTTTCTTCTGGGAATATTTTGGGAAAGAAAACAAGAAGTCTTTCACTGAAGCAGTTCCTAAGATAGAAAGCTACACTTGTTGCAGTGCTTGTTCTGCTTTCAGCCCCAGGACAGGCTCTGCCACCTCTGAAAACTGATTGGATTTTCTCCAATGATCTCTTGCAGAAAACAAGGAATCCCAAACTGGCAGCTGCCTGAGCCTTCCCTGCCCCTTGATGAAGAAGGCAACACATTCCTGAGCTGTCCAGCTGGGATCAAGGTGACCTGTGCTGGAAGCTTTGTGCCCCAGGTTGCTGTTCCTGCCCTCCCTGGCTGCAAAGCCCACTCCTGAGCCTGCCCCATGCCTGCACAACCCGAGGGGAAAAGTGGCTCCTGGATGCTCCTGGTGACAAGGGAGTCCTAATTCTGCTTCTCCAGGGATTTTGAGAACAGCTCCTGAGTCCCAATGAGGCCCAAGTTCAAGGAGGCTCCTGGAGCTGCACTTTTGGCCTCAGACTATGAGAGCTTTGCAGAGCTGAACTCCACCAGGGACACAGAGAGCGAGCAGCTGGAGGGGTCCCTGTCCTCCACCATCGCCCTGAGCATCGTGCTGGTCCTCATCTTCTCCTTGCTCATGACGTCCCTCATCACCTATTGCTTCCACAAGTGGAAACTCAGAGGGAAAAGACTGCAGAAAGCACAAGAGGAGTATCAGAGAGACCAAGAAAAGAGCGTTTGCCAAAGCACACCTGGACTTGTTTCATAAAAAAAAGAGAACCAGGATCCACCATGAAGTATTCCTGAATCATCCAGAAATGAAAATCACGGAAGGACTGCAACTGTGAAATTTCCAAGCAAACAGATCCTTGTTTTATCTCATTTCTAAGAGTTGTTAGCAGTTTGGAGATTTCCTACAGCTTTATTATACGTATATATATATATTTATACATTTAGTCTCATTTGTGCAAAGTAAAACCAATGCAATGATGTATTTTTAATCTCTTCTGTCATTTTAATCCTCTTGGAAGTGTCCAGGGCCAGGCTGGACAGGGCTTGGAGCACCTTGGGACAGTGGAAGGTGTCCCTGCCACAGCAGGGGTGGAATGGGATGAGTTTTTAGGTCCTTTCCAACCCTAATTTTCCGTGTATTACTGAACCAGTAAATTTCAATCTGTTGCTTTCACTCTTTCAAAACCCCCGTGGGAGGTCAAGAGGCAGATTTGGGGTGACACCACCCAGCCCAGCTGCTCCAAAGCAGGGCACTTGTGCTGCACTGATCCCATCAGGGGCTGGAGGTGCTGAAACCCCCGTGGCCTCAGGGGTGAGGGAGCTCCCAGCTGGTGCTGCCAGGTTTGGAAATGCTCCTGAGGAACTGCTGGAGCCTTCAGCAACAGCTCCTGGAGGGGCCAGACCTGACCTTTCCGTGTTCCCTGCACACCAGGGAGAGCTGCTCGTGCCATTCCCACCACACCTGGACTGAGGACATCCAGTGCTAATGGAACTCAAATTCCCAAGGGAACAAACAGCCTAAATCCCTTTTTTTAATAGGCATCTCCTTTTTAAACCACCCATACCACGGCGTGTTTCTATTTTCATAGCCTGTCCTGTGATGCCACAGAGAAATGACAGATTTATTGTGAGTAGCATATCTAAGTAATCTTTTCTAACCAAGTGATGGATGTAATATTAATAAATGTCATTGTTTTATAAAGTAGAAACCCTGTGAAGTTGCCACCAAGCCCCCTGCTCAAGTATACAGCTTGCTTGCAATTACCAGTACTGCTGTATGTATTTTTAAACGAGCTGTAATACTGTGATGATGCTGTAAACTTACCTCTGTAGGCAAAAAATGTTCTATTTCCAAATGTCAGGATGAAGGATGTGAATGTTCTGAAAGTGCTATCAACAGAAAAAAAAGAAAAAAAAAGAATTTTCACAGAATATTCAAAAGGATTCTGTTACATGAGACAAATCTATTTTACAAGGGTAGTTATGGATCATGCAGCCTAGTCTGTGAGAACAGCACTATTTTATTACAGAATAAAGAAATGAATAAACAAGCAGTGAATATCCATGCCCAGAAGCTGGGAAATGGTTTGGGTTTTTTTTAACACCCCAATCAATTCTTTAGGTAATCTGGAAGATGGAGGACCCTGACAGAAGGAATCCACTCCCCCTCATCTCCCATCCACATCCTGCTGCCAAAGAGCTTCAAAATCAGTTGTGGAGGGAAAAAAAGAACAATTAGCTGCACGAAAACAATGCAAATGTAGTGTTTGTAGCATTAATATCTGTTCTGCCATCATTTAAACAGAAAAATTCAGCACAGCAGCCCTGGGGCTGCACACAGCCAGTGCCTTCCTCGGGGCCACGAGCAAAAGCCACTCTGAAAATCACATCCAAGGGAATAAAATCACAGCTTGAGGAACGCAAGGAGGTTTGAAAATGCTTGAAAAATACAGAGCTGGGAGCACTGCTGGAGGATATGGGGATGGTTTGAGGGGACTGCACTCAGTTCAGGGCTTCCTGGAGAGCTGGGTCAGCTCCAGTTCCACGGGGAACACGAGCCCTTCCAGCAGAAAAACCTCATCCCTGGTGCCACCAGCTGAAAATTTTTGTCAAGTTCCCAATATGAGTACATGGGTTCAGCTCCTCTTCTTGGCACCTCATCAAACTGGCTCTGGTAAAAAATACAACTAAAAAACCACCTGAGTCTCACCACACACCAACCCCACGAGGGGAATTTCTGAGGAGGCACTGAGGGACCCCAGGGGAGCCCAGAGCATTTCAGATTTTAGTGTAACTTCAGGGAAAAGGTTCAGGATTAATGGGAGGAGGCCACAAAAATGCTCTGAGGGCTGGAGCCCCTCTCCCCTGAGGAAAAACTAAGAGTTGGGAGCGTTCAGCTGGAGAAGAGAAGGCTCCAGGGAAACATTCCTGTACTTGAAGAAAGATGGAGCAAAGCTCTCAGCAGGCCCTGTGCCCTCAGGACAAGGGATAATGCTTTAACTGCAGGAGGGTTGGTTTAGGGTTTTTACACGAAGGTTTTTACACTGAGGGAGGAGAGGGAGGGTGCCCAGAGAAGCTGTGGCTGCCCCTGGATCCCTGGCAGTGCCCAAGGCCAGGCTGGAGCAGCCTGGGACAGTGGAAGGTGTCCCTGCCATGCAGGGGTGGGTTAGGTGGCCTTTGGAAGGTCTCCTCACACTCAGACTCTTCTGTGATCCTACACTGGACCAGTGGGACCACAATGGATTTCCTTCCTCAGTAGCTGGAAATCCAAATTCAAATATCCCAGAATCATGGAATGGTTTGGGCTGGAAGGGACCTTAAAGCTCATCCAGTGCCACCTCCTTGGCACAGGCAGGGCCACCTTCCACCATCTCTGAACGTTTATCTTTGTTCCCAGCTCACATCCAGGGACCTTTGTGACACTAAAACTTCATTCCCACTCGGAGCTGTGCTAGCAGCCTGCTGGGATTGACAGGGAAGTTTAATCCCAAAAATACAAATTCCCACAGCCTAAGGGACAGATGGAAAGGAGACTAAGGAATGAGGCAGCCTGGAATGCAGGGTATTTTTTATGGAGAAAGCTAGAGCAAATGAAGGGCAAATGACAGTGCTGCAGTCCATTGGAAACTGATTTTAATGATAATTTGAGGAATTTCAGTTTATCCAAAGGGTCAGTTATAAAATCCAGCATCCCACAAGTGGTTATCAGCACACACAGAGCATAAACCAACTGAGATGGGAGAAACCTCTGTGAGCACAGGGTTCAGAGCAATCATCTCCACCACATCAGCAATCATTCAGAAGATTAAATCATGCAGCTCTGGGTGGCATGAAAGCCACAAAGCCAAAGCTGCAGAGCACTCTGAAGAGGCAGATTGATTTCACAGCCACATTTTCCATAGGAATCCCTCTTGAGCCACCCTGCTCCTTTCATGCCCCAGCAAGCACAAACCAGGCAGCAGATGAATCAATATTCCCTGACCAGAGTTTTGGGGGTTCTTTGGATCAAAAGAAAAATCTGCTGCTGGGGGGAGGAGCTCCTGGAAGGGGAAAAAGGAAGAGACATCATCCACCCTCTTTCCCACATCCTCCCTGTCAGAGTTTTCGATCTCCAGCCTCAAAAGCTGCAGGATTAGAAAATAAATTATTTAGGGACTTGGATCATTCATTCCATTGCGTATCTCTAAGAGCTGCTAAAGAAAAACACTCACATCTCAGAGTCATTGCTGATAAAAGAATGAAACAACTGTAGTGAGCAGCAGGAAAACACATCCAACAGCCACCAGCAAAACCTGCTTTGATTTTCCTGAGCAGTTACCTGAGCTCTGTTTGTAACATTTATGCAAACAAACAGGAGCTGTGCAGGCACCGTGTGTGAGCAGGATGCTGTTCCACAGATAAACACTGTCAGACACATAACCCAAATAACTCAGCTCAGGATTTACAGAAAGGCTTGACAGCAGCTGCAAAGAAATCTTCCGGTAGCTCTAGAAAGCTTCTATGTTCTGAAAGCAAAAATATCAACATGTACAGGTTTATTTTTTAAGGAGAGCCCTGGAAGTCACCTTTTGTGGGTCTGTAAGGGCTGAAATCTGTGCTACAAAAAGCCATTTTCAAAGGATTCAGTTCCTGATTGCCTCTTGTACACCTGGCAGCCCTCACAAGGCTCCACGTGGAATTCCGGGTGCCTTTCCCAGTGTTTGCAGATTGCAGAGACTTCCAGAGGCTGAGAGAACAGGGAGTGCAGAACAAAAGTAAGGAACAGAGGTGGAGTATCCCTGAAGAGATTGGAAGGCAGGAGACTGCAGGGATTTAAACATTTCCAAGGACTGCAGAGAGACAGGAAGGAACGAGCAGGGTTTATTCATTATCCAGGTGCTCTGCAGGGACAATTCAAAAGGGAATGTTTTCAGGGGAGTATTTTTGATGGACTACCAAAGCTGTTTGCAAGAAACCAGAACCAGCACTGAATAACTCATGGCTGGGCTGGGTTTCCACCTGGGGCTTGACCTACTCAGGATCAGCTCCCAAGGAAATCACTCCCAGAAGATTTTTAAGCAGCAGAAGGCAGAGCTTTGCTAACACTTCTGTTTATATCCCAGCATTTCCCTTCAGGTTTTCCACTGCTTTGTGGGAAGTGAGAACAAGAGGCTAAACAGCCCTCAAGGACTCTTATAAACAACACAGAGCACGAGGAGGGAACCATATGGGGATGGAACACAAACCCCACTTCAGCAGTGAGTGTTCTTGTCCCAAAATGGGGGAAGAAAATGCAACACAGGGAGGTTTAATCCTCCCTGCTTTGGCACAAAAACACAGTGTGGGTTCATCGATAGGGATATTCCTCCAGGATTTCCAGAGAGATATGAATGCCCAGAAATGGAGAAACGGGAGGCTGAGGAGAGTCAGTCCCTTCAGCACTCAGCCAAGGCCATGGCTGGAGCACAGGGCTGAGCCCTCACTGCCAGCTCTGATCACCAAGGGGCTGCAGAGGTGCCCACAGAGCAGCACCAGGCTTTGGAGGCCACAGTCAGGATGATTTCAGAGATTCCCAGCATAATTCCATTTTATCTGGATGTGTAGCAAACCCCAGATCCAGTCTTTGAACAACAGTGGCTTTGTCATCTTGAAAAATTACAACAGATTCCAAAGTATTTTCTTACAATTCTTATTCCAGTTTTAATCTGGTGGTTTTTTCTCCTAGGCACCTATCCTATATAGATTCCATGATTAATTTATTATCATTTCTCATCCTGTTGGCATCCCCAGTCCTGCTGATTAATTTCTGTTATAGCCTCATTATTTCCCTTCTATAAATACTGCATTTCATTTTAGTGCTTTCTATAGTTAACTTTGCTTTTTGTCCTCCACCTGGGGCTCTCACTTTCAATTTATCACGAGACAGTGGGCAAAGACTGAGCTGAAATGCAGTAATTACACCACCCTGCCCTGGAACATGGGATGATTTATTTTCCTTATGGATGGCAGCAGCTGGGAGCTGCTCTGCAATCCCACAGCAATCCCACAAAAAACAATACTTGTGGCTTGCCAGATTAATAATGGGAACTGTTGGCTTCTGGAATTTGAAAAACCTGTGGAGATGGATTACAGCATATCACAGCATTTGCATTGAGGAAGGAGAAGGAGTTGACTCACACCCCACACAGGCAGATCTGGTTCCACCTGCAGGAATATTAAACCAGAGCCCAATCCATCACTGCCAGAGCAGCTCAGATCCACAAAAATCACCAGAATTCTGGAGGTGGCTGCCCACAGGAGCCTCTCCCAGTTCTTTACCCACTGGAGTTATGGTTACCTTCAGGATTTCCATTTCCTGACCCTTCAGCCTCTGCCACAAGTCCCTGGGATCCTCTGAAGGTTTGGGGAAGCTTCTGAGTGCTTCTCCCAGAAGTGTGAGCATGTCCTGAAACACAAGGGAAGCATGGAATTACTCAGGTTTGTATTCCTACCACTTCTCATGGCCTCTATCACACCCCCAGCCCCTCAAACCCAGCCAGGTGGGCAGCACACAGCCACACAACGTGGGGGATTTGAAGGGATCCTGTTTAAGAACTCTGTCCAACAGCGTGGCCCAAAAAGCAGCATTCCTCCCTAAGGAGGCACAGGGAAAAGCTGGGAAGCAGGGGGGAAAAGTGGGAAAAAGCAAAGCCTCACTTGAGGCTGAAGTTATCAAATTTTAGGTATGGAGTGAGGAAGAGTCAGAACTCTGGAGATGGAATTATTAGGGGAAAAAGGCGTGTGTGGTACAGCCCAAACTCCAACCCTGCTCATCAACATGGAAAGAGATCTGGGGGCTTCAGGAAGGCCCCTGCCTTCAGTGTGACCCCTCCCAAGGAGAGAAGAGTTCTTCCTTCAGGAAGATCCTCCTGAGGAACAGCCACAGGAGACCCAAGGAACTGTGCACATTTCCCTGCCCACTTAGCTGCTCCAGAGGCACTTCTAACAACAAAGCTTCCATTTTTGGGACACTGGCACAGAGACACAGGAAGTCCAAGGAGAAATCTCACCACATCCCAACAGCCTGAGCCTCCATCACACATTGCAGTGTCCCATTCCAAGATTCCTATGGCAAAGGATAAGCAAGGAAGCCCAGTGTGGGCACAGTTACTTCCCACCACATCATCCCATTTGCCATTTCATCTTGGACAGCCCAGCAGAAAACACAGTGGGGAGAAATAATCAAAAGGGACCCAAAATCAATTCCAGGACATCCTGGGAATGACCTTCAGCTTCCATAAATCAGGCAGCTCAAATGACTTGAGGAGAATGTTGGTCCCAAGCATTTTATTGATGACATGGAGCCAAATTCTATTTTGGTTTGCAGTGATCTCACTGCCATAAATCAGGGGGACTCTGCCTTCGAGATCCTTTAGTTACAGCACCTATAAAATGGAGCATGAATTTTTTTAAACAATATTTGCTTACTCTGGAGTAAAACTGTTCTTCCAGCTTCTCTTGGATTAAAGCACCTTCCAGCAGAGTCTTTTTTTGCCTGAGAAAGGCAATCTTGGCCAGCTCTGCTTCCTTCTGCTGGCAGTCAGGACACGCTGAAGCCTCGTGGATTTGTGCCTCTGTCACCTGAAAGAGGAGACTTTGATGCCATGAGCAACGTCTGGCCTGGCAACTTTGAGAACAACCAATAAAAATACACATAGAGGCACTGTCTAAAGACAAAAATTGGATTTTTAGGCAGTGGTCAAATAATTCACAGTCATAATTCCATCATCTGTCATTGCTCCTATGCTGGCAGCGTGGGCAAGGCCTCAGACACCAACCAGAGAGGTTATGATTATAAATTATATTTATAAACTTTATTAAATGAGTTAAGAAGTAAATAAACTCTGGAGCAATTAGTTCAAACGTGCAGGTCTGAGCCAGAATCCAAGCCAGGCTCTGCAGTTCTGTTTGTGAGATGAACAGCTCTACTCAGTGGTTCCTAGGGTCTTTATCCACCATGAAATCTTAAGCTTATTTAACAGCACTACCCAAACCCCAGGGTTTGTGCTTTTATGAAATATCAATGGTTTTATCTGATTTAATTGACACAGATTCCATCTGGCTCCATGAACACAGTGAATTGCTACAAAATCAGGGGAATCCACACTAGGAACTCCCATCCCAGGCCTCTCTGTCCCCTTTTCCCTGATTTGTCTGTACTAAAATGTTGTTGTGTGGAGCCACAGACAGAACAAAGCAAAGCAGATAAAGTTACTTTTCTTAGAGAATGTATTCCCACAATGGAACACAAATCAAGAGGAAATAAAAATTCCACAAAATTTGCAAGGTGGATTAACATTAACATAAATCAAAAATGCAGATGGCTGAAATGTCAAAATCATTTTAAAAGACACGAAGCTTGAAATAATTATCACACCAGAACTGACTTTAAAGTATTATTTTTAGGTGCAGGGCTGAGGGGAGGAGCTGGGGCATAAAACCCACCGAGTGGTGGGAAAAAACCACTGGGCTGGTGACAAAAAAAGAGCTTTGAATCAGGTAAAGATGAGACAGATGCTTCTTAATCAGGGACTGAGGTCAGCAAGATTTTATGAGAACTGGTTTTATTAATATTACCTAATGCCTAAGAAAGCTGGGAGCACGGGGAGGTTTTGGAATTTTTCTAATCCTGGAGTCACAAGGACTTCACAACAAAAAATATGCAGAATAATTTGATAAATAGTTGGTGCAAACATAACCAGAGAAAAAGGCTTTTTTCCTTCAGCTGATCCAGCTTCTCGTGCAATAACTGATGATCCCAGCCTTGCTCAATCACACAAATCAGGATTTTATCACCAGGCAATATTTTATGGTGATTATTTGCTAGCAACAGTTCTACAGTGATGTCTAAGAAATGAGAACAATAAATCTTGGGATATCAACCCAAAACCTCTCTCAGAGGCATCACTAAGGTCTGTCTGATATTATGGCTTTTTCCTCCAGTGGTTCTCCTAGAATTTCGGGGAAAATCTCCCTTTCTGTGCCTCAGTACCTGTTTCACAGCCTCCCTGGTGTTTTCCAGCAGGATCCTGTTCATCAGCTGGGCAGGAACAATGCAGGAATCTCGGGTCTCAGCCTGCCTTGCTGGGACTCCACACTGCAGCCTCCTGCACTTCCCACTGCCTGCCTGCTCCTGGTGCATCCCGCTGATCTTCCTGGTGCAGAAAGACCTGAGAGCATCCAGTTCTCCATGGGACAATTCAGGAATTCCTGCCAGGCATAAATCAAGAGGAGAAGAGCATCAACTGCTGCATCAGGAAAAGAAAAATTGTTGCTCTTTATCTGTGTGACCTCGTGTTATCCAAGGAAAACCCCAACCCAGTGTCAGGCCCTGCCTGCAGCGACAGCAGAGCAGAATTAAAATACAAATGTGGATGGGAACTGTAGGAACTTGCACAATAAATGGCTCTAAAACAGGCTCCAAAGAGCAGAATTAAAATACAAATGTGGATGGGAACTGTAGGAACTTGCACAATAAATGGTTCCAAAACAGGCTTTGAAGGTGGGAGGAAATAAAAAGACAAAAGGTTAATGGTACAGGATAAATAGATTAGCAAAGCCAGCAGTTAATTACTATGAGATTAAATAAACTGACTGTCAGTAATACAGATTTAGCATCTCCCTACCTGAAACTGCAACTTGCTATGCCAAAAGTAATTAATATTTTAAGAGAGCTCTTCATCAACAACTCTAAGGAGCAATTTGTAAGACAAATTAGAGGCAGTGTCCACTGAAGTCACTCTGGAAACACCTCCAATACATTCCACAACCTACACCAGGCCATTTTTGTTTGGAGGAAATGCAATTACATTAGAAAACACTTTTCCTCTAAAGCTTCAACAATCATTTCCTAAATTCCTTATACGATCTTGTTTAAAAAATATCATTCTCTCTTTCATCTTCTCTTATCCTTCCCAGTGGCATGTAAAAATAAATAAAATAGAGATTAGACTTCAGATGGGTGGGTTAGGATGGATTTACAACTTCATTCAGAGCTTCTGGGGAGATTTTCCAGAGGCTTAGAGCCCAATCGATGCAGTATTTCATGGGCAGCAGCACGGAGTGGGGCTGTGGGAGGTGGGAGACACCACAGCTCTCGAGGTTTCAGTGCCCAGATTTCCCCCTGCCAGCCCAAAGTCAGGCAGGGGATGACTCCGGAGGTGTGGCCAGTTTAATTCCAAGGATTCACACACAAATTCCTGCTGGGAGGTTGGATTATATCATTTAAACAAGCCCTCCACATTGCCTGTTTTTTAGGATTAAATTCCATTTCCAGACAGGCACTGCCAGTGTGGTGGCATTCCAGTCCCATGGGAAATCTCAGCATAACCACGACACCAATCCTCAAAATGCTGAACAATGTGAACAGAAAAATTCCCCTCAGTTCCCTGGGGTTATTTTAGTCCTGAGTGCACAAGATACAGCTGTGGAATTCTGGAAAAAACTGAGCACCTCTTCAGAAATCCAATGTTTATGAAGGATAAGAGGATCCATGGTTAAAACGAAGCAAAGCAGGAATTTGGTGGCTTCATGGACAACATGGAATATGTTTAAGTGCAACTACTACAGTTCAGAATTGAGCATCACAGAGCAATTTATTCCTCCTAAGTAGATGATGTATCAAAATGATTAAAAGCAAAGACTATAGTGACAATTAATAGACAGATAAATAAGAATTGGCAATACCTTAAAATGTAATTTAATGAAAAAAAAAGTCTGGGGAAGCATCATAAATATCTGAGTGGAAGTCACCTTTTCAGTCATCAGGTGATTTTCCTTACAATTTCAGTGTAGAATCCTGTAAGAAAAGTGGAAATCATGTGCCCCTACTGGGTTTAATCACATTAATAAAATATTCCTGGCAGGTTCATTTATGCTGAACATAGAATGAATAAAAAGATTAAAAAGTTACCATTGTGAGGGGGGGAAAAACCCAGAACAAAAGCATTTGAGTACTCAAAGGGAGAAGTAAAACACATCAGGCCCACTGAGCATTCAGTGACAGTTTAATACCAGCCTGATTAATTCACTTAAGGTTCTTCTGACATCCACAAGTGCAATTTTATTAAGAAATGGTTTCTAAAAATGCATAAATCCTGTGCTGCCACACACCCCCCCATCTGCTCATCTGCACCTCCAGACTCCAGAAGAAACACTGGCAAAGGGAACAGCAATTTTTAAACCTCACTGCACGACTCAGTGCTGGAGTTACTTTTTCATATTAACTCATGCTTAACAGGAAGCTCAGGAAGAATATAAATTAGGGATCAAGGCTAGAATTTCACTGAAACAAACCCAAAAAGCCATGAGGAAAGTTCATATTTTAACTGAATTATTTACACATTCAGATTTCCCCCAGGGGTGGGAGATTCATCTGCCCAGGGGGTCTCAGCTCTTGCTTTGGGGGTTGGGTTTATCCCGGGTCTCTCACATTCCCTCCTTTCCATGTGTGATCCAGACATCCTGGACTGCTCCTGCTCCATCTGTGGTGGCAGATCTGAAGGTCAGGGCACAGAATCCCTGCCAGTGCCAGGGACTGCTCCAGAGGGATATTCTCCTGGTGTTTGGTTGCTCCAAACCCAGCGTTCCCCCTCTTTGTTGGAGTAAGGCAGAACAGGTGACAGGAGCAGCCCAAGTGACAGCAGCACGGGCATCACTCAGAGCCACGTCTCACCCAGCAGGAAGGTCACAAAACATGGAATGTTTAGGAAATGAAGCCCCACAAAGTGCACCAAGAAGCCCAGGAGAGATCAGCTAATCCCCACATGGACATCCCAAACCCTGCTGAGGGGCTGTAACTCAGTGACCTGTGTAGGTTTTGCTGTCTGTGTACAACTCCAGCCTTAAGTGTGACATTTGAAATCCATGAGGGAGTAAAATAGGAAAGTCTTCATGAGTTTCCTCTTCCTTTGATGTCTAACTTTGATTTAATAGGAAAATTGGCAGGCATTTTGTTGCTCTTATTCTCTACTAATACTCTATTTTAAGAAGATAAAAAGAGGTAACTGTGAAGGGCAATAATCAATAACTGCTCTTCAGTAAGGTTTTACCTCTGCAGCTCCAGATAACATCTTCATAATTACTTAAATTGATTTTACAGTTCAGATGAACACATTGACAGCCTGACCAGCAGAGAGCATGAGAAAGATCCCTGCAGGTAACACAGGAGTGAGAGAAACAGGCTGAAATGTCAGGCTGGTTATCACAAACAGGAGTTTAAAGTGAGTAAAACTCCTCCAGCACAGTGAATCACCACAGAGTCACACAATGACCTGGGCTGGAAGGACCTTAAAGCCCAGCCAGTGCCACCCCTGCCATGGCAGGGACACCTTCCACTGTCCCAGGGTGCCCCAAGCCCTGTCCAGCCTGGCCTTGGGCACTGCCAGGGATCCAGGGGCAGCCCCAGCTGCTCTGGGCACCCTGTGCCAGGGCCTCCCAACCTCCCAGGGAACAATTACAGCAGCAGTGCAGTGCTAACAGTGCAGGAAAATGAACAGGCAAAGCTTTTAATGGAGACACATTACAAAGGTGAGAGGCAACTTGTGAACACAGCAGCAGCCAGGGGCTTAAAGAGCCCCACCTGAATTTTCAGATACATCCGAGGTGAAGAATTGCAGTTTCCTGAGTGCATTTTAAAGATGACTAACATGGAATAATCTCCATGGAACTGAGGATTTATAGCCATGTTGTGATGTATTTGCCTAATAACAGCTCGTGCTGCCACACTGGGGTGGAGGGACAAAGGCAACTATGATGAAAATTTCTCACTTCTCCCAAGGCCAGCATTTAGGTTTTTCTTCTTTCAGCCCACAAAGAAAACCATGAAAAATAAAAATGACATTCCAGAGTGTTCCCACAGGCAAACCAGAACCAAGGTTTTCTGTTCCCCCATCACATTTAACCCCATTAGTAGTCAGATGAGAGAGAAAGTCTTGAGGCAACAAAACAAACCCAAATTCAGAGAATCCTGCGTGCTCAGTGCACACTATTCACTGAGCTGAGTGCTCTGAGGGGACTCACTGAGCAGCAATCCACTTCTAGGTGAGCTCATCTACTGCATTTAAAAAAAAAAAGTCTCCAAGTTTCTAAAAAAACCAAGATTTTGTGGCTACCACGCACTAAGTCCAAGAGAAGCATTTCTAGACATCAGAAGACAAAAGTCGCTGTGCTTATTTTATGATAATATTCAGCAATAAAAAATGCAGTGCTTGGCTAATTATGATTGATTTGGGGATAACATGGCTGGATACTGTGTTTGCATCAAAGAAAGATAAGCACAAACCGAATTTTGTGCTCTTCAGACTGATCACTGGAAGCACCAGTGTACCAGGACAAGCAGGAGACAGCCCAGGTCTGCTACACCAGCCTGAGATAATGGAACAGAACTCACTGCTCAAGCCTCAGTGACCACTCTGACTCTCCCTGCCATCAACACCCATCACCCAAAGGCAGAGCATTCCCTGGTGCACAACTACAAGAATCTGACAGCGATTCTATGAATAAAATCCTCCAAGTGCAGCTTTCAAGGGAAAACCCAGTGGAGATGGAAAACATCCCCAGCCTTCAGCTGTGGTTCATCATTCATTCAGTGCCTCTGAACTCATCAGGTCCCTTTCAATTTCTCCAGGAATCAGGATTCTGGTGTATTTTAGGAAGATTATCTTGGAGGAGCAGGCCAGGAGAAGCCTCCCTACTACAGATGAGCTGCTCCACACAAGCTGCCTTCCACTCGACTGCAGGAACAGAGAAATGCAGGAGATGAGTCAGGAACCCCCAACATTGACTCACCACTGTGGGGAAGGAGCTTTGCAATTCAGAATAGCCCAGAAGTGACCTCAGCTCCTGCTTTTCTAGGACAGATGGGTGCTTTGAGGATGCTTGTACACAAATTCCATGCCATGCAGTGCCCAGGCAGGAGGATCTCCTGGTTAATCAGTCTTACAGTGACCCACAAAACTCCCAAGTTTGCTCACTTTTCCAGGAACATGCAGATTGAGGAAGATTCCCCGTCTGCTCCCATTATTTTTTGCTCAATTACAGCTTTCTTGCTCTTTTTTCTTAATTAAAAATAGCATCTCTGACCCACTTCTTGACAGACTTTAGCAGGGCGTGCATCCCACTATCTGCTCTCACAGTTCCTTGCATAACCAGTACATGGAAATGGATCCTTCCTTCCTCCTTTCCCTTCTCCTCCTCCTCCCTACACTCCATCATGGTGTTGGGTAAAGCTGCTCCATTGTTCCTGCCAAAATTGGTGCCCTGCTGCCTCCCTCAGCTTGGGAAAGGAACTTAAACAGGGCAAAAAGATAATTCAATAATCAACAGTTGATTAACAGCGGGGAAAAACCATTTCACACAATAAATTCTGAAGTTGTGTTTATTTTGGAGGGAAAAGCCCCCGAATTTCCTAGTACCTGTACAGCTGGAGAGAAAAACCCTGAACAGTTCAGTAAAAATGTGAGGATTACAGTCAAATTTAAAATGTGGGGACATTTTATGATGAACTTTTCCAGGTTTTGTGGCAATGCATCACCAGGATAATGTCACTGCATGGGGGGAGCATCAAGGCCACGTGTGATACAGGAGACAAACTGCTCTCCAAGAAAGCATAAAAGAGAAACTTTGTACTTAATTACCTGGCTGATTAAGCCAGGCTAATTAGCTGGCTTAATTTAACAGCCTGTGTATAGAATTTAAGTCTAGTTTACATCCCCTTCCAAAAGAAACAATTATAACCTCTGCTGAAGTTACCCAACTCACCAGCAGGAGTTCTGATGACAGACTTGTCTGGTTTAATCCCAGTGTCTTTATTTTTCAGCTCAATCCATTTTCCCATGGCATCAATCCACTTCCCTATGGCAGCTCTTCCTACAGCTGCAGAATCCACTGCTTCAGACTCCTCCTCTGCTAGAAAAAAAGGCAACTTTGAATGTACATTGTGAGGAAAGCAAAGTGGGAGGCAAATAATCCTCCAGTTGAATGTGCCAGTTCTCCCTGCTGAGGGAGAAGAAACCCTGAGCCAGAGGAATACACAGATGAGGCCACGGATTTCAGCTTCTGTCCCACAAAACACCTCACACTGCTCATTTCTAATCACCCCTGAACCACAATATGAGGTTCCCTGAGGAAATGAGAGCTGCTGGCACGTTCAGTTTGATCTGAAATGCCAACTTAGCCCCCTGTGCCTCCTCCCTGCTGCAGCCATCACTGATTTCCAGCCCTGCACAGGCTCCTCATTTGTGGCTGCTCAAGTGCTCTTAGGAGCTCTCTCAGGATATTGATCCAAGGGGGAAATAATGCGGCACAGAGAGAATAAAAATTCTGCACCAGCTCCCAGCTCTCCAGTTTGTTCCAGATGGGCTTGATGGTCCTTGTGGGTCCCTTCTGACTCAGAATATTCCGAACTCCAGTTCTGCAGGGACTGAGGAAACCACAAAGATGTGGCAAGACAAAAAAACTTCAGAGGCCTGAGAAGCCACTGAAACCAAGGTGAAAATGAACAGCCCCAGTTCAAAGGAGCACCTGACTTCTCTACCCTGTTTTAGGGGACTTGAAGGTACCAACAGAATTTCAGCATCACAAGGTTACTAAGGAAGCACTTCCATGGCCAAATCCTTGTCATGGAGCTGTCTGAAGCATGGATCTGGTCAGCACCTTGCACAGCAAGGACACTGTGTGCCATTTTCACCTTTATTTTTGCTCTCTGAAGGCCCCACTGCAGTGATTGAAGCTGTGAAACAGAGGCCTCAAGCAGAGAGAGCTCTGCATACCTGTGTGACTTTGGCCTGCCAGTGATGATGGGCTTTCCAAGGCCTCTGACACAGCTGACCCCTCCAAATCCTCTGTGGAACACCAGGATCCAGGTGCTTTGCTCTCCTCCTCCTCCTCGCTGAAGGAGTCAAAGGTGTCTCCTGCATAGTCCAAGGCAGAGCTGCTGTGACTCTGGTTCAACTCCAGCCCCTTTCCATGGCTCCCCGAGCTCTCTGCCGGGGCAGTTGCCATGGGCAGCACTACAAATATAAACAAAAATAAGGTCAGCTTCACAGGGAGAAGTGGGTTAATTACAGCAACATGGGATATACAGAGGGCTGGTACAGTCAGATCACACCTGATTTAACCACTACAGCAAGGGGGTAAAATCACAACTCAATTGTGATCAAGCCAAAGCACTGATTAGAGCAGCACACGTTCAGATCCACGGGGTAAATGCACAGCAACAATTAGCACTGAGCATTAGCCATGAATTCTGAGCAGCATTCCTTTCAAATCTGTAGTGCATTACAGTAATGATTGGATAAAATTATTCATTAAAAAAATTGAAGGCACATTTCCCCCTTCTATTATCTAGAAGGAATTTACAGGAAAGATGAGGTAAGACTTTACAACAGTAGGTAGTGAGAGGACAAGGGGGAATGAGTTGAAATGGAAAGAGAGTAGGGTTAGATGAGAGTGGGAAGAAACCTTCCACTGTCCCAGGCTGCTCCCAGCCCTGTCCAGCCTGGCCTTGGGCACTGCCAGGGATCCAGGGGCAGCCCCAGCTGCTCTGGGCACCCTGGGCCAGGGCCTCCCCACCCTCCCAGGGAACAATTCCTTCCCAATATCCCACCCATCCCTGCCCTCTGGCAGTGGGAAGCCATTCCCTGTGTCCTGTCCCTCCACCCCTTGTCCCCAGTCCCTCTCCAGCTCGCCTGGAGCCCCTCTAGGCCCTGCAAGGGGCTCTGAGCTCTCCCTGGAGCCTTCTCCTCTCCAGGTGAGCACCCCCAGCTCTCCCAGCCTGGCTCCAGAGGGGCTCCAGCCCCGGGAGCAGCTCCGGGGCCCCTCTGGCCCCGCTCCAGCCGCTCCGTGCCCGGTAACTCCCGGCAGCCAGGCCCGCGTCCGCCCCTCACGGCCTCCGGGAGCTGCTCTGCCCTTCCCTCGCTCCTCACAGCCCTCAGGGACGGCCTCAAGAGCTGCTTTTCCCTCCCTCCCTCCACAGGGACGGGCTCATGGAGCTGCTTTTCCCTCCTCTCGGCCTCACGAACTCGATCCTTACCCCGGCCCGGCTCCCCCGGGCGGGAAGGGGCGGCCCCGGGCGCTGAGGGCGGAGCGGGGCGAGGAGCCCGGGCCGGCCGCGGCTGAAGCGAGAAATCCTGCTCTCAAATAGTCCCGGGTTTATCGGATTGTTGTTATCCCCCACATGGAGTCCCAGTTATGTCCCACATCGATTCCCAGGTGTAGCCCCCGCGCTTTGAAAAGGACACGGAGGAGCTGGAGCGTGTCCGGCGATTTGCGAAAGGGCTGGGAAAGATGCGTGAGAACGGCTGAGGGAGCTGGGTTTGTTTAATCCCGAGGAGGATCAGGGCAATACATTGCAAAAACACCGGTTAAAGGGCTGGCCGGGGGTGTTACACTGACTTCTGTTAAAAACATCGCCTGCTACAGCTCAGCTGCAGCTCTGCTTTGCCACAAGGACAGAAAATCCAAGAGAAACACTCGGTGATTTTTAAATGACGTTTTTTACCTTTAGGACAGTGTATTACATCCAAGAAGATGAACACAGATGGCCTTGGATGTGACACTTCACGGAAATAAGGTGCAAAACGTATACCAGGGCACGAAATCTTCCCATATTTTCAGGTACAGTTTCCATAGGTTACACCGTGATAAAAGCAGCTCTTCTGTATCCTGGGGCCTTGCCTTAAAATTGCCATTTCAGGTTAGCTAATACCACTTTTTTTTCTTTCGGTGAAGCCTTTTTCAGCAAGAAAAGCTGATTCTTCAGTCCTGGGGTGCAGAGTGTGTTGTCTGTCACGGAGGGGTTTTATCCTCATGCTGAGATTGGATTGCCAAAGGACTGAGATCTTGATTTCTCTCACATTTGATGAAGTGCACAAGTGATCTTGTGTCTCTTGGAACAGAGAACTCTGTGCTGATCTCTACATTTAATATAAAGAAGGATTGGCCAGCATGAGATGGATGCAGGAGAGTAATAAATGCATTGATGCAGCAGAGTGTAAAGCAGAGTGGAATAAACAGCTCTGCCTACACGTTGTACAAGTTTTAGGATTCAGTTGTTTGCTGAATGGGCTGCTTGGGGTGGGCCCTTTTCTTCTGGTTTGCTGGAAGAAATTAAAATAATTTACATGGGATAAACATTTCTTTTACCTTTTCTGTGCATGCAGATGAGAGCAGTGATCAGAGAGGCGTGTGAGTGGAAGGGCAATTATCCCACTGCAGGAGGTGGGAGTCAGCTGAATGCCAACCCCACGGAGGCAGGAATCTGGAATTAAGGAATTTTGTGCAGTTTAGATCTGCCAAACCTGCCTCGTGCCCTAAACCTCTCCAGCCCAGAGGTTCACCTTGCACTGGCTGCTCTGTGGTGTGTTTTTCTCCTCAGGCAAACCATCTCTCCAGCAGGCAGGCTGAGGGTGATGAGGATCTGGAAGGATCTAGAAGATAATGGGAGAGATTTCATGCTCTGAGTTATAAACCCTGTGGGGAAACAGGGCTGGGAGAAACATTACCTTTTCTTTAAAATTCTAATCATCATGCACAGAGAATAACACAGAATAACTGAGAATAACACAGATCCCCACAGCTCCCACTAAATGCTTTGATTATTTATCACTGCCCATTTTTTATGGAAACAGTTGACACTAGATTATTAGTGACCTGGGTGATATTTGATTTTTTTTCCCTGGAGGTTAAAGACTTTGTTCTAGGTGCTTTTTAAAATTCATTTTAGAGCATGAAAAATATATTGTTCAGTCAAGTTTATTTCTCTGACATTTATTCAGTGCAGAGTGTGATCCTAATATTAAAGATTTTTGATTTGAAGCCCAGGATACAGACAAGGCTTTTCAGTGGTCTTCCCTAAAACAGGACATTTCACCACTGCTCCCCTGCTGGTGCCTGGGTAGTTAATATGTTGGAACAGCATAATTATTTGAAGGAGTATTTGTTTTTCAAGGATTCAGGGGTGATACTGGATGGCTCAGCCCAGTTGTGTCACAAGGTATTAAGGTTTCTGCCTGCTAATGTCATGGAGCTGGGCCTATATAGAGCCATAAATAATATTGTGTGAGAAGCAGTGACAGACTTTTACTCCAGCTCAATTCTTTATCACATGTTATATTAAATTTAAACACGATTGTTGAATTCCGTGGTGTGGGCAAAGGCTTTTTGATGTCTCCTTCTATTAAAGCTGTAACATCCCTTTTAGCCAGAGGGCTGCGTGGAACTCACGCCTGCCAGGTGTGTTTCTCAAGTAATCAGCCTCTCATTAATGATGCCAGCAGAATTAATTGGGCCGTCACCACAAGGTTGGGTATCCAGTTGGGAATTTTGGGGTGAGGCCAGTGGAATTAAGCTGATGGTGGAGAAAGTTTGTGGGGCTCAGTAATGAGATGCTCATGGGAATTATGCAGTAGGAAAGGGCAGTTTGAGGCTGGAGTATTTTTTTGAACTCTGCAAATATGAAGGACAAATGCAAGAACTCTTAGGAAATTTGAAAGCAGTTGTTGACAATTTAAGATACAGTCAAGGTTTTCCTCTTTATCAGCACAGAAAGTACTGCCAAGGAGCCCCCAGACACCATAAATCATCCAGGAGAGTGGAGAGGCTGGAAAGATGACAGAGGAAATGCTCAGGGGCAGGCAGCATCCTGGGAAGTCATTGTTCAGGGCCTGCCCTATTTAAAATGGTCATTTCAGCTGCCATTAACTCCCATCTCTAATTAGAAAATGGATCGATCTTTGCCTAAAGTTGCTGGAGACTGGCAGGTGTCCTTGGCAGATCAAACTCTGCATCCAAATGAGAAGGTGAACGTGTCCACTGAGTTTCAGAAAGGGAAAAAAAATCCATATTTGTAGGCAGCTGTTGTTAATTATGCTTTGGGATTGGTGTAGGAAATAACGTTCCAGTCAGCAAGGCCATGCTCTGCCTTCCTGATTTTCCTTGTGCGTTCAGCTGGGTAAATATCCTTCCTCACCTTGTCCTAAGGAGGTGGTGAACAGCAAATTTTTATCTTCCTCCTTTGGTGCCTGCAAACTGCAGATTTCCTCGCGAGTCCTCTCTTCTTACAGCAAGAATTTCAATAACCCGATGGGAAAACATCAGAAAATGCAATAAAGTTCCATTAGGCAGCATTATCCAACATCCATTCACAGGGATAGATATCCTCACCAGACACTGAATTTCTAAATCACATCTTCCCCAACAGCCTTAATCTTTTGTATCTGAATAAATCAGTGCTGCTTTACAGCAGCAACCTGGAGAAAACCCCAGATCCTCCAGCTTCCAGGGGCACACAGAGGGGTTGGTTTCTAGCTTGGTTTGGTTTCTTGCGTGCAGGTTTGCATCAGTTCTTTTTAACTTTCCCCCCTGCAGAGTTATTGTTGTTTTTCCAAGGAATGTTGCATTCCCCTGGATGGACAGCCTGAACGTGGCTTTAATTCATGGGAAAGAGGAGAATCAGAAACCCATCAAGGGAAGGCTTGAGATCTCCTTCATTTTCTCCTCTCCTTTTATTATTTCTGCTGAATGATTTCCCTGTGGCCCATCCTGCTGAATTCCCAGGGCATTGCTGTGGGAAGAGCTTCCAAAGGGATCAGCAAAGGCATCCCATGCTCTTGGCAGATCAATACTGGCCTTATTAATCCGTTTGCTTTGGTGACAGGTTGACTCTTTTGGGAATCTTTCAGGACTGACTTCAAACCGATGAGTTATTTTGGCAGTTCAGCAAGTGCTTTAATTTAGAAATTGCAGCTCTTCATACTGGCACTGTGTTTAATCCATCATGGTATAAACCCACAGAATTTGTTGGTTCCTCAGCAAGCTCCTGTGATCCCATTTGTTGTCCTACACATGCTGTGGGTCATTTTAGCAAGGCATTTTCTGTTTTCCTTTCCAGTCCTTTGCTGGTGGAATATTATTTCTACTGGAGAAGGTGGATTGATTTTGGAGTTCAGAGGACTTTTATCATCTCTTCTGAGCTTCAGCTCATTTCTGAGAAATCTCATGGTCCTGGAGGAAGGAACATCAATGTTGCTCTGAGCATTTCCCTTCTGGGAAGGAGGTGACTTGTTTTAAGTCATTATATTTTGGGAGAAGAAACCTCTCCCTTCATTTTCTGGAACTGTTTGGTAACTCAGAAAACAAACATTAATTTAAAGTTGGACAAGCAGTTTGTGCCACTTCTGTGGGTTGATATTTGAGGACTTCAGGGTCCCAATCTAAGGCAGATCTCCTCAATAAATGTAGCCCCTATAATCTCAAATAGTGATTTTACCAGTGGGCCAGACAAAGCCCTCACTGCTTTCTGGAACATTCCTCAGGTCTCTGTGCTGAGTAATTCTGCAGCTACTGAGTAAACCTGTCCTTCCCTCTGGTTATTAACAAAACAACTGGAAAATTGAAATTGCTCTCTCTCAACTCCCATTAATAGAATGGCCCTCATGTGTCAATTTTGGTCCCGAATTATTTTGGGCTTTTAAGAGTTCCTATTAGACTTATGAACATGCATATGCCTAAAATGTCCTTAAAACCCAATTAAGGGTACATATGGGAACACAGTTTGTACTGATTCATATAATTTTGAAGAACATTTAAAACATTGATTACTCTCCAAAGACAGGTAAAATAAAGATTAGTGCTGGGAAATCAAAGGCACACAGAGTAAATGACTCCTGTAAGGTCAGACAGAGTGACAGCCTGGATTCACATTGTGGCACTTCTCGCTGTGACAGATGCATCTTGGTATTCATTACCTTTCTCATTATTAACCTTTGATAATGTAAAATTGTCTAATTGCTTGTGTTATCACTGGGAGTGAATCAGCTTTCCATGGCATCCTCGAGATGAGAACTTCACAAGTCCTGTGCTCTTCCCCCAAGTTTCCTAAGCTCGCTGGTGGATATTTATGAGATAATTGTGCTCCATTTGAGTTGCTGAACACCCACAGAGAGAGAGGATTGACAGGAGGAAGCTGCCACTGAGTTTGGCAGGCAGGTTAAGTGCTGCCGTGCCCAGGAGATCCCCAGATGTGGGGATGAAAGGGGATTGCAGAGAGCTGAGCCTCACGAACGCTGTCAGCCCCAGTTCCCATCTCCTCGTGGGAACTGCAGCCATCCCTCCCCTCTGTGTGAGATGCCTGAGCTCATAATCCTTTCCCTCTGATATCATATTGATCTCTGCTGGCAGAGCTGAGGGAGGGCTCTCACAAGGAAAAAGGAAGGCAATCAAGCCCAGGCTTTTTGGGTTTGAGGCACTGGAGGCTGATTCCTTCTGACTCCATCCATAGGCATGAGCCAAATTTCCTGATCTCTGTGTTCCCAGCCTTCCTCTCTGAGAGCTGCCAGCCCAGATCCACGTCCACAAGTGCCACTGAGCCTTCTTGAGCTGTTTATTGAATTTCTGGAAGTATCAGAAAAGCACTAAACCGACAGACTTGGCTCAGCCCTGGCGTGTACTCTGGAGTAAATCCTCCTATCCCATGCCAGGAGACCAAGGCTCCAGCAGAAAAGGAACTTGATGATCTGATTCTAATTAGTTTCTTGATTTAATGGCTGTAATTTTACTTTCGTGATGGTTGCCATTGCCCCAGCTAGCAGGAATAATAGTCTTGGGTTCCTCAAAGGCTCATTTATGATGCAGCCTCTGTTGAATCTTAAGCAATAACAAGCAGAAGCCCATAGTTACTTCAAAATTATGGGATTTAGATGGTTAAAAATGTCATGTTCTCTCACCTGAGGCTGTTGACTGGGAATTTCCAGTGGAAGAAAATGAACAGTCATAAAATTAAAATATAGCTTGAGTTGACTCCATTTCCTTCTAAGATGATATTTTTGTTTTCTTGCTGATTTAAACACCTGCAAGTTAAAGTCCTCATAAAACCAGAAAAGGCCAAACAGAATTTTAAAGGAAATTAAACAGCACGGGATGTGATGTGTTTACACCAGTAGAAAACCAGAATGACTCCACAGAAGATAATTAAAATCAGGGGAAACAAATGAACTGATCTTAATGACCTAATGGGGGAAATGCTATTAAAGTAACATTCAGTTTTGGTTACCTGAACCAAAAACTCTGTCAAAAATTCCACTGGAGCTGCAGAGCTATCAAAACCTGTAGCCTCAGTTATTTGCCTTTTTAACTTGTAAAAATTTCTCTCTCCATAGCTGGAATAGAATTGGGTTAGGGATCTTCACTTTTCCCCCTCTGTGATTTGCACAATCCACGGATGGATTCAGGTAGGGGAAGTTGTCTGAAGGTTTTGCCTGGTTTGAGCTCCTTGTGAAGCTTTATTCCCTTCATTCGGGATATATCTACATCCCCCTGCCTTTCTCCTGCATCAAATGGAATTTCCCATTATTATTTCTTGCACCTATTTACCTTTCTGAATTCTTCAAACTCAGGAATGCTTACAGCTCTGAGGCCTTGAGCTTTCCAATTCCTCATTCACAGAACACCTGCTGACTCCTGTGATAACTCAAAAGCCTCTGCTGGGTTGTTCCTGAATTTTGAAAAGCAAAATACATTCAGAGTCCTCTCTTAGTTATGAATAATGATAACCCAGACCCTGATCCACTGCATACTTATTTATGTGTTAAGGTGTATCCATATGGGTAGTGCCTTGGGAATAGTTGATTAAATAAAAGCCAAATGTTACATTTGCTGCTCATTAAATATACGAAGTATTGAATGGTTGAATATTTAATTGTTCGTTAAATATTTGCAGTAAAATACTTGTAAAGAATGGATGGAAGATGCATTTTGAATGAAGATTGGAATGGAAATATGTAAATGGGGAGAATGCACACTGGAATGTGCTGATTGTTTAAATGAAAAAAAGAAGTGTGAAGATGCATTTCTATTCTGTCAGGAATTTGTGCTCCAAAATTCTGGAAGCTTCACAGATCCTGAACATGTTCCCATCATGTACAGCCACAGATACCCAGAATTTGTAGAGTGAAGAGCTCCTCTGTTTGCAGAGCTCTGTGACGAGTGTCTCCAGCAATGGATTACCCCAAAGTGCAGATCAGAAACACAACAAAGAACAAATCACAGAGCTGAGAGCCAGATATTAAAACTGTAATTCAGCCCCCCGAGCTGACAGTGAGGCAGTGAAGCCGTGGCAGCATCAGCATGGACCAGGAGCTGCTCTGGGTGTTCAATGCATCCTTCCCCAGTAAAACTGCTCCTCCTTTCAGCAGAGCCTCAGCACTGGGCCTTGGCAGCAGCAGGGAGCATCAGACCCCAGGCTTGTGTCTAAAAACTCAAAAATCTGGGTAAAGTGACCTTGATCCAGGCCGGGAGAATCCCAGGAGTTGCAGGAGTTTTATTAAAACTTAAAAGCGAGGCTGTTGTTTAAAGTTTATTCTCTTCCCTCCCCAGATAAAGGAAATATTGACAAAATCTGCGTGTCTGGCTGGGCCAGCTGAGGGCACCTCCATGGAGTGCTGCCTTTCTGGCTCTTCATTATTCATTTTGCATGTTTGTTAGTGAAGAGGAAGAATTACAGGTGTCCTGAGAGCCATCTGTGTTCATCTTTGGGATAAAAGACACTATCTTAATGGCAAAAAAGTCATTTAAAAATTACCCACTTGCCTTTTCTGTTCTTATGGCAAGGCAGAGCTGGAGCTGAGCTGGAGCATGTGATGTTTTTAGCAGAAGTTATTGAAACACTCCCTGGCCAGCCCTTTAACCAATGTTTTTTCAGTGATTTCTGATCTTTAATACAAGTCTTGTGTAACAGGCATGGCTTGGTGTGGGAGGCCTGGCAGGGAGAGCTCCTGGTGTTCCCATTTAAATTCTGCTTTGCTGCCCCTAACCCCAGCCACAGACAGAGCTGAGGGCCCGGGCTGGGCACTGATCACAAACCCTGTGCAGTGTCAGTAAAATGTTCATTATTCTGGATTAATGAGGCTCAGGGGGTGCCTGTGCTGGGGCACTGAGACAGAACTGATGCAGGAGCACAGATGTGGTGTCAGGCTGCTCCTGGGCCAGTCCTAGGGCTGCAAAAGGCAGCTCAGATCTCAGGAGCATGAGGAGATCAGTGCCCAAGTGCAAGGTCTGGAATGGCAGCACATCCCTGGTTTGCAGAGCTCTGGATGGGGCTGGGGAGATGCAGGGAATTTCCCCAGCTCAAGGGAAGTCAGTAACAAAATATGATTTACAGTGCTCCTCACCCTGTCCTCTGCTGCCAGGGCATCTCTCCATCATTTGTGGTTTTTCCATGGGTAGAAATTCCATGGTTGAAAGGCAGCATGGGTTCTGATCTGTCTTTTACAGCCTGCCAAAATAAACCCCCAGACCCAAACAACCCCACTTTTTCTCATATTCAAATGTTAATGCTGAGGCTTGAATCCACAGGTATTTATTAACCACAACATATTAACAACAGTTTAATTGGAAGCACCCCTTCTAAAGCCAGAGCAATTCTGATGTGAAGGAAATCAAGGATATCAGGGTGCTTCCAAAGCTCTCAGCATACTGCTTCCCACCAGGAGAGTTAAATTCTGTTACATAAAACCCATGGCTGTGCTTCTCCCCGAGCTTCATCTCTGCCTGTCTCCAGCTGGATGCTCAGAGGAGTTGCTGGGTAATTTACTCAGTCAAATGTGCATTTAAGGCTTCAATTGCTTCCTTGAGGTAGAGCCCCCTCATTCTGCATTTCACAGAAAAACAATAGAGAACTGAAGAGGTAAAATTTAGTGCTTAAAAATGTGCTTTGGTTAACCCTCTGATTGTCCACATCTCTCTAATCCTTCCAATTAACAGAAACGTGGCAGAGTTAATGAGGGTAATGATATTTTTTGTCATCCTTCCCAAGAAACTTTGTCTTCCAGGAGAACCTGAAGCACCAGCAGTGCTGTGAGCCATGTGAAACCCAGTCTGCCCCTGGATTTTTTCATGGATGTATCATCAGGGTTCTGCTCAGCCACCTGAAAACCTTCAGCAAGATCAGCTCCAACATTTGGCTTCTCTTGATTCATGAAAGGAGAAAACCTGCCCTGGCTGCCTCGGGTGGATGATGGTTGTGCAGGGATGAGGTGCTCCAGAGCACAGTGAAATACGGGGCTTGTGTTGGTGGTGGGAATTACTTTTATTATTTTATTTCTGTACCAGAACCCCCTAAGAGTGTGAGGCTGTTTGTTGTACCAGCTGTGCTCGCCACGAGGAAACAATTCTACACCTTGGGATGAACCTGAAGCCATTGGTTTAAAAGATGGGCTGGACCTGCATTTCAGAGGGGGAGAACCCACTGGGGAATTTTAATACTGAGACACTGAGAAGAGACAAAAAAGGTCGTGGTTGTGTTTTACAGCACATTTTGCTTTCCTTGCTTGAGATTTTTCATCCTGATGATAGAAAGCTTCCTTTTTAAGCAAAATTTCTCTCTTCCCCAACATTTCCACTTGGGAGATTTCAGCCCCTGGGCTGTTTGATAAGGGGATTGCAGATGTTTGCTTTTTAAAACAGATTCCTGAGGTGGCTGAAGGCGATATTGAGATTTAACAGTTGTTATTAGACCTTGTCTTCCTGCAGGTCTGGGGTGGGAGTTTCAGTTTAATCACTGCAACTTCGAGTTATGAAGTTCAGCTCAAATAACTATTTGCAATTTTGTGGCTGGAGCCTCCTGAGAGAGCTAAAACTCACCTCAGACTGTGACTCAGGGAACAAATTTCCCTTCCCTTCCCTTNAGAAAAAAGTAATATCTAAAATATAAAGAAGCAAATCTAAAATAAGAAGCTTTTTGAGCTTTTTCTTCAGTTCTTTCCAGCTGCAGGAATGATTTTTAATAGCGAGTTTCTTAGGCTGCTGGTGTTACTGATTGGTAGGCTGCTTGCTCATCTCTCCCTTCCCTTCCCTTCCCTTCCCTTCCCTTCCCTTCCCTTCCAGGATCCTTCTCTGCAGGAGCTCAGGTCCTTCCACCCCTCTCTGGCTCAGGAGAGGTGATGGGGCCAGGTTGGACAGGGCTTGGAGCAGCCTGGGATACTGGGAAGTGTCCCCGTTGTGGAGACAGCCAAGAAATGCAGAGCATTTCACTCTGGAGCACTTTCAGGAGCCCCTAGCAAAGGATTTTAGATTATTTCACTTTAAAATGTGACCTGGTTAAACTTCCTGCGTGGATATCCCCGCTCACCTGAATGGGGAGGAGATTCAGAAAAAATCTTCTTTGATGGGACCTCTGCTGGATTCCCCCTGTGTTGGTAAAGGACACAATAAAGGAAACTCTGACACCTGCTAGGTTTTGCAGAAAGAGGAAAAAAGAGAGACTTTATTTACATTTCTCATACTTTATAGGGTTCTCAGTTCCACAAGGGATTGGAGGACATGGCACTTCCTCCTCAATCCCACTGGAGAAAAAGGATGCTCATCAAACTTTCTCTTATCACAAAAGAAATGAAAAAGAGAAAAGATGCTTAAATAAACATTGGCCATTATTGACATGCGACTGTGTGAGAAAGAATTCTGACTCAATATTATACACAGAAGACTTCAGCAAAAGCAGGACAACATCCCCCCATCTCCCCCTCTGCTCACTGTGGTGTGTTTTGCTCTTTCCTTTTGGGATCTGAAGGAAGCTCTGCCTGTTCCAGCAGGTTCCACCTGAGCAGTGAGAAATGTTTGCAAAGCGCTCGGTGGCCGCCCCACAGCTGGAATTAACATCTGGAGAGAGGGACTGAGCCACATCCCCACCTGAGCAAAACTCAAGGCCATTTTCTGTCACTACAGGACACAAGAAAGGAGACGGACTCTTGCTAGGTTGAGCAGAAAGGGGAAAAGGAGAAAGTTTATTTTCATTTCTCGTACTTATAGGTTTCTCAATTCCACCAGGGATTGGAGGACATGTGCCTTCCTCTTCAATCCCACTGGAGAAAAAGGATGCTCATCAAACTTTTCCTTATCACAAAAGGAATGAAAACCAGTTAAATAACCATTGTCTATTATTTACGTGAAAGTGTGTGAAAATTTCTGACTCCAAGGTTACAACAGAAGGCTTAGCAAAAACAGAACAACAATTTTCTGCACGTAACAGTGCGAGGTGAGGAGCCCTCCCTGCTGCCCTGGGGGGAACAGGACGTTCCTGCTGGGTGGGAAGGAGCAGGGAGCTCTGTGCAGGCTCCAGCTCTGCCATTCCAGCAGCATTTCAGATAATTCTGGAGCTGTGCCACGTTTGCATTCCTGCATGCACACCTGGCACGTGAGTGCTGAAATCTCTCCTGTTTCCCCAGGAAGCAGAGGCCCCACTTTGAGCAGATTCAGTTCCAGCCACAAAGGAACATCCTTTGGATTTTTCTTGCAGGAGCTGTGCTCTGTTTCTTCAAACCCCAGAGTACGACTAAAACTTCAATTATTGAGGCAAAGAGCTTGGGGAGTTTCAAATAAGGATTAGGCAATTATCTGAATAAGAATGGGCGAGATAAAAAGACAAGGGCTGTCGAGCTGCCTGCATCTGCTTCTAAATTCCTCACTGGGATCCAGGGAAGGCAGAAATCCCACAAGCATTGGCACCAGTGACTTTGGGGGTACCTCGGGGCTGCTCAGAGGTGATGTTTTAAACAGCCCGTGTCTTTCAGGTTTGGCTCTTCCTGACTCCAGTGTGGATGCCTTGAACACCAGATCTGAATTTGAATGATAGAGAAAGAGGAGGTTTCAGAGGACAATGCTGTTATCAGGCAGATTCTCTCTGCTGATGCTGCCCAGCCTCCTCCCCTCCCCTTGGCAGCTCCTCCAGAGGGCCTTTCCTCTTCCTGAATACACCTGGACACATTTTTCCATGTAGAAGTGCCCTACTTCCACTTCTCCTGTGTAAATCACAGCGTGCACGGTGGCACAAGTTCATGATGTTGAATTTTATCAACAGAAAGTTCATTTCCTGGATCACTGAGGTACAGGATGCTGCCATNGCACGGTGGCACAAGTTCATGACATTGAATTTTACCAACAGAAAGTTCATAAGAAAAGGAAAATGCCTGGATCACTGAGGTGCAGGATGCTGCCACNCTCCCCTCCCCTTGGCAGCTCCTCCAGAGGGCCTTTCCTCTTCCTAAGTACACCTGGACACATTTTTCCATGTACAAGTGCTCTATTTCCACTTCTCCTGTGTAAATCACAGCGTGCACGGTGGCACAAGTTCATGATGTTGAATTTTATCAACAGAAAGTTCATTTCCTGGATCACTGAGGTACAGGATGCTGCCATTAATAATCCTGGATTCATCCAAGTTACGGGGCCAGGGTTCTGGGATCTCTCCTCAGTTCTGCCAAGTGGCCTTGGAAGAGGCAAAAAGTGAAAGATGCAAAAAGCCTTGACTAATCCAGCTTGGTTTGGCTGTTCAGAAAGAGAGGTGGCTTTTTATTCAGCACTGCAAAACATCCTGGATGGCAGTAGAAGCTCTTTAAATTGCTCTGGGTTTGTGTTCTGCTGGCCCGGGGTGCACTGGTCAGTGCTCTACCTCAATTCAGTGCAAAAGAAAAAGGAGCAGAGCAGGAATGTTGTGGAGACAGTTCTGTGCACCCAAAACCTGCCATGCTCTAAACCAGTTCGGGTAAATCTGTCCTAAAACATCTGGCCAAACACATTTTGGGTTCTCTCAGCTCAGTTAGGAGCTGATTGAAGCCAAAGAGAATTAAAACCCTTGTTCAAAGCACATTAGAAGTGAGAGGGACACCTTTTCTGGAGCCTTGTAACAAGCTTTGGAGAGCTACAGCTGTTCCTTCATCTTTTCAACCCTCAACTCTCCTTTCTTCCTAAATCCAGAGGGAATACACCAAGAAAGTTCCCATCACCTGTGTCATTCCCATGACTGGAGGAGCAGAAGGTAAATCAGCCACACACAAGCCTGGGCCAGGAGTAAAGTAAAGCCTGACTCACTGACACCAGAAGTATCACTAAAAGTTAGAGAGAATCTTGTTTTTCTCAGCATTTCCAGAGGGTTTGGGTAATATCCATGTAAAGCTCAGGGGAGCTCCATCCATGGAAAGCTCTGGCCCAGCTGGTGCTGAACATTGCAGGTGGAACCAAAACTCAAACCCAGGAAGAGCTGAACCAAAACTTTGCTGCCACAACATCTTTGGACTCCCAACAAGGCTGGAGATTGTCTCTAGTTAGGCAGTCGTGAGTTTTTCTTTCCTTTTTTGAGATGCAGCTGCTCCATAATTTAAAGGCTTGGAAGCCTGAAATGCTGCAAATCTCCCAGGAAAAGCTGCTCTTAAAATCTCCAGCTCTGAATTGGCTGAGTCTCTGACCCTTGGGCTCTTGTTATTTTCTGTTGAATTTTCCTGCAGCAGGCATTGCTCAGCTCAGTGTCCAGCACTGCTGCCACAGCTGGGTTTGCAGCTGGAGTCAAGGCTCTGAGAAGGGTTTAGAGCTGGAGTCAAGGCTCTGAGAAGGGTTTAGAACTGGAGTCAAGGCTCTGAGAAGGGTTTAGAGCTGGAGTCAAGGCTCTGAGAAGGGTTTAGAGCTGGAGTCAAGGCTCTGAGAGGGGTTTAGAGCCGGAGTCAAGGCTCTGAGAGGACCATGACAGCTCAAATTGTGCTGAACTCCAGCTCTCTGCAGTACTGGGGCTCTCCAGAGCGTGGCTGGGGGTGTGTTAGGCCGGGGAAAAGCAAATTATTTTGTATTTCTGTGGGTGCACCATCTGTCAGACAGGAGAGCTGTGCAAGGTGAATAACCCAGGAAACACAACCTGTGGGAAATAACCCAGGAATGATTTCCTGGGGGGAGCTGTGAGGTGGAACAGGGGAGCATGGATCGGCTCAGTGTGAGCTGCCAGCACAGCAGAGGTGCCTTGGAGGAGCATCTGGGAGTTGTTACAGGGATCTTCTCTCCATCAGGGCAATGGAAAGTGCAGAAAAACCCAATTTCACTGGAGCTTTAACAAGCTGGAGGCTTTCTGTGGGCTGGCAGGGAACTGCAACGAACATCCTCAGAGCAGAAGGTGAAGAGCAATCATGGAGATTTTGGGAGCTGGTTGAGGAAAAGGCCATGGAGATGCTGGAAATAAAGAAAAGAAACTCATGCTTGATGGGAAAAAGTCAGCAGGGAAGACTCGGAGCAGGGAGCAGACAGAACCAGGTTATATTTATCAAGGTGATAACCATAACAATATGTTGGAAGTCTGGCAGCGCTGCTCCCAAGAACACTTGAAACACCGAAAATCAAGACAAGAAAATTACCAGCTAATTTCATGCAGGAACACATCCTTCACAGCTATATTAAGAAAAGAAGATGGGATAACAGAGGAGCTTCACTAAATGGCTTTTCTTTTTAAACAACGAACAAGGTGATGCCACAAATGGGGATTTGGAACCCCAGAGCCACAAGACACACACAGAAAATACCCAAAGCAGCAAAGAGCAGTTCTGAATAAAACTCTCAGCGTGCAGTGACCAGTGGGGATGGCTGGGGTGCTAAACCACGAAACTTGAGGGGCTGCAGACCCCTCCTGCAGGCTGCTCATCCTGATTTCTCCCAGAACAAAGCGTGGGCAAACCCTGGGAATGCGGATGTTGTTTCACATTCCAGGCTGGCATAAAAGCAGGACTCAACAGGCTGCAAACCCCTGGGATACCACAGGGATCGAATCTTTTCCTGATGCCCCCTCTCTCCTTTCCCCTCAAAGGATGAGTTTGGATCTGGAGATCTAAAATGTCCTGACAAGACCCACGAGAACACAAAGCCATGAGCACGGGAAGGAAAAGCAGCTGGGAAGTCACTGAACCACAAGCTCGGGAATGTCCAGTAAAACTGGCCACGTGGAATTTAGGCAAAGGGAAATATTTAAGACCACCAGTTCACCAAACTGTGCCCACAAATATTTTAAGAAATTTAGAAATGTTCCATTCACTTGGTGCTTTTTACTGTCTTTTTAGTTTTGCTCCATGGCCTTTAAAATAGAATCATAGAATCCCGAAATCCCAGAATCACAGAATCAGAGCCTCTCGGATTCATTTTAAGTAGAAAAGGAAGCCAAACGGCCACATTTCATAATATTCCCATGCTCAGGGAACGACAGAAGATGTTGGAAAAGCAGAGTGTCCTTCCTGCCCCGTTCATTACCGAGAGGTTCAGAGCATGGGTATTTCAGGATACTTGATCAGAGCCAAACCTCAGCCTCTGAGCCTCTTTCAGCTTGACCATTATTACTTATGAGTGATGTTCTAATTTTCATCTAAAGCCACGAAAAGTGTTTTATTCTCCCCAGCTGGCCCCAGAGATAAGGGACTGGATCCCCAAAGATGAAGTCATTGAACATAACAATTCTCCCGTGTTCCTTTATTCCCCTGCTCAAAGCCCTTCTCCTCTCCCCGCTGATCTCTGCTATAATGCAGAGTAATCAGCAGAGAAGGGGAGGGATTAAGCGTGACTTTGAAATCAATCCCACGTTTTGGGCTGTGGCCCTTCCCTCTGCAGCCCTCCGAGGCATGGCTGTCCTGCAGGGTCACCTCAGCTCCCTGATTCCATCGGGGAATGCTCTGGGAATCGGGAGCAGCACAGGATGAGTGTCTGATTGCACCCTGCCCCGGGAGGCTTTGCCGTGCTCTGAGCAGACATCATTCCTTTTTGCTTTCCAGGATCTGGCCTCTCCCAAGAGCCAGCACAAGCCCGAGGTGTCCAGGACAGGTTCAAGCAGTGACTTCAGTGCCAAAAAAACTCCTCTCAAAGAACCCAACCCTGCCCTTGTCCAGGACAGGTTCAAGCAGTGACTTCAGTGCCAAAAAAACTCCTCTCAAAGAACCCAACCCTGCCCTGGTGGCTGAGCAGTGAAATCCTCCCTGGGATCCCTCTGACACCAGAGGGTGCCAGGCACCGGCAAACACCGATTTCAGCGATCCCAGCGCTCCCGAGTCCAGGGGAACACACGGAGATGAGAAAATCGGCTTTTATTTTTGCTCCCTCCTTGGGAGGGGAGCTGCTGTGCCTCGGCAGAGCTCAGGAGAGCTGGACACCAAGCCCCGGCGCTGGCACAGAGATTTTCCAGGGCAGCAGCCGGCTCCAGCCCCATTTTCCAGTGTATCCATGCCCCAAGGTGGTGGGAAGGGATCCAGCCCCAGGTCTTTTCAGAGTGCACAGCTTGTAAAACATCTCTCTGAATTAACCAGCATCAACACCAGGAGTCTTGTAAGGCCTTAAGCAGGAAAAGCACCTGTGTCTGAGAAGACACAATAAAGACGCTTTTACACCTGCCAGGTTCAGCAGAAAGGAGGGAATGCATGTTTATTATTTACAATCTCACATTCATATACACGTCCCAACTCCACAAGGGATTGGAGGACATGTCACTTCCTTCTCAATCCCACTGGAGAAGAAAGATGCTCATCAAAGTTCTCTTATCACAAAAGGAATGAAAAACAGAAAATACCGTTAAGAAAACATTGGCCATTATTTACATAAAACTGTGTAAGAAAAAATCTGACTCCAAGATTAAAAACAGAAGGCTTTAGCAAAAACCAGGGCAACAAACACCCACGTTCAGTTTGCCTTCTCTGGAAGCTGCCACTGTCCCCAAGGATGAAGGCAGCGAAGGTTTCACCGGGGTGAGTTTGATTTGTCTGTGCAAGCACAAAGTCACCTTGCTGCCCTTTGTCACTCTGAGCCCCCCACACGCAGCTGGGGACAAACACCCTGCACTTGTCCCTCTGTCCCCCCGCTGCTCCCCTGACCCTGGGCTGACTCAGCCCAGCCATGTGCACTGGATGAGCACAATTTCACAATAAAATCATCGGTCACTTCTCAAAAAGGGGCAAATTTACTCAGCCACTTGGAAGAAAAAAGGGAAATGTGGCCTAAAATTCCTTTTATTTACAGGGGGAAATGAAGCACAAGTAAGATGATTAGAACTGTAATTAAACAAGAGAGCCAAACCCACAGACTGGCACAACATGGAGAAGGAGGCTCTTGGAGAGGCAGCATCCTGAATCCTGAAGTATTTTTCCCACTGCAAGCCCCAGGGACACCTCTCCTTAATTTGCTGTCTAACAAGAAGCTCTGCCCAAAAGCCCCTCTGTTTACCTAGGAATAAAAGCTGGGCCTGAGGAAAAGGTCGAGCCAATTTTCTCACTAAAATAATCCTGCACACAGAGAGCATGCAGCGACCCTGAATCCGAGCTTCATTACAAAGGGGGAAAAACAACTTCCCAAGTATGACAGGGGAAAAGCCCAGAGGAGATTCTGTCTGCAGCCAAGTAAAGCTGGAGCCTGGCTCCAGTCCTGAATTCTGTCCTTCTCTAGCCCTTGCCAAACACCAGCTCAGCTCTGCAGATGCTGTGAACATCCTCAAGCCATGTTGACTTTCAGTCCTATCCCTGCTCTCCTGCCTGGATGATGCAGCTCTTGGCGTGTTTTCCACAGCTTTCCCAAGCCCACATCCGAATTCCCCGGGATAGGTTTCAATGGCTTGCTGAGAGGCAGATAATCCACCCTTTGTCACTAGGGATTGATGCCTGTCTCGAAAAAAAAGAACAACTCCATTGCATCAAAGAAAAGCAGTTGGGAATAAATTTGCCACTGCTAACAAGCTTGACTGGGTCAGAGCTTTGTGTGCTGGAACAAAGAGTTTAAGACCCTGGAACATGTTTGGATTGCAGAGGAAATTCCATTCAGTCTCGGGAATGCACTGGATCACTTGTGGTTTGTGGTTCAGGTCTCGCTCTGGAGGAAGATCAGACCCTTCCAGGGCACCTGCTCTGCTCTGGAGCTGCTCCAACACGATCTGGGGTTTTTTTGAGGTGTCAGTGGCAGACAGAAGACACCAAATTTAGCACAGTGCCAAGGGGAAGACAATTACTCCCAGCTCTGTCACTGGCTCATTCATCCATGCAGGACTTAAATCCAACTGGGAGCCCAGCGTGCAATGGGAACTGGTAAAAAAACGTTCCAGGAGACAACTTTGCCACTTGGCAGCGGGGTGAGGAGAGCAGCTCTGTGTCCTGGGGGATCCAGGAGGGCTGCAGATGACGGGCTGTGTTCTGCAGCAGTGACAGGCACTGCCCTGCCCGAGCTGCAGGGATTTGTCTGGAACTGGAAACACATCAGCTCTGGCCTTGCCCGGCCCTCCCTCCCGCTCCTGATCCCTGGATGTTCGTGCCAGGCAGTTCTCAGGAAGCTGTCTCGTTGGGAAAGGTGAATTTATGTCTGTTTGCTCGGGTTTAGGCAGCAAGGAGAATTTCTGTGAGCGTGCCTTGGGGTGTTCAGGAGGCTGCTTCCACTCAGGGGGTGCAAACCAAGCCACTGAATTCTAACACGGTTAAAAACAAGAAGTGCAGCTCAACTTGCAAGACAATAAACCAGAAGAATCTTGTAGAATAATTTTGAAACTGAGGATCATCATAACCTGCTCCTGGCTGTTGGCTGGAAAAGAGAAGGAAGTTCCCTGTGTGAGCTGTTTGTTCATCCCTTCAGCTCAGCCCCGAGAGTGACAGTGAAACTCTGTGTTCTTCACTTCCCCTCCTGGAAGTGGACACGAGTGTCAGGTGATTCCATCACACTCACTAAGATGACATTTTATTTTCTTGCCATTAAAACCGTCCAGCCACAGCAACCACGGAGGGAAAAAAATAAAACAACTCTACCAAAACTTTGCTTCCCTCACAGCTCCTCAGTGATTTTCCATCTCGGCGAGTGCTGCTTTAATTAATGAGATCTTTAATTAATGGGGGCCTGTCCCACAGCCCCAGCACAGCGTGGGGCACAGGTCATTAATCCAAAGCAAAGCAACACAACCAGGGAGGCTAAAAATACCCAGGACACCTGATTGCTCCACCTGATTGTAGGGAATTGGGAGCAGGAGAGGGATGGGCCCTGCATGCTGATGTCTCGGGGCTGGTGCAATCCCAGCCTCCTGCCTGGTGCAAAACCTCGGGAAGGGAGAGCAGGGGCTGGAATTTGGAGTTATTGCAGCAGTGTCAGCTCAGAGGCAGCACCTGTGGGGCTCCCTCAGCAGCACGAGGGATGAGCTGGTTGTGTTTGCTCCAGCAGATCCCTGGATGTCCCATGGCATGGAAGTACAACATCAGCAACCACTGCACTGCCCCGACCCGTGGCACCAACATCATCACTGGGCAGGGATGTCAGAAGGAAAAGGTGGAAGAAACAGCACAGGTTTTTCTCCATGAGCTACTTTGAAAACCTCCAGTTGCATCAGTTCAGGTCTGTCAGCACAGGCTGTAATTATAACCATGGAATCCCAGCCTGGTTGGGGTTGGGAGGGACCTTAAAGCTCATCCAGGCCCTGCCGTGGGCAGGGGCACCTTCCCCAGCCCAGGTTACACAGGGATGTGCAACTCCTCACACAAGGACGCTGACACCCCCTCGGGGAGCACAACTCACCTAAAAATCCCTTGGGAAAAGGAAGTTCCAAGGGTTAAAGTCTGCAGGAGCCCCTGCCCAGCTGTACTTTCGTTCCTCTCAGCAGTCTCATATTGCCCGAATTAAGCTCCTTGTATATTTTTCCTCTCTGGGATGATACTTCACAATCTATTTGTGACAGTCAAAACTCTAAAATATGGGCAGGATCTGTTCTCCCCGAGGCTCTTTTTGAGACAGCTCCTTCTTGACTATCACTCAAGTGAGGAAAACAAACTCCGAAGGCCAAATTCCCGCTGGTGTTGCAGCTGGCCTTGGCACCCTGTGCACATTCCTTGTGCTCTCTGCTTCCCCAGTGACAGGAGCCAGTGTTTGGGCAGGTGCTGGGGGTGGAATTGTATCTAAACTCATCATCTCAGGGTATTTTTGGCAGCATTCTCTTGATAACACTTGTAGACAAGGCTCTGCAACAGCCCCTCTGGGTGTGGGTGTCTGCTAATGCCCCCTCCCACACTTCTCACAGTAAAAATAGCACAATAAATTGTTCTTTTCTCAAAAATCTCCCTCCAAAATGTCATTTTCATCCGCATCACACAAGATTTCACTGCTTTGTTGATAGGGATTTATTGTGTTCGATTTTATCTGCCTGTTAAACACTTCCTAAGTAGGGAGTGAGTAATAAAAATGAGATTACAGGAATTGCTTGGTGGGGAACAGACCAGACCTACAATTTAGCTCACTTGTTCCTGCAAGCTGAGGAACTTCAAACTGATCTGCAAATAGCAAAATAAATTTAGAAAATCACTTTTCTGTCAGTACAAAGCCTGTCCAGCATGAGGGTGAATGGCAGAATCAAAGTCAATGTAAGGAACTCAGAGCAAGATCAAAAGAGTTACAGATTCCTGTAGTACAGGGGAAATTCTGGAATAAATGTGACTTGAAATGACAGCAAAAATGTGTATCCTGAAGAGGCTGTGAGCTGTATTCAGCAGTTCAGTCAAGGATGGGACATTGCCTTGGTGGCTTTGTACAGGACACTCCCTGTGCTGTGCCAGTTTTGTCATCCATCCCTCCATCCATCCATCCCTCCATCCATCCATCCATCCTCCATCCATCCATCCATCCATCCATCCATCCATCCATCCATCCATCCATCCATCCAACAAAAGCAGCTGGAAGAGGTGGAATAGCCCCTTTTAAGTCCCAATAATTTCTGATCTGGATGGGTTTTTATGACTTCACCTTCTTCAAATAATATGTATTTGCTAAGCTCGACACTCTAGCCTCATTCTCTGTTTTTTTCTTCTTTTTTTTCACCTCCCTTTGCCTCATGTCCTCAGGCTTGGTAAATCCAGATTTCGGACAGAGGATGGGCACAACGCATCTGTGACTTGGGAAAAGCTTGCTGGAAGAATTCAGCTCTCTTTATGCCTTGAGATTCTTGCTCAAACTGATCCCTGTGGCACAAGTTTGGGAGGAAGCTGTGAGGGTGGTAGTGCCTGGCTGAGCAATGCAGGTCTTCCTCCAGCTCTTCTCATCTCCACATCCTTATTTCTTCCCTCATTTTATATTTTTGCCTTGTGTTTTTGCACTTTGCTTTGGGAAGAGGAGGAAGCAGCATTGTTATTTCACAGGTACATTCTGTGCAGTGCTGGAAAGTCCCCTCAGTGCTCCCCACTCTGTTTATTATTAACCTTATAAACCTTCCTCATCCTTCTGCAAACCCCGCGAGAAGCTACCAGTGGAAAAACGACTTTGGATCACACGAAGCACAAACACAAAGCTTTAATTAACGTGCGCTGCCCGCACTAATTGCAGAGGAGGAGCCTGTGCTGCTCCACACCGGGAATTACAGGGAATTACAGCCCGTGTGTCTCCTCTTTCCGTGATCTGAGGCTGTGTGGGTTTGTACGAGTGGTGGAAATGACAGAATATGGAATAACACCCATGGAAGGTGTCCCTGCCGATTGGAACTGGGTGAGCTTTGATGTCCCTTCCAACCCAAACCAGTCTGGGATTCTGGTTATGTTATAATTTAAAGCTGTCAGTTCTCAGCCTCGATACAAGACCAAATAATTAAAACATGTAAGTTTTCAGGTTGGATACAAGATCACCAATAATTAAAACCCGTAAATTCTGAGGCTCCTGAAGGGAATTTCTCAGCAATTCAAGGTTTGGGTTGGAACAAACCCCGGGGAAGCTGCTGCCCTTGGGGCTGTGAGACACCAACTCTCATTGCAGCAGCAAACAACAATTCCAGCACTTCCCCGGGACCCGGGCTGGGCATCCAGCATCGTGCTTGGAATTTAAAACACACGGCAAACAGGGCGAGCAGGTGTTACTAGCTGTGGGAAGTGTGACAAGTATTAACGTGATAAATGTGCCTCCAACCCCTTATCTCGAGGGGGGGATGCTGTCAGCCTGCTGCCCATCGAGGCGGCACAGCTGACGGTGGCACACTTCGAGGGGGAAAAAGGTGGGTTTTTTCCCTGAAATATTCCCTGAGAGCTTCGCGAACGCCGGTGCTGGGAGGGGAAGAGACACGGGGAGGCAGCGGGAGCACAGCAGGATGGGGCGGAGGATGGCGAGGGTGAGGGGGCTGCCAGGGCTCTCCGGGCACATCCCGAGGGCTCCGGGTACATGCAGGGGCCTCGGGGAACGTCTCGAGGGCTCCGGGCATACCTCGAGGGCTCTGGGTACACCCTGGGCGCTCCGGGCATAACCCGGGCTCCGGGCACACCCTGAGGGCTCGGGGAACATCCCGGGGGCTCCGGGCACACCCCAGGGGCTCCGGGCACACCCTCAGGGCTTGGGGCACATCCCAAGAGCTTCGGGCACATCCCAAGAGCTTCGGGCACACCCTGAGGGCTCGGGGCACACCCCGGGGGCTCCGGGCATACCTCGAGGGCTCTGGGTACACCCTGGGGGCTCCGGGCACACCCTGAGGGCTCGGGGAACATCCCGGGGGCTCCGGGCACACCATCTCAGGGCTTGGGGCACATCCCAAGAGCTTTGGGCACATCCCAAGAGCTTCGGGCACACCCTGAGGGCTCGGGG
>VYXC01002633.1:41692-76678 GCA_013397175.1 Platysteira castanea | reverse complement strand
CATGGCGGCGGGGCGGCCCCTGACGGCGGGGCCGGGCGGCCATGGAGCACATCAGCACCCCCAAGGTAACCCCGGCCGCGCCCCGGCCCGCTCCCCTCCGCCGGCGGCCTCTGCTCCCCTCCGCCGAACGGCCCTTGCCCCCCCAGGGCTGGGGTGGGGGGTCACAGCCGCGCTCCCAAGGTGTTCGCGGCTCCGGCGCTTTGTGGGGAGGGGGTTTCAGTGCGGGGGCCGATGCTGAGGTGGTTTGGGGGTGATTCCGGAATGTTTCCCTTCTGTGAAAGCGCGGAGGTTCCTCTCAGCCCCAGTGGGTGAATCTAAATGTGGGGGGTTTTTTTTCCCATGGAGTTAAGTCAAACAGGAGCTCTGAGAATGCTGTGCTAAAAGGAATTGCATTTATTCAGGCAGCAGTTGTTAATTTAATTTTATCCTTTACTGCAGTGAAGGTTATTGTTACTCGTTTTATTCTCTAGAACGCTGGTTTGGGGATGCTCTTTACCCCCTGCCCTGCAGTGCTCTGCTGGTCCTGCATGTCTGTGGTGCCCCGAAAAGGGCAATATTATATTTAATAGTTATATCTGCTGATAAACATGACCTGCTAAGAGGGCACTGAGCCCAGGCCTCTGCTCTCCAAGTTTATTTGCTGAGATTTTCCATGATTTACTTGAGAACAGCATAAGGAAGCTCACACATTCAATACCCAGAACTAATCTATCATTTATGGCTAAAACATTTGTTTTCATTGTCCATCCAATTATTTTTTCCCATTATTCCTGCTTAATGGAGAAAGAAAAATCCCATCTGCGTTCATTAGGCAGCAAATAGGCCAGGAGAAAAATCAATCCAGAGTTGTAACATATTTTATTATGTCTGCACTGCTGTTTTTTAAAGCTGTTTTTCATTAATTAGCTTGGTGTGGTTTATGAAATGCACTTGGAGGTCAGGAAATGAGTTACAAGAAGTAGCTGCTAATAGGGAATGAGCAGTGGGAAGTCAGACTGGAGAGGGCCGTTCCTTTCAGAGCAACATGTTGATCACCCTGAGCACAGACAAGTCTTTCCTTTGCAGTTCTTTGTCCTGTTATTTCTGCAGCCCTGCACAGTAACAAACCGGGATCGTCTTGGCTACAAATCCAGTAATCCTGTTAGGATTTGCTGGTGCCGAGCCACGGCTGTTTGCTTAACCTTTATGGCTTTAATTCATGGAGAAATAACTTGAGTTTGTGGCGTAAAGCTGACTCGTTGTTGCAGGGGGGACTTAAATTCTTGTAATTTTCTGTCTTGCTTCATGAGTTGTGTAGTAGAAGTTGAATGAATGGAGTTCAACAGGTGCTTAGGTAGTTGCTCTGTCAAAGTTGGACTTGGAGGAATTTCTTCATGGAAAGGGTGGTCAGGCCTTGGAAGGGGCTGCCAGGGAGGTTTGGAGTCTCCATCCCTGGGAGTGTCTGAGGTGGATGTGGGCTGGGTGATGAGGTGGGCACTGGGCACAGGCTGGGCTCGACGATCCCAGAGGACTTTTCCAAGCTCAGCAGTTCTGTGATTCTGAAGCGTTTCCGTCCTGTGTGCCTGCTGCAGGTTGAGAACGTGAAGTTGCTGGATCGCTACGCCAACAGGAAGGCAGCGACCGGGACCTTGTACCTGACAGCCACCCACCTGATCTACGTGGATGCCTCTGCTGAAGTCAGGAAGGAAACATGGGTATGGTGGGGTGGAAACACAGCTGGGAGAGCTGCTTCAGGTCACAGAATGGATTGGACAGGGGGGACTTGAAGGATCATCCCATTCCACCCCTGCCATGGGCAGGGACACCTTCCACTGTCCCGCGTTGCTCCAACCTGACTTTGAACATTTCCAGGGATGGGGCAGCCTGGGAAATCTGTGCCAGGGCCTCCCCACCTGCACAGGGACAAATTCCTCCCCAGTATCCCATCTAGCCCTGCCCTCTGGCAGTGGGAAGCCATTCGCTGTGTCCTGGAACAGAATGCTCTCATTTCCAGAATAAACAGTTGGGGAATTCCTGTAAACTGTAGTGGTCTTTTATGGCATTTTGATACCAAATGCTTCCCAGAAACAGCTGGTTGGGAAGGAAATGAGCACAATGGTGATGTGACCTGATAGAGTTCACTCATGGAATTAGTATCAGTTCAAGGAATGTAAAAAACTTGTGTAATTTCCTATCTCAAACTCAATATACAAAACCACTAACTTGAATTTGCAGCTTTTAGAAGTGCAGAATTAGCAATGAAACAAGCCTATTTTATTAATTCTAAGGCAAAATGGGAATGACAGAATATCTTTCATATGGGGGTGGAAGGAAAGCAAAGTGCACCAGGTAAACCGAGCTGGGCGTCTGTCTCTGAAAGTAACTTACACACATCTGTGTTTTTTCAGTCCTGCTTTAGTTCCCTGGGTTTTGGGTGCAGTTTATGTTTGATAAATGTCACAAATCAGCTCATTTTCTGCTGCTCCTTAGCTGCAGGAAGCACAAATAGGTGATTATATTACAAAGGTTTCATATCAGCTTGTACTGCTCACAGCTTTATCAGTGACAAATGATGTTTATGCCCTGCTCTCCAGATTCTGCATCACCACATCTCCAGCGTGGAGAAGCTGCCCCTGACCACGGCCGGGTACCCCCTGCTCATCCACTGCAAGAACTTCCACGTGGCTCACTTTGTCATTGGGCAGGAGAGGGACTGCCACGATGTGTTCACCTCCCTGCTCAAGCTCTCCCAGCCAGGTACTGGGGATGGGAATCCATCCTGGGAATCCCTGGCATGCTCTGAGCCGAGCCCTGGGCAAGCTGTGCTGCCCCACGGTTGGGTTTGGAGGGTGGGTGTGGGATCAGGATCAGCTTCCAGCACCAGGGAATTGTCCCTGGCAGGGCTCAGGGAGCTGAGCTCTGTGGAGCACGACATTTGCTTCCAAACTAAACACAGTCTTGGGAGCCAGCAAGAAAGGTGGAGAGAGACTGTTTGTAGGAGGCTGGAGTGATAGAGGGGGAATGGATTTACACTGAGAGAGAGCAGGGATAAATGGGATATTGGGAAGGAATTCCCCCCTGTGAGGGTGGGCAGGCCCTGGCACAGGGTGCCCAGAGCAGCTGTGGCTGCCCCTGGATCCCTGGCAGTGCCCAAGGCCAGGCTGGACAGGGCTTGGAGCAGCCTGGGACAGTGGGAGGTGTCCCTGCCCATGGCAGGGTGGAATGGGATGAGCTTTAAGGTCCCTCCCAACCCAAACCATTCTGTGAATCTAAATCAGAAACTTCCATCAAATTTCTGGATTTAAAGAACTTCCTTTTAATCTGCATCGTGCAGTCCAGTTTTTAGGTTCAGCTGCAGAGCTGATTGTTTCCTGCATTATTTTCCTGAATACCTCGTAACCTAATAAGCTAAAGATGAATTTTTTCATGAATTCTGAAGTGCTCAGTAGCAGTATCTGGACTTTTTTTCTGTTTCCAGCAGGATGTTTAGGCTGCTCTGCACTGTTTGCTCAGTTGTGAAAGCCTATGCTTCACCCTGCCCTGACTCAGAGTCACTCTTAGTGTGAGCCAGACACCCTCAAAAGCCTGTGCTCTCTTCTAGCTCCAGCTTTTTATTCCAGCACGGTTGAATTTTCAGGCTCTTCTTGCAGGACAGCATTCCACTGAGCTCCTACCTGGCTTCTGCCTGTGGCAGCCTCTGTTTTTGGGGTGCTAGAACCAGTATTTGGAGTTGTGTTATTACAAGGATGGAGTTGCAATTTGTGGTGGTGTCACCAGGCTGAGGGAGGGGAATTAAAGGCACCAGGCCTGGGCTGGAAATCCTGTAGGAGAAACGGGGTTTGCTGAGTTTGGATTTCTTTTTTAAATTGATATTAAGGCTTGTGTCTACTCCCAGCATCCCTCTTGTGCTCTTTGGAGTTTTCTTAGTTCTGAAGTTCTGCCTCTGATGCTGTAGCTGGCAGGTTTGTGGTGTTACATTTAAAAGCTGTCACTGCTCTTTGAGGTTTTAAAAATTAGAGGTTTGGGTAGAGCCTGAAGCGTGGGAGGTGTCACTGCAGGGGCTCACACCAGGTTCCTTTGTTCTCAACTGTGTAAATGCTGTAGCTCTTTCTTTTCTTCTGCTTCTGAATTTTAACAGTGCTTTTTTTTTTTTATTTTAAGCTGTCTATGAGTGTGCTCCCTTCATGAATTTTTGGCAGAGCACATCATTACTGATGATTTGCACACGTGTGTTGGACAGCTTCAGGTTACCTGCCAGTAACCAGCTGCTTTATCAGCCTCTGACAGGTTTCCCTCTGTGTGTGGAGCTGCCTTGGGAATCAGCTGGATGAGTTCTTGGTTGGATTTGCATTTTGTGAAGAGAGGGAAGGAGATTGGGATGGTAAATGGGCATTTAGGGCCAGCCTGAAGCCTTTGTTGGGCTGACAGCAATATTCCACACAGCCCAAAAGTTTTCCAGTCTCNAGGTGTCCCTGCCCATGGCAGGGTGGAATGGGATGAGCTTTAAGGTCCCTCCCAACCCAAACCATTCTGTGAATCTAAATCAGAAACTTCCATCAAATTTCTGGATTTAAAGAACTTCCTTTTAATCTGCATCGTGCAGTCCAGTTTTTAGGTTCAGCTGCAGAGCTGATTGTTTCCTGCATTATTTTCCTGAATACCTCGTAACCTAATAAGCTAAAGATGAATTTTTTCATGAATTCTGAAGTGCTCAGTAGCAGTATCTGGACTTTTTTTCTGTTTCCAGCAGGATGTTTAGGCTGCTCTGCACTGTTTGCTCAGTTGTGAAAGCCTATGCTTCACCCTGCCCTGACTCAGAGTCACTCTTAGTGTGAGCCAGACACCCTCAAAAGCCTGTGCTCTCTTCTAGCTCCAGCTTTTTATTCCAGCACGGTTGAATTTTCAGGCTCTTCTTGCAGGACAGCATTCCACTGAGCTCCTACCTGGCTTCTGCCTGTGGCAGCCTCTGTTTTTGGGGTGCTAGAACCAGTATTTGGAGTTGTGTTATTACAAGGATGGAGTTGCAATTTGTGGTGGTGTCACCAGGCTGAGGGAGGGGAATTAAAGGCACCAGGCCTGGGCTGGAAATCCTGTAGGAGAAACGGGGTTTGCTGAGTTTGGATTTCTTTTTTAAATTGATATTAAGGCTTGTGTCTACTCCCAGCATCCCTCTTGTGCTCTTTGGAGTTTTCTTAGTTCTGAAGTTCTGCCTCTGATGCTGTAGCTGGCAGGTTTGTGGTGTTACATTTAAAAGCTGTCACTGCTCTTTGAGGTTTTAAAAATTAGAGGTTTGGGTAGAGCCTGAAGCGTGGGAGGTGTCACTGCAGGGGCTCACACCAGGTTCCTTTGTTCTCAACTGTGTAAATGCTGTAGCTCTTTCTTTTCTTCTGCTTCTGAATTTTAACAGTGCTTTTTTTTTTTTATTTTAAGCTGTCTATGAGTGTGCTCCCTTCATGAATTTTTGGCAGAGCACATCATTACTGATGATTTGCACACGTGTGTTGGACAGCTTCAGGTTACCTGCCAGTAACCAGCTGCTTTATCAGCCTCTGACAGGTTTCCCTCTGTGTGTGGAGCTGCCTTGGGAATCAGCTGGATGAGTTCTTGGTTGGATTTGCATTTTGTGAAGAGAGGGAAGGAGATTGGGATGGTAAATGGGCATTTAGGGCCAGCCTGAAGCCTTTGTTGGGCTGACAGCAATATTCCACACAGCCCAAAAGTTTTCCAGTCTCAGAATTTCTGGTTGAGCAATGACCTTACAGGTGTGCAGGAGTTGTTGTATGAACTCTGCACAGAAAACAGATCTTTAAATCTGTGTTTTCATGTGAGGATTAATGGTTATGATGTAAATCTCATCTAAGGTGCTTACTGCAGTGAATTCAGGAGGAAATCGTTGGTTTAGGAGAAATTACTCCTTCCAGCCTGGGCTGAAACACTTTGTTAGAATTTGGGAACTGAGTATTGGATCATCCTGAGGATTTTGGGATGAATTGTCAGCACTTGGTACTGCCCCAACCAAAAACCTATAAAAGGTTGGGAAGTCTGAAATACTTCAAATACTCCTCTGGAGCACTCAGTTATTGATTTCCCGAAGTTTTGGCCTCTCTGGATGTCTTTGCATCTCTAACTTGTTCATTTTTTCCTTTCTCCTCCCCAGTGAAACCCGAAGAACTTTATGCTTTCTCTTACAATCCTAAAATGTCCAAAGAGAGTCGGGAGATGGGATGGAAACTGATTGATTTGAAACTGGATTACCAGCGCATGGGAATTCCCAACGACTCCTGGGAAATAACGGATATTAATAAGGACTATGAGGTAATTCCTGCCCAAAGGAGCCATTTAATGCAGCATCTCCTTGTTGTTATTAATGACAGCCCTGCTGCTGCCTCTGGAGAGCAAAGAGCTCACTTGGTTTGAGTCAAAGCACATCACCTTGATGAGGAGTTGCAGATAATGATGCTCCAGGAGAGCTGCAGAGTCACCTCGTTGTGCTTTGATCCCCCTGGCAAGGCACCAGAGCCTTGTTTTCCTGCAGAAATGTCAAACCATCTGTTGGGCAAAGCCTCAAGTAGCCTGAGCTGCTTTTGGTATTTCCAAAGCCTGTCCCACCTGGCTGGTGACAGATGTGGAGGAGAGAAGGAAATGGCAGCAGTTTGGAGGGGTGGGGAATGAGGCAGAGTGGAGAGGGTCTAGGGAAGAAAGGAAGGAAAAAACAGCAGTGGAAAACAGAGCTGTTTCTGTTTTCTCAGTTGGATCTTCTGCTACCTAAGGGCTCTCTGTCATTTCAGTCTGAAGTGCCTGCTGCTGTTATTTTCCCTGAAAGGCCAACTTGCATCTAAACAACATTAAACAAAAGCATTTGTCAGCAAGATAGTTCAAAATCCTGCTCCACATTATTTCCCTTTTTATTTCCTCTGGGGCTGTGTACAGTCAGACCTGGCTGTTGAAAAGCCAAAGCAAGCAACTCCAAGGAAGACACCAACATATTCCTAATCCTGAATCCCTGCCCTGGCTCTCCACTCCCTTCCCCTGGTAGCTTTCTTTAGTTGAGGAGTAAAGGGTTCAAGAGATACAAGCCTGTGCTGTCAGAGGTGACTGCCAGTTTTACCTGCCTGTGCCTGTGGAGGCCTGAGTTGAGATCTGATGTGAGAGGTGCTGTTTCCAGTGGCTGGTGAGGGCACCTGAACGTGCCCATCTCAAATCATTCATCACTCTGAGGCTTTGCTTGCTGCAGTGGAACTCCCAGGTGCCAGTGCTTTAGAGTTTCCTCAGGGTTTCCAGCCTGTGTTTTAAAATCATCAAGCCTGATGTAAAGCCAGGCTTGGAGAGCAGCTTATCTGTGGAGTCCATGCTGCAAAGACTGTGCTTGTGTGAGGAGAAAGGTGGAATCCTCAGAGAGCAGCTGCATCCTGAGTGCTGGAAGTACCTTTCAAATAAGATATAGAGAGAACTTTTTAAATGTAGTTGTTCTTATTTTCTCTTTTTGTGGAAAGGAATTCTTGGCTGTGAGGGTGGGCAGGCCCTGGCCCAGGGTGCCCAGAGCAGCTGTGGCTGCCCCTGGATCCCTGGCAGTGCCCAAGGCCAGGCTGGACAGGCCTGGGAGCCCCTGGGACAGTGGGAGGTGTCCCTGCCCATGGCAGGGGTGGAATGGGATGAGCTTTAAGGTCCCTTCCAACCCAAACCATTCTGTGAATCTAAATCAGAAACTTCCATCAAAAATTCTGGATTTAAAAAACTTCCTTTTAATCTGCATCATGCAATCCAGTTTTTAGGTTCAGCTGCAGAGTTGATTGTCCTGCATTATTTTCCTGAATACCTCGTAACCTAATAAGCTGAAGATGAATTTTTCATGAATTTTGAAGTGCACCATAGCAATATCTGGATTTTTTTTCTCTGTTTTCCTCAGGTTTGCAGCACGTACCCTCCTGAAATCGTGGTGCCTCGAGCTGCCACCAGGGCAGTGGTGATGGGAAGTTCAAGGTTCAGGAGCCGAGGGCGGATTCCGGTGCTTTCTTACTTATACAAGGAAAACAATGTTAGTGCTTCACTGCCTTGGGGGGGAGGAAGGCTTCTCCTTTTTGTCCAGGCCCCTTCTAATGAAAGGGAAAAATAAGATAATTATTAGATTTGAGGCCTTTGAGAACTGTGCTTCTCTTAATGGCTTTCGTTCTGAGTCACGGAATGAGCTAAAGGCAAACGCTTGGATTGCATCCAGAGCCCTGCAAAAAGCACACACTTTCCAAGCTTCCTATTGGGAAATTTTTTCTTAATCAGCTTTCAGCAATTCCTTCTGATGTGGGGTTTTTTAATCTCCTGTTTAGCTATACTGAATAATGTTTTATCAAGTTATATGTTGACTTGGCTGGATTTTCTTAATATTGAAGAGGAGGAACCACCCTGAAATAAATCCCCACCAGCTCAGAATAAGTGAAGTTTTCATCTTTTTTTTTTCCACTGAAGACCAGAATGTAAATTTGTAACTTTGCTGCCTCAGCAGTGTTTTAGATGCTGATGTTAGGAAAATTCTGTCACAGCCAAATTGTTGTTTTCCTGAGGAAGCGTGCCTTGACCTGGGCACTGCCTGGAGTTGTGCTGGAAACGAATGAAATTTCCTTAAAATATACTCAGTGCTGCTCTGAGTGTGCAACAGCAACAGCTGATAAGGAAAAGTCAAAAGAATGGCTTGGAAATAGAAACCAAATGGAAAACTTGGGGAATTGCTGCCTTCCAGTACCTTCAGGAGGTTCAGGGAAAGGAGGGAGAGGGACTTTTATATGGGCACAGTGACAGGACAACTGGGAATGGTTTTAAACTGCCAGAGGGCAGGGATGGATGGGATATTGGGAAGGAATTGTTCCCTGTGAGGGTGGGCAGGCCCTGGCACAGGGTGCTGTGGGTGCCCCTGGATCCCTGGCAGTGCCCAAGGCCAGGCTGGAGCACCCTGGGACAGTGGGAGGTGTCCCTGCCCGTGGCAGGGGGTGGAATGAGCTATTTTGAAGCTCCCTTCCACCCAGCCATTCCGGGATTCTGTGAACTGCTGACATTTGGGGTGCTGGCCATCAGGCAGAGCACAGATTGAGCCCCCTCAGCCTCACCCTTCCAAACTCCCCAAACTTTTCTCTTTGCGGAATGGCCCGGTTCCATTTCAGTGTGCCCACCTCAGGTGCAGCTTTTCACAGAGAGCCCACAGGACGATCAGACCGTGACCCCAGAGGGGTTTGGGGTGGGATGGGGGGCTGTGGGAGCAGGGGTGACACCCTGTGTGTGTGTTGCAGGCCGCCCTGTGCCGCTGCAGCCAGCCCCTGGCCGGGTTCAGCGCGCGCTGCCTGGAGGACGAGCAGATGCTCCAGGCCATCCGAGAGGCCAACCCCGGCTGCCCCTTCATGTATGTTGTAGACACAAGGCCAAAGGTACCTCCATGGGCTCGGGGCTGCTTGTGAATCTCTTGTCTGAATGAGCAGTGCTGTTTGCAGTTCGTTCTGTCACAGTTCTGGGTTGGTGCTGCGGCAGGAATGTGGGATCAGGCTCCTGGGTCGGGGGATACAACTGGAGTGTGAAGTGCTCCTAAGGACCTGGCCCTCCTGGAGTATCCTGGGTTGAGGTTTGTGTTCAGGATGAGCTGGTGGAACTGGCAGTTGTGAACCTGGCTGGGACAGGGAAGCATTCTCCTGCAGAGTCCTAAGTGTGTGGAGTTTGAGAGAAGCCTCAGGATTCAGTTCCACGAGGCTGAAGTGCTTTTATTGGCAGGCCTGGGAGGAAGTGGAGCTGTGGAAAGCAATCCCTCCCTTTCTTTTTTTTGTCCCTTTTAAAAATAACACTCATGATGGTCTCATGATGGAGTTTAATACAACTCAGCCCCACTCTTTGGGGCTAGAACTTGAGAGCTGAGGGCTTTATGTGAGAGCATATTGAGGGAATATTTGCAAAATGAAGTTTTTAATGACTGTCATCTTGAAGGAACTGAGTTTAGAAACCAATTCCAGTTTGTAAGCATATGGATTAGGAGTGTTGGTAGAAGCCAACTAGAACACAAGGGTTTTCATAGCACACAATTATTTAAATGCAAAGATTTAAAAGTGCTCTGAGTATTTGTAAATAGAGCTTTCTGAGAACCTGCTTCACCGTTCAGATCTTGCAGTTATTTTATATAAACTACAAATTTAATTAAACTATGGCAAGGGCAAGAAAGAAAAAGTCTTTTTGGGGAAAATAGGGAGTGTTTCACATCTTGTTCCAGTGTGTATTTTGGCTTTCAGTGTGACATTTCCTGGAGATCACCTGTTCTGTGATGACACGTGCATTTATAGCAGGCACTGCGTGTTCTTTGGCACAGACAGCTTCCAGTGGCAGAGATGTGCCACTGAAATCCATCACTGGTGGCAATTTCGTGCTAAAATATTTGGTGATGGGGAAGAATTTATAATTGGTGACACTTCCCTTTCTGGCAGAACTGAAGCAGTGGGGTTATTTAACAGTTCTAAAGGTGTCTGTACCATATCTGACTCTTCCCTCCCAAAATCTGCCCAAATTGATAATGAGAGGATTAAGCTGTTCTATTTTCTGCCTCACCAAAGATGTCCTGGTAGCTCTTGAGCTGGTCTGGGGGATTGTTAGAGCAACTGGCTTCTTTTCTACTTCTTTCCTGCAGCTGCTGTGTTCTTTCTGCTCAACTGGAATGTTTCTATGTTTCCCTCAGGTGGCTTTATTTCCTCTGTGCATGTATGTCTGTGAAAAGCTTGGGAATTCTCTTGCTATTTCTGTACCACCGTGTATGTATGTCCCTGTTAAAAGTGGCTTTCCTCGTTCTGCTTCCTTGTGCCTCTCTCTGAATTTCCTTAGGTAACTTCCCACTTAGGGCAGGCTCAGGGTCTCTGGTGACAGCAGAAATTGGGGGTTGATACGACCCTAAGTAGGGTCTTAATGAGCCTCTGACTAATGAACTGCAGTAATTTTAATGAAAGAACTGTCTGGGAGGTGGGCAAGTCCAGCTGAGTAACAGCTTTGTCCAGTACATTTTCTGGGAGATTTAAAAAATAAAAAAGCACTTGCAAAGCAGCCTCTCTGAATTGTGTTGTGACTTTCTCTTTTCTTTTCTGTCCCTTGAATTTGCCAGTTGAATGCCATGGCCAACAGAGCTGCTGGGAAGGGCTATGAGAATGAAGATAACTATGAAAACATTCGTTTTAAATTCATTGGCATAGAGAACATCCACGTGATGAGGAGCAGCCTGCAGAAACTGCTGGAAGGTGAGTACAGCCCTGGAGGGGGTTGTTTTTCTTACCCCTCCTGGACAGACCCTTCTGCTGAATATCCAGATATTCCCTGCACGAGCGTGTTCTGATGGAAGCAGAGTCAGCATCTTGCTTTGTTTGCTGCATTCAAGTGGCTGAAAGTATTAATGCTGTTAAAATGCTTGACATTTTATTTGTTTTTCTGCTTGGTTTTATTGTGGTTCACAAATAGCAACTAACACTAAAAACATTCCTTAGTGAACGTGCCAAATCCAAAGGAAAAAGTTAGAGAAATATTATGTTTTATAGCAAGATAATCTCATGGTTGCTTCATGACTTACTGAAAGAAAATCAGCAGAGGTTGTTCAAAAAAACTTTTTGGGGTTTGCTATATTTGGAATATTAGCAGTATTTCTGATTTGAAATAGTTTTGGCATGATCTTCCAAAGACTTGAATCTTGTGCATACTTTGTTCTAACTTTTCATTATTTGTGATTTCTTTTAACCAAACTTCCTTAAAATGTATTAAATGAATGCTTTAATACATAAATATATTAAAATGCAGAGTAACTCAGGTGATTAAGCTCACTGTGATCATAGGGAAAATGCAAAGCAGGGCAAAAGAATCACCTGAGCCGTTGGGATTGAGAGGGGAATCAGGTCCAGAGCTTCACTGAGGGAATTTTGGAGAATATCCAGTGCAGGTGATGGCAGAGCTTGGCTCAGCCCAGCACACTCTGCTGCTCCCTGGTTTCCAGCACTGCTGCCCTCCCCTGTGGAATGGGGCACAGGGGATGCTGCAAATCCTGCTTGGTGCCTGTGCTTCATTTCCTACAATTCCAGTGCTGTCACCCAAAATAGGAGTTTAATATTTTAGTAACCACTGTAATGGTCCTCTGGTTTCAGAATAGTTGGGTAATTGATGCTCCCAGGTGGCCCTGCAGGATCCGTGGTGACCTTGGACAAAAATGGGGCTGTTCACACCCAAAAGAGTGGCCTGGTGACAACTCTGAGTCCTCAGCTGCCTCTTCCTGGCAGAGTTATTTTGTGGTAGGAGAAGAGGCAGAATAAATACTTGGTTTTGCTCCCGTGTTCTTCTCCAGCAGTGATAAAATCTCATTCACTGGGGCTTATGGAGTGTTCTGAACTTTATTCCTCTCAGTATTTTCTGTGCTGGGTTTCATTAGAGCACCTGAGCTGCCTTCAAGGTTAGACTTGTTATTTCTGTCTCTAAATTAGAGAGAGAAGTAACTTCAAATCTTTGTGGAGGGAATGAGTGGTTGTAGATGTGGTGGTGATTTAGAGTGAAGTAAGAGCTCACTACTGGAAAAAACACAGCTGAATAAATAATGAGTTACCCTTTAAACAGCGAGCAGGAGGGGATTTCCAGAGCCTCAAATTCTCACAAAACCAGCCATTTTTTCGTTCTGAATTTTAAATACCCAACCAGTATTTTGTGTCCTTTAGATAGGATGTTGCTGCTAGCACTTAAAATTTTCGGGGAGATGATGAGGAGGTGCAAGGGCTGCTGTTCTGGGGTGCCAGCTGATTGCTCTGTGTTTGTTCCCAGTGTGTGAGATGAAGTCCCCCTCCATGAGTGATTTCCTCACGGGGCTGGAGAACTCGGGCTGGCTCCGGCACATCAAGGCTGTGATGGATGCAGGTGTCTTCCTGGCCAAGGTAAAGCTGCTCTCCAGCTGCAGCTGGATTCAGAAATGTCTCCTGGTGTGTTAGGGGCTGCTGCAAGGCCGGGAAGGTGGCTCTGGGGAGGAGGTGTTGTTCAGGTTGAGCTCAGCTCTCCAAAATTTTGGGGAGCATAGGTGGGTCGTGCAGCTGCTGGGCCCATACAGGTCCTGTGTTGTAACTGGGCTTTATTAGAACTCGTTTGAAACACATAAAATCACAAAATGTGCATAAATTACCTTTACAAACCTTTCTGTGTAGCAGTGCAAACAACTCCTAACGCTGTGCTCGTTGTTCATTCACTGCTCTGCTTTAATTGAGGGATTGTTTGGACCAGTTGGTTTTCTCCTGGTTTTGTGTGATGTACACACTCTAATTTTGATTATTCAACACAGTCCTCATTTCTGCAGAGCTAGTGGCTTTGCAGGTCAGGCAGAAGGAAGGGAGTCACCAAGGAGTAGTAAAGGCTGTGCAGGAAGTTTGTGGTGAGAGTAGTGAGTAGTAAATGTTGATTTTCTCTCACACTTTTCCCATGTCCCAAGCAAGAAACTCTTTTCTGTTTCTCTCCTGCCCTAGGGGGTGGGATGGGGGGAAGTTGAGATCAACTCTAATTTATCTTGAAGCTCTAATCCCTGGATGTCCAACTATTATTTTTTACTCATCCCCCACACGTTTTCCTCAGAGGAAGAGCCTGGGAATCCTGGGCCTTCCAGAGATCCCAGGGGCTGTTTTTTACCAGCCTGCTGCAGCACTTCGCTCCAGCTGGGGCACCTCTGCATGGAACTGTGCATTCCCATGGGCTGGAGGAGAGATGACAAGCATTCCCCGGGGGTTTTGGGGTGATGCAGGTGGAGGACAGCATTTCCCTGAGCTCTGTGCTGTGTCCCTGGCAGGCTGTGAGGGAGGAGAGGGCCAGCGTGCTGGTGCACTGCTCCGACGGCTGGGACCGCACGGCGCAGGTCTGCTCCCTGGCTGGCCTCCTCCTGGACCCCTTCTACAGGACCTTCAAAGGCTTCATGGTAAGGAGTGCAATTCCAGGCCCTGATGGAGGGCTCAGGCCATTTCCTGGGCCCAGCAGTGGTGACCTGTTTAAAGCAGCTCGGGTTCTGTAAGGAGCTGTAATTGCTGTGAGCAGCGCGGCAGCAGCTGATTGACAATTCCCCAGTCCTTGTTTCCTGCAACGTCTACATGGGAGCCACTAATGAGAGATTTCAGCAAAGGATGCAGCTCGGGCAGCAATCCACCAAAAAGTGGTGGAGCAGTTTGTCCTGCAGGTCTCTTACCTACACGGGTTGAAATTGGGTGAACTCAGTCCTGTCCCTTGTCCATCAGTTAAATCTGCATCATTTCACACCTTTTAAAAAGCCATTTCCCTTTAATTTGGCTGTTTGCTTCTAGTGCAGGCTTTTTCTTCATTTGCAGCCATCCCTACATGAATTCAGGGCAGTCTGTGATGTTTCTTTCCAGTCATCTCTTGTTAAATACCTGAAGAGCTGCTGTCTCAGGAGAGTTCCTTGGAAGAATCCCTGAAATCAGAACAATGCAGATTTTGCCTCTTCCAGTGCCAGGACTGTTTCCTCGCATTTCGTGCTGGTTTTATTGTTTCTATTTTTATTTCTGGATTATACTGCAGCCTCTAAACAGTTAAAATTCCATCAGCACATGAAACATCTGCCCAGGCTTTGTCTCGGAACAATTCTGCATGAGCTGAGAACCAGGATTTAGCTTAGGAGCAGTGACACAGACACATCCTTGTCTGTCCTCTGAGGCAATGGTTTGTAGGCACAACCCCCCTGACAATTCCTAGATGAATTCATCAGCACTGCAAGGAATGGAAAAATTCAAACAGCAATATAAATGAAGTTTTCTAAGAACTGTTGTGGGTTTCTGCCTCCCTTCTCTTAATCTGGATGATGATAGGAATTATGTTTATATATGATCCAGCAAAAGTAATAATGGATGCAGCTTCAGTCATGTGAGACATGTGTAAGGAAAACACTGCTTCCTTGTTATTTTCTGTAACTACAGGCATCTATTTAAGAGAAAAAATACCACATAGTTGTTCTGATTTCATCCTGAACTCCTCATTACACAGCTGTAATTCATGTTTCTTTTTGTCTCTTAAACATTTGTTGAACTCCAGTTGCTGATTTATTTTGCTGAATATCAGTACTCCTTCCCAAATTAAATAGCACAGTGTAATATTAAGCTGTTAATTCTTTGAGCTCAATATATTTATATATTATGATTTTAACAACATGGAAACTCCCTCAAAATGGTGCTTTTGAAATGAGTTCTGCTTCCAGCAGGGCCATTGCCGTGGTAACTGGCTAATCTATAAATCACAATTCCTGTTTCCATTGATTTCTGGGGATGTATTTATTGCAGTAGGGTCAGCAGGTTGTCAGCGTTTTAGGCTTTAACACCAAAGGCTTCATTTTGCCTTTTTAACCAAAGTAATGCTCTTTTCTTAATCCCTGTTTTGAACCTGCAGGTCCTGATAGAAAAGGAGTGGATTGCAATGGGCCACAAGTTCTCCCACAGGTGAGAGGGGCACGTTCCCCTGGGGGGAGTGAAGCCAAAACAGTGTCTGCAGGTTTAGGGGATCCCATGGCAAACTGAAATGGAAAGGAGAAAACATTTGGAAAATACTGGCATTGGTGACACAGAGCCAGCATCTGCTAAGGCTGCTACTCCATCAATGTGTTTTTATTGCTTTACAAAATCACTGTTTGAATTCTGGGTGTGTTCCCACCTGCAAAATTGTATTTTTTGGGGAGTGCTAATCATGGAATCACGGAATCAGGGAGGTTGGAGAAGACTTCCAAGATGGTGAAGCTCAACCATCAACCAGCACTGACCCATGTCCCCGAGTGCCACATTTCACATCTCTCGACCCCTTCCAGGGGTGGTGACCCTGCTCTGGGCAGCCTGTCCCATCCAGAATGCTCCAACAAGACCTGTTCATTCTGCAGCCATCTCCTGGAAGAACATCTCACCCACTTTTCCAGGACTTTCCCAAGTCCAAACCATAAACCTGACCTCGGAAAAACCTACAGGGAGGGGTGTTGCCCTGGTTTTTGCTAAGCCTTCTGTTTTTAACCTTGGAGTCAGATTCTTTCTCACAGTTTCATGTAAATAATAGCCAGTGTTTACTTAACGGTATTTTCTGTTTTTCATTCCTTTTGTGATATGACAACTTTAATGAGCACCTTTCTTCTCCAGTGGGATTGAGAAGGAAGTGACATGTCCTCCAATCCCTTGTGGAGTTGGGACGTGTATAAGAATGAGATAATGTAAATAAATCCATTCCATTTTCCTCCTTTCTGCTGAACCTGGCAGGTGTAAGAGCGTCTTTATTGTGTCTCAGAGGGGCCCTTTTGTGGTGGGTGACAAAGAATTGACTTTGCTTTTTGCATCTCTCTAGGTGTGGCCACCTGGATGGGGACCCCAAAGAGGTGTCCCCTGTGTTCACCCAGTTTGTGGAGTGTGTGTGGCAGCTGATGCAGCAGTTCCCCTGCTCNGAATTATATCCCGAAAGAATATGAATTATATCCCAGAAAAATAAGAATTATATCCCGAAAGAATAGGAATTATATCCCAGAAAAATAAGAATTATATCCCGAAAGAATAGGAATTATATCCCAGAAAAATAAGAATTATATCCCAGAAAAATACAAATTATATCCCGAAAGAATGTGAATTATATCCCCAAATAATGTGAGTTATATCCCCAAATAATGTGAATTATATCCCCAAAAACATGTTTTAGTTTGGATCACAATAGTAACTTGCAGATATCCCTTCTGCACAGGAGAGTGTCCATTTGAATTCCTCACTGATGTATCCTTATAAAATCAATCAGATCCAGCATAAAAACAATTCTCAGCTCCCTTAATCCAATCCTCCTCCCAACACCTGCAGTTATTAATCCACTTGCTGCTTTTTTTAGTGATCAGATGTTCTTTGTGCTTGCCAGAATCTTTGAGAAGACCCATTCTCTGTGGCCTTTCCTCTTACAGAGGAAGCAGGAGTTGAGAAATCCTTTGTACAGAGGGTTCACAGCTTACAGAGAGCTCCAACCAAGCACTCTACCCTTCAGTTTCCAGTAAGTTATGATGGGGAAGGAGAGGGACATTCCTTTCACTGTGAAGTAGATTGAGAACTCGGGTTAAATCAAATAAATCTGCGCTGATTAGCTTGGTTTGCTTTACCTTCCCTCTCCATTCCTCAGGTAGAAACTAAGAGGAGCAGTGCAAAGGTGAAATAAATTCAGACGCTGTAATTTAAAATAATATTTTTAATTTGGTGTTGAGAAAGAGGGTGGGGAAAGGCGAGGAAAAGCAGAACTTCAGAGGGAACCACACGCACCCCCTGACTGCTTGCTCAGTCACATTAAATGTTACAAAAAGTTCCTCTTTTCCTCCTTTTTAATGTATATTAAGGAAGTCTTTCAAGCAGGAATTTGGGTGCCCAGTTCAGGGTTTTTCCCAGAGCAGGCTCTGGTTGCCAGGTCTGTTTCATTGCCCAGGCTGTCACAACAGATCTGGGGAGTTTGGCTTTGTTTGTGCCTCACTCCTGGGCCCTGCTGAGAGAAAGAGGGATGAAAATGTGATTTTTAGTGCTTTGTGTGCAAATAAACATTGGGAGGTTGGGCAAACCAAGGACTGGAAGATAAACTGCCCAAGCTTCCAGTAAATCTGCTATTAAAAAAAAGAAAAATATTTTCATCCTATTCTAATATTTACTGCCAGCTTTTTTAACTTTAACAAAAGTTGCCCTGAATACTCCAGGGTTGTGGCAGGTTTTGAAATCAATTACTGATCTCAATTTATTAAAACCATTAGCCAGCACCTACCTGTTGGCAGTAACATCCAGCCGAGCCCCTAATCCTGATTTTTCCGTGTTCCTGAGGTTCTGGTGTGGGATGTACAATCGCTTTGACAAGGGCATGCACCCCAAGCAGTGTGTGCTGGACCAGCTGCTGAGCCGTGTGAGCCAGAAGGTGACACTGCAGGACAGCGCAGCCCAGCTGGAGAACGTGAGGCACCAAGGGTTTCCAATCCCCTTTGGGTGGGTTTGGGAGGTGGAGCTGGGGTTAAATTGGGACACTGAGTTGTTCCAACCAGCTGGGTGAGAATGAGGGGTTTGGTGACAAAGCTCTGCGTGTTAAAAACCCCAAAACAGCCTCAAACAAACCTAAAATACAATACCTGAAATCCACCAGTGAGAAGAGTATCGGTGTAATGTGAGTGCTGAAAACTTAAACACTGATGTTTGTGTCAGACACAGCAGGATCTGTGTCCAGGTATTCCTGATTTTTGTATGGGACACAGCGGAATCTATGTCCAGATATTCCTGATGTTTGTGTCAGACATGGCAGGATCTGTGTCCAGGTATTCCTGATTTTTGTGTCAGACACAGCAGGATCTGTGTCCAGGTACTTCAGTGCTGGATTGCAGAGCTGGAAAAGAGGCACTGGCACAGGGCTGGAAAAGAGGCACTGGCACAGGGCTGTTGTGTCGACACCTGATTTTTGTCCATCTCTAGCATCTGGATATTAATTATTTGCTTTTATGCCTTTTATTTGTGCAGAAACTCCCTTTCCTCGACGGCCCCTTGCCCAGCGAAGGCTGCTCCTCACCCAAGGCAGGCGCTGCTGCTGCCCAAGCCCCAACTCCTGCTCAGGACCGTGGCGAGGGAGCAGCCCCTGTGCTGAGCAACGGCCCCTCCCTGGGCCACCAGAAGCACAAGGAGAGCCCAGCCCAGCCCCGGGATCTCGGAGGCTCCGTGGGGGCCGGGCAGGCCCAGCACCAGGGATGAGCTCCGGGAGCTGCTGGGTGAAGCTCTGGGGAGCTGGTGCAGCCCCCATCTGCAGCTGGCTGTGAGTAGGGCTGGGCAGGGCTGGGCAGCAGCTGCCGTGGGGCTCAGCTCCTGCAGCTCAGGTGATGCAGAGCTGCCAGGAGGCTGCCTGGCATTGCTGAGAACTTGGCTTTCAGTGGGAACACGTGTATTTTGGAGGGTCAGGGCTGCCTGCCAGCACTGGTGGTTGAGGCTGGAAGAAATCCTGGCCGGTTCCGTGAGGAGCTGGGCAGTGTTTGTGACTGCAGGAGGAAGGATGCAAATCCCTCTGTTCTCAGTGGTGGTCCAAGGTCATCTTAAAACGAGAAAAAATTTCAGTCTGTCTTCAAATGATAAAAAAAAAACCCCACCTTTCTTAGCTGTGAGTGAATCTCTGCATGGACCCTTGCCTTGTAGCAGAACTGATCAATGTTTTGTTTCCTATGCATATTTGTTACACAAAACCAAACCCCCTGTGCCTTTTCTGAGACTGTGTCCGTGTCCAGCCAGCCCGTTGCTGTTTTTGTGTTGGAGTTTGGAGTGTGGTGTTGGCTCCTGCCCGTAGTCAGTGTTTTTGAGGAGATTTTTCTCCTGCTGCAGCTTCTCCAGGGTTTTTGCCCATTCCGAGTTCAGTAGCTTCTTTCCAAGCTGACCTCTTGAAGAATCAGCTTTTATGGACCTCCTTTATTGCTGGGAGTGCAGCAAGCCACAGAGGCAGCCTGGAACACATGGGTTTGTGATAAGAGGGAGAACTGGAAATGAGGAAAGAGGGGAGAACATTTATGCAGAATTTTTCTCTCTTATTTTATCATCTTGGTTCAACTGAAGCAAGGGAGTAACTCTGTTCTGAGCTGGAATCAGTGGTGAGACAGCAATTACAGATGGGCTGTGTTCTGTGATTGAAATGGGGCCTAAAATGATGAAATCACTGCTGAGTGCTTCTAGGGAATGTCGAAATTCCTGGAACTTTAGGGATGTTTTGTCTGTCTCATGAACAGTATCTCTCATGGCAGTGAACTTGGGAAGAAACAGAAGAAACAAGGACTTCAATCCCCAGGGATTGGGTGTCACAAATGAGTGTTTGAAGGTCGCCCAACGAATCCTTGGGAGAGGCATCAGCAAAAGCAGGTTTGACATCAAAAAGTGTGACCAAATTCATTGGCAAGGTTCACTCTGTTATTTATTAAATGGTTAAAGCACACAGAGAAAAACCAAATAGACAATCAAGCAATCTAAAACTAAAATCAACCAGCGTGGAGGCCGGGGAGGGAAAAGGGTTGGGGTGAAAAGGAGTGAGGGAGGCTCAGAGTGGACCAAGCTGCCAGACTGAGCCCTGGAATTACCAACAGGTCAGGCCTAAAGGGTTCCTAGAATCAGAGAATCAGCAGTTGCACTTTAAACTCATCAGCACAGAATCAGCAGGGAAGGAATTGAACAAGGATTTTATGTAGAGTTCCCTGTAAGCACAACAGGAGCTCCCTTGGAGCTGAACAAACCTGAAGTGCTCCAGAATCCAGGAGAGCAGCATTCCCAGTGCTCTGGCCCTGGCACAGCCCCGAGGACCATGTCCAGGTGTATCCCTGGGAAAATTCCCCTCGAGTTCCCTGTCTATGGAGTCGTAAGAGAGTTGGTTTTAGTCAGAGTCACTTTCCAGCCTGGCTGCACTTTGGGTCAGTAACTTCCTTTGAAAAGTCAAAAAAATGTTCCACTTGGGTTGTTCAGGCAAGAAAAATCAGATTGCAGGGCTGCTGGTTAACCCAGGATTTGTTCTCCAGCCTGGGAGCAGCCAGTGTTCCTGATAAGCTCAGCGTGCTGCTTATCAAGGTCAGGGCCTGAGGACATTTCTGAGATCGTGGTGTGGCCTTGGGGGCTTGGAGAATTCACCCCCCAGGAAAGCTGTGCCAGTCCCTGTTCTGTGCTGAGCTGCACAGAATCCCCCTGTGCTGCTCTGCTCTCTTCTCAATCTGGTGTTAAATTAGGTGCTGCCATTAAGTTTTCCAATCAGTTGTTCTCTTTTATAACAAATTGGGAAGCCAACTGAAAATTGAAAATAGTTGAGCCTTCCCAATCTCCAGTAAAAGTGGAAACATCCCCAAATAATTCCAGAAAATGCCATAACTGTGCTCATGTCCTTTTAACCCATGGTGAAATCACTGGCTTAGTCCAGTGTCCAAAACCCATCCAAAACCCAACCAAAACCTCCCTGCGTGGCTCATTTTGGGTAAGAAAACACCTATTTTTTTATTAAGCTCATCCCAAGACCCAAGGAAAAAGAGAACACAGAGTTTCTCCACTGCCTGGAATGGCACAGAGGAAGCTTTTTAATACTGAGGGTTTGTCAGAGTTGTCAAGGGAGGAGTGGGAGCCACAAGGGCTGATTGATTAAAAATGGATTTTCTGATCACTTGGAGCACTGACCCAGGTGTGACTGATGGATCAGCCCTGTCTTTCCTTTCCAGGGGGGAATGGGCAACATCCACCCCCAAATTCTGAGAGGAAATGGGACATGAGGCCCAGACAGGCACTTTTTAGGACCAGTTATTCTATGGCTCACCAGTTCTTTTAATATCTTTAATATATTCCCTAATTTCCATTCGAGATGCAGAACTGGAGAGGGTTTTTTTGACTGACTACTGAAGGATTTAAAGATTCCATGGTTAATTATTGTACAAACCCAGCTTGCAGAAGGCTCCTGGAAATGGTTGTGTTGCTTTGCCTTTGGAATTGCCCGTGGAGGAGTTCAGTAATCGTTCCTTGTTCCTAAAAGTGATGTCTCCACAGAACTCCAGAGTTACTACAGGTGTGTCCAGCCACCAGCAGCTCACTCAGATCCTGCAGTGAGAGTAAGCCTGGAGTAACCTCACTGCTTTTAACTCCAAGGGCAAAACAGAACCAAAAATTGGTATTTTAAACCTCTTGGATTCCGTGTGAACAGGCTCAGGCAAAGGCTGCAGAGGGTTAAAATTTCATGCTGCTGCTGTAATTTAGGAGCTGGCGAAGATTCCAGGGTTTCCTCTCCTTCCACGAGCTCAGGGTTTGAAAACCAAGGACCAAGAAGCTTTTTGGTTTTGCTGGCGACCCTGGGCGGTTTGAGGAGCAAAAAGGAGGAGCTGCTCTGAGCACTGCAGCGTGTCCTGAGCTCAGGTGGGATCTGCTTCCCAGGAAAGCTGTGTTCCCTGCTCCTGGAGTGTCCTGCTGGCAGCAGGGCCTGGGTTCTCTGCTCCCTGCAAGTGTGGAAGGACTGGAGAAGCTCTTACGTGGGAATCTGAGCTGCTGGGCAAACTTATTTATTCCTAGGGGAGATCCCTGCTGTGTGAGGTCAGAAATGCTGCTTTTATTTGGAGCTGTGCAGCTTCTTCCCAGTTGGATTCCTGGGACTGGGAGAACTGGGAGGGAAGAGGGATCTGATTTGCTGCAGGTGGGCTCTGTCTGTGCACAACTCTCCTTTTTCTGGAGCTGCTCCTGTTTCTCCAGGACATTCCATGGCTTTTCCAGGACATTCCATGGCTTCCTGCCTGTTCCCAGTGTCTCCTGTGCTACAACCAGGTGTAACCTTGTAGTGGGCCAGTGCCTGTCATACTCAGAAGCTCAAGAGGGACTCATGGAGCTTCATTTGAAATGTCTTTAATGTGAACTTCATTCTGTGGGTTCTTAAATGGGGTTTTCTTCTGTAGTTGTCTCCTGTGGGAGAGCAAATCCAATGGGTGCTGTTTGCCCTGCAGGGAAAAACTGGGAATAATTGGGTTGTCCTTACTTTTAGTTCTCCATGGCCTCTTTAGGAGAGAATTCCAAATGTTTTCCTCTGCTCCGTGCTCAGGGCTGGGGTTGTTTTTATAGGGACCTCTCCCAGCTATTCCTGGTTTCCATCCACCCCTCACACACTTCCAGGCACTCCCTGGGGGAAGAACCTGCTCCGAACGTCCTATTTATGTTTTAATTATCAGCCAGCACTTGATTAATTAGCTGAGGAAGCAGAGGATGTTCAGGCCTGTGTTTGGGGCAGGCAGGCCATTCATTAGGGCAGGTTTGCTAATGACATTAATTAATGGGAGCTGCAGGAGCAGGGCAGGGCCGAGGGGTTGCTTTTCTCTCATTTCTCTGTGTTCCCACCTATTTCACGTGGCAGAAACGCCTGGAGTGAGCTCAGCCCTGGATCCCAGCCTACAGCTGGGTTTTCCTGGTTGTCCCCAGCCTGATCCCTGCAGGAATGTCCCCAAAGCCGTGTGTGGGGATGTCCCTGTGGCTGTCCCTGTGTGTGTCCCTGCTCAGGGACATTTTTGGGGGTGAAGCTCCATGGGGCTGTGCAGTCCCTGCCCTGCTTGAACCCGGTCTTGTCCAGAGCAGAATTGTGTCTGTCCTGTCTGTTTGTCCCACCCAGTCTCACTGGGACTGCAGGTGTTTTTATTCCCTACAAAAATAAACACCTTGCCTTTTTAAAAGAACTGGCTGCTCTGTTTGTTGGGAGTTAACTCGGAAAAATTTGGGAAGTCAGTGAAAGGATCTTAATTAATGAAGTGAGTGTGGAGCCACTTCCCCTCTAGGGAACAGAAATGGGGTGATCCTCCTGGTTTGGGGGAGGGCAGGGTCTTAAAAACAACCCAAAAAGGGGATGTAACCAGTGGGGAAAAGGGGATGTAACCAATGGGAAAAAGGGGATATAACCAGTGGGAAAGAGGAACATAACTAGTGGGAAAAAGGGAATATAAGCAATGGAAAAAAAGGAATATAACCAATGGGGGGAAAGGGGATATAAGCAATGGGAAAAAAGGATATAACCAATGGGAAAAAAAGGAATTTAACCAATGGAAGAAAAGGAATATAACCAATGGAAAAAGGGAATATAAGCAATGGGAAAAAAGGATATAACCAATGGGGAAAAAAGGATATAACCAATGGGAAAGAGGAATATAACCAATGGGGGAAAAGGGGATATAACCAATGGAAAAGAGGGAATATAACCAATAGGAAAAAAGGGGATATAACCAATGGGGAAAAGGGGATGTAACCAATGGGAAAAAAGGGGATATAACCAATGGGGAAAAAAGGATATAACCAATGGGGAAAAAAGGATATAACCAATGGGGAAAGAGGAATATAACCAATGGGAAAGAGGAATATAACCAATGGGATAAAAAGGATATAACCAATGGGGAAAAAGGAGTATAACCAATGGGAAAGAGGAATATAACCAATGGGATAAAAGGGATATAACCAATGGGATAAAAGGGATATAACCAACGGGGAAAAAGGAGTATAACCAATGGAAAATAAGGGATATAACCAATGGGAAAAAAGGGAATATAACCAATGGGGAAAAGGGGATATAACCAATGGGAAAAAAGGGAATATAACGAATGGGGAAAAGGGGATATAACCAATGGAAAATAAGGGATATAACCAATGGGGAAAAGGGGATATAACCAATGGAAAAAAAGGGATATAACCAATGGAAAAAGGGGATATAAGCAATGGGGGAAAAGGGGATATAACCAGTGGGGAAAAGGGGATATAATCAATGGGAAAGAGGAATATAACCAATGGGAAAAAAGGGATATAACCAATGGGAAAAAAGGAATATAACCAATGGAAAAGAGGAATATAACCAATGGGAAAAAAGGAATATAACCAATGGAAAAGAGGAATATAACCAGTGGGATAAAAGGGATATAACCAATGGGAAAATAAGGGATATAACCAATGGAAAATAAGGGATATAACCAATGGGAAAAAAGGGGATATAACCAATGGGGAAAAAGGAATATAACCAATGGAAAATAAGGGAATATAAGCAATGTAAAAACGGAATCTAACCAATGGAACTGTATTAACTCTTGGTGTCTTCTGCAAACTTCACTGCTCTGGAAAGGTTTTTATTTGGATTTTTCTTTCTGTATTAAACCCAAGTATCTCCCCAGTGTTTCCTTGCTCCTGGAGAGTTGTCAGTCCCTCACTCCCCTGGCCACAGGTGTCTCCAGGCTGACTTCCAAAGCTTTCTCAGGAGCAACCCTTCTGGAAGGAGCTGCGTCCAACCTTCGTGGGTGAAGAGATTTTTCCTGATGGCTTCAAAGTGAAGAACCCACAGTCCAGCTGCTGATGGGGTCCTGGAAAAACCCTCTTTTATCCCATTCTTTTCCATCGTGGATAGAGAGGTGTTAAATTTAAGTGCAGACAAACTCAGCTGAGCTGGGAGGACGCTCAGGAGGGAGACTCCAGGTACAAAACTTCCCTGTGAACACCAGGAGCAGACTCCAGACCCATGAGCCAGCCCCTGATGAAGATTTTCCACCTTAAAAATGGGTATTTTCTATGTTTTAGGGCAATAAAATGGGCCTGGCACCGGGATCTGCTCAGTCCCTGGGTGTTTCACAGCTTCTTCCCTTCTTGCTAATTTTAAATGTTCTTAATGCTGCCAGTGAAATCCTTCATTCACTCAATTAGACTCGCCTTGCATCTAATTGGATTATTAGCATTAACACTGGCTAGGGTTTATAAAAATGGGATTTAATTTGGGGAAATTTGGACAAAAGGTGTGGTAATTGGAGTTCCTCCTGCCTGCAAACAGCTGATGGATTCCAGCCTTCTCCTGGAATTTGTGTTTTCCTTCCCTTTGGGGGTGTGGAGGGGATGGGGGGGATACAAAACCTCTCTCAACAACGGATCTTGGAGCTGGGGGAGAGAGGGAAGGGATCCAGAGTGAGTGGGAATTGATAAAAATCTCTAAATAACCAAAACCCCCATGGATGGACCTGCAGAGCTGTGGGATGCTGCTCCTGCATCCCTGGAAGTGCCCAAGGCCAGGCTGGACAGGGCTTGGAGCATCTGGGACAGTGGGAGGTGTCCCTGCCATGGCAGGGGTGGGAAAGGATGGATTTTGAGGTTCCTCCCACCCTTTTATCCCATGTTCCAAAAGGGAAGGGGCTCCCCAAAGGCAGTGGAAGCAGAGAGCAGAACTCCTGGAGCTCCAACACCGCCAGAATTCCTGAAGGAATGACTCATGGAGGAGAAGAAACATGGCTGGGTTGCTCCTTCCTTCCTAAATCCATATTTTGTGTGTTGATGCCATGAACAAATCGGGCATTTCCCTGAGCAGGGAGGGACGGGCGGTGTCCCAGGGGCTGCTGAGCTGGCTCCGTGCCCTCTCCTGGTAATTCCTGGAGAACACCTGGATCACGGTGCTGCTGGAGCCACTTCCCTCTGAGGGGTGAGCAGGGAGAATGTGAAGGGTGTTTTACCCCCACACAGTTTGTAGAGTGTTTTATGGCTGTTTCTTGATCTTGAAAGGTCCCAAGCCCGAGCCAGGAGAGANATCTCTCAGTGTGTGCAGCCTTCTCCGATGACACGGCTCAAACACAGAGTTCTGTGCTTTAGTCTCGAGTTCCAAAACTGTCTGGCAGGGCTCCAGACCCCCCTGGACAGGAGGAGGAATGTTCTGGGCTGCCACAGGAGAGCCCCCGGGGCTGAGCTCTGGAGTGCTGGCAGCAGAAGGGGTGGCACAGGGAGCGATCCCAGAGCTGTGCTGGGCAGTGACTCCCGGCCCAAGGGCAGGAGGAACAGCCCCACTCCCCAGCTCTGCTTTCCCGACCTTGAGCACTGTTAGTAAATCCCTAATCCCTGCAAAATCATTTATTTGGGACTGTTTGGCTCTAAACTTTTAAGTGCTTAGCACTGCTAAATCCACAAGCTCATTAGCTCTCTTCAGCTGCGTTAATAACGGTAATCTCTTTAATGGAAGCAACTCTGGACAGGATTTACCTTCCCAAAAAACCTCATTGACTGGCATTAAATACCCCTCTGCCCTCTAATTCTTCCCCAATTAACAGGGAGCTGATCAGGAGCTGCTTTGCCCGGAGCAGAGGCTGGCTCAGGCCCTGAGCTCAGGCAGAGGGTGGAAACTTTTCCCCACTCCTCGTCCTTCCCTGGAGTTTGAGACATTGGGAAGTTTATCCCAGAGGGGTCAGGCTGCTCTGTCACCATTCCCTGGGCTCCTGGGGGGGTTGCTCTGGCTCTGCTGTTGGAGATATCCCCATGGGATGGATGGAAATTCCCCGTGGGATGGATGGAACAGGATCCTGCAGTGGGAGCGCCGGGAGCATCCCTGTGGGATTCCAGCTGAGGGGGATCTTGGGTTTGCCTCCTTAGGACTGGGTTTAATCTGCTCCTCACCACAGAGCTGCTCGTTTTCCTAAGATCTTCCTTGGTTAACAACTGAACAGCAGCAGCAACAACAGAGGAATAAGCAGTTTATCATTAATTTGCCATTCAAGGATTTCCCTTTCATCTCCAAGTCTCCTACATTTCACATTTTCTAACACTTCTGTTGTCTGCATTCCCTTTTTTCCCTTTATAACACTTTGTCTTTCTAATGGCTGCTTTGATTTCTGGGGTTTGTGGAAGGGCTTTCCAGCCAGGATCCCATGTTCCAAAAGCAGCATCCCCGTGGTGGTCGCAGCTTCCTGACTCAGTGGAAATAATCCCAAATTCCCCACTCCTGCTCAGGGGTTCACCCACGTCCATCATTCCATCCCTGCTGCTGCCTTTGGGGAGTTGGCCTTTGTGGAGCAATAATCTCTTTTGGACTGAATTTGGAGAGGGAAACGCTGAGGAAGCCAAAAATCAAAACCAAATCAATATTGACCATTTTCCTGCATTCCAGGCTTTCCAGGGGGAGGCTCCAGCCCAGGACTGTGCTGGTGACACAGGGACAGCACACGTTTCTCAGAGCACCCTGATTTCACTTCTCCCAGCAGTGAGGATTTTCCTGCTGGATAATTTGGGTCTCTCTCATTATCTCAACCATGATAAGGCTGCCCCAGACCGCCAGCTCCACCGCCGAGGAGTTTGGAAAGGTTTAAAGGGAGCTGGATAAAATAGGATGGCACTTCCCAGCTGACAGCTTTTGATAAGGCCCCAGTGCTGCTCCCCACTCCTTTGGTTTGCCCTGGGAGGTTTCCTGCCTTCCTGGGTCCTGTTCAGCTTTGGGAAGCCCTGGCTGTGGTTCCTCCCGGCAGGTACAGCTCAGAGCGGCTCAGGGGGGAAATCTGGACCATCTTCAGCACCTTTTGTCCTTCTGGTGTTTAATAAATCATTTTGGAGGCTGCAAACGGCCATTTGTGTCACTCTGAAAAGGGGAAGGAGGGCAGGAGAGGGGTTGAGAGGGAGTTTGAGGCGAGGTAGAAGCTGGTGCTGCCTTGGCAGGGACCCCAAACCGCCCCGTTCCCTGCGATTTCTGCGAGGAACCAGCGGGGAAAAAGCTTTGTGTGTGCTCAGAGGGGTCGAGCAGCCTCCAGCACCTGTCCCAGCCTCCCCCCACCCCGCTGCCCTCTCTATATTTACCCAGGGGGAGCTTTCCAAGAATGGAAGTGGTAAGATAAAACCCCAGAGGGGCTAAAATTAGCCCCGGCGCCCGGGCCCTGTCCCGCCGTGGCATTTCAGCTGTGAGCTCCACAGCTCCGGCCCCACACAGCCCCGTCCATCCCAGCTCTGCCAGATCCTCTCCTTCTCTCCTCATTTTTGGGGTAAACCACGGGAGGACTCCCCATGGGACCCCCCAGGCCTCAGATGCTCTGAGCATCCCCAGGTAAGGTGGCAGCAGCAGCGGGAGCTGGGCGGGCGAGGGGAGGGCACGGGGACCCAGAGGGACAAAGAATGCTCTGTGTGCTCTGTCCCAGCCCCTGTTTGGGCTCTGCAGGTGCTCGGGCAGCTTCAGGCAGCTCAGGGGGTGGGGAGCCCCTGGCACAGGGTGCCCAGAGCAGCTGTGGCTGCCCCTGGATCCCTGGCAGTGCCCAAGGCCAGGCTGGACACTGGGGCTGGGAGCAGCCTGGGACAGTGGGAGGTGTCCCTGCCATGGCAGAGGTGGGATGAGATGAGATTTAAGTTCTCTTCCAAGCCAAAAACCGTTCTGTGAGCCCATGATTTGGGCTTTTCTGGTTAAGGAACCTCACTCAGGTCCCCAGGCAAGAGCTCGGGCTGTCCAAGGACCCTCCCTTTGGAGATGCCATTTGTGTGTTCAGGAAATGTTCCAGCTGCTCCTTCACTTTTCCACACCATTTCCTGGAATATAACTGGGAACATAATTCTGTTTTGGCCTCAAATCTGCAATAACCCCCACCCATCAGCCATCCCTGGGCTGATCCCAGTGCTCCTGAGCTCATTCCAGTGTCTAATGAAGAGCAGCAGCGTTAGAATTTCCCACATTTCTCTATAAATTGGGCTAACGGGTGCGGCCCAGCAGAGCCTTGCAGCCCTGTCCCAGTTCCCCCAGCTGTGCTGGTGGCCTTGCCGGGGTCCCCCTGAGCTGGTGGCCGTGTCCCCGTGGGTGATGTGGGACAGGTCCCCCGTGACTGCCCCGGCAATTGCTCCGTGCAGCTCCTCGGCTAATTAACGGCTTCCTTTGCTAATTAATGGCTCCGTGCATTGCCTCGGCTCCTCCCCGGGCAGGTCAGACCCAGCTCTGCNCTCAGGGGGTGGGGAGCCCCTGGCACAGGGTGCCCAGAGCAGCTGTGGCTGCCCCTGGATCCCTGGCAGTGCCCAAGGCCAGGCTGGACACTGGGGCTGGGAGCAGCCTGGGACAGTGGGAGGTGTCCCTGCCATGGCAGAGGTGGGATGAGATGAGATTTAAGTTCTCTTCCAAGCCAAAAACCGTTCTCTGAGCCCATGATTTGGGCTTTTCTGGTTAAGGAACCTCACTCAGGTCCCCAGGCAAGAGCTCGGGCTGTCCAAGGACCCTCCCTTTGGAGATGCCATTTGTGTGTTCAGGAAATGTTCCAGCTGCTCCTTCACTTTTCCACACCATTTCCTGGAATATAACTGGGAACATAATTCTGTTTTGGCCTCAAATCTGCAATAACCCCCACCCATCAGCCATCCCTGGGCTGATCCCAGTGCTCCTGAGCTCATTCCAGTGTCTAATGAAGAGCAGCAGCGTTAGAATTTCCCACATTTCTCTATAAATTGGGCTAACGGGTGCGGCCCAGCAGAGCCTTGCAGCCCTGTCCCAGTTCCCCCAGCTGTGCTGGTGGCCTTGCCGGGATCCCCCTGAGCTGGTGGCCGTGTCCCCGTGGGTGATGTGGGACAGGTCCCCCGTGCACAACGAGGCCAATTGCTCCGTGCAGCTCCTCGGCTAATTAACGGCTTCCTTTGCTAATTAATGGCTGCGTGCATTGCCTCGGCTCCTCCCCGGGCAGGTCAGACCCAGCTCTGCCTCCGCCGCCTCTTCCAAGGAAACCCAAGATGCCTCAGGGCTGCCGAGAAATTCCTGTGCCCATCCCGAGCGTGCCCAGCTGCTCAGGTGCCAGCCGGGACATCCCATTCTTGTCCCCGCTGTCCCTCGGCCCCTGGGGCCCCATCCTGTGCCCAGAGCCCTGCAAGGCTGGCAGGGCTCAGTGTGATCAGCTCAGCCTTCCCACCCTTCCTCCCCCAAATCCCTCACTGGATCCATCCCTCACAAGGACCTGGAGCTGCTGGAGAGAGCCCAGAGGAGGCCCTGGAGCCCCTCTGGAGCCAGGCTGGGAGAGCTGGGGGTGCTCACCTGGAGAAGGGAAGGCTCCAGGGAGAGCTCAGAGCCCCTTGCAGGGCCTAAAGGGGCTCCAGGAGAGCTGGAGAGGGACTGGGGACAAGGCCTGGAGGGACAGGACACAGGGAATGGCTTCCACTGCCAGAGGGCAGGGTTGGGTGGGATACTGGGCAGGAATTGTTCCCTGGGAGGCTGTGAGGCCCTGGCCCAGGGTGCCCAGAGCAGCTGGGGCTGCCCCTGGATCCCTGGCAGTGCCCAAGGCCAGGCTGGACGGGGCTTGGAGCAGCCTGGGACAGTGGGAGGTGTCCCTGCCATGGCAGGGATGGCACTGGATGGGCTTTAAGGTCCCTTCCCACCCAGAACATTCCATGATTTTAGGGGCTCATGACCCACATACCCACTACAACCCTGAGCTCCATTGTTCCCTCAGCCCTTTGTCCACGTGGATTTCCTCACCGTGGTGCCAGGGCCATGAGCACATCAGCAGCATCCTCATCCCATGTTCTTTGTCCGTTTTTTGGAGACTCTTCCTTATGCTGATTATAAACTTACACTAAAACGCAGCTGTTGGTGCCAGGGGCTGCTTCTAACCCGGGGCTGGTGCTGCTTCTGCCATCCCGCAGATCTTTGACCTCATCCTTTACCATGAAAGCAGCACATGGACCACAGACCCGACAAAATGAGCCTCATGGACATCAACAAAATCTTCTCCCTGCTACAACCCAGAGATGACGAGGCGGACAGCGCGGAGAGCGAGGAGCTGAGCCGGGCCGTGTGCCAGGACGACCCCGAAACCCTGCACAAGCTCCTGAGCCAGGCCAGCTACAAGAAGCTCCTGAACCGCAGGAGCGGCTGGGGCGTCCCCAGCACCCCCCTGCGCCTGGCGGCCTCGTGGGGCTGCGTGCGGAGCCTGCGGGTGCTGCTGGCCCACGGCGCCCAGGTGGACAGCCTGGACGTGAAGGCTCAGACCCCGCTCTTCGTGGCGGTCAGCAACGGGCACCGCGAGTGCGTGCGGCTGCTGCTGGAGGCCGGCGCCAGCCCCGCGGGCAGCGTCTACAACAACTGCTCGCCGCTGCTGCTGGCAGCCAGGGACGGCCACGCCGACATCCTGCGGCAGCTGCTGGAGCACGGCGCCGAGCCCAACGTGCAGGCCCGGCTGCCCGAGTGGGCGGCCAACTCGGGGGCCTGCTCGGGGCCCCTGTACCTGGCGGCGGCCTACGGGCACCTGGAGTGCTTCCGCCTGCTGCTGCTGCACGGAGCTGACCCCGACTACAACTGCACCGAGCAGGCCGTGCTGGCCCAGATCCGCGAGCCCAAGACGCTGCTGGAGACGTGCCTGAGGCACGGTTGTCGTGGTGACTTCGTCAGGATGCTCGTGGATTTCGGGGCCAATGTGTACCTGCCCAAGCTGCCCGTGGATGGGGTGGCCCCGCGTAGCGAGGGGCTGGAGGTGCTGCTGCAGGCCAGAGGTGATGTGGCTGCGTGGGCCGGGATGGAATGGGCACAGCCGGGCTCTGATTCCCTCTCCCTCTGCTTCCCGATAGCCTCAGCCACGTTTTGGTTCAGCCTCAGCTCCCCTCGCAGCATCACTCAGCTGTGAGGGTCTGTGGCTGCCCCATCCCTGCCCTTGGATCCCTGGGAGTGTCCAAGGCAAGGTTGGATGGGGCTCGGAGCAACCTGGGGTAGTGGAAGGTGTCTTTGCTCCTGGAATAAGGTGATCTTTAAGGTCCCTTCCAACTCGAACTGCTCTGTGAATCCATGATTCCCACCACCTGGGTTTCCACTCACTCACTGGGTTTCAGGCTGCTTTACACCCTTCCTCTCCTTTCTCATGCTCAGCTTGGGCTCTCCTGTACAGCCCCAGTCTAAAATCCTGCCCTGATTTCCAGGTAGGGATGGAAGATTTCCTCCCCATGCCCAGCTCCCATGGGAACTTGTGCCCGAGTCAGCCCCAGCTCCAGCACAGAGGCTGAGTTTTCACAGGATCATGGAATGGTTTGGGTTGGAAGGGACCTTTGAGATGATTTAGTCCCAACCCCATCTGGTGTGGTCAATCCATGTCCTTTCCCTCAGATAATGCCAGGTTGGAGGGGAGCAGCGCTGTGTGTCCTGAAGGTGACCGTGTGATTTTCCTCCCACAGCTCATCCCAAATCCCTGCTGTCCCAATCCCGGCTGGCCATGAGGCGTCTCCTGAAGCAGCCCGGCCTCCTGGCCGCCCTCGGAGAGCTGGAGATCCCCACGGTCCTGGCCAAGTACCTCCAGCACCAGCCGTGATTCCCAGCCTGCCCCCAGGGACACCTGCTCCGACCCCTGGGAGTGACCCCTGAGATCTGTGGCACCGCTGGGAATTCGTGGTCACGAGCTCATTTTTGCTGACGAGGACTCCGGAAAGCGGTGCCCGTGTGGAAAGTTGGGAAGGGAAGGAGGAGAGACCAGGAGACCTCAGCTCCTGGTTTGCAGCAAAGCCAGGATGGAGCATGTGTCTGGGAAAACACAATAAAGAGGCTCTCACACCTGCCAGGTTCAGCAGAAAGGAGGGGAAAGATCCTTTATTTACAGATTTCACATTCTTATAGAATTCCCAACCCCACAAGGGGTTGGAGGACATGTCACTTCCTTCTCAATCCCACTGGAGAAGAAAGATGCTCATCAAAGTTCTCTTATCGCAAAAGGAATGAAAACCAGAAAATACCCTTAAGTAAACATTGGCTATTATTTACATGAAACTGTGAGAAAGAATCTGACTCCAAGGTTAAAAACAGAAGGCTTAGCAAGAACCAGGGCAACAGAAGCAGGATCTGATTTCCCCAGGTTTGCGTCAGACCATCCTTGCTGAGGGATTTCACACCTTGAGCTGGTGTTGGTTGGAGGAGGGGCTGGGAAAGGGTTGGAGGGCAGAGGGAGAGGAGCTTTTCCCTCGTCCCTTCCTGGGGATGGGACCAGGCCTCCCCCCTGAGTCTGTGGGTTCAGCGCAGCCTTGGCTGTCTCTGAACTCCCTTTTGCAGGGTGGGCAGGCCCTGGCACAGGGTGCCCAGAGCAGCTGTGGCTGCCCCTGGATCCCTGGCAGTGCCCAAGGCCAGGCTGGAGCAGCCTGGGATAATGGAAGGTGTCCCTGCCCATGGCAGGGGGAGGAATGAGATATTTTTAAGGTCCCTCACAATTCTGCAATTCCCAGAGAAGTTCCCAAGTGCCTCCTCCACGCGGGAGGGGCAGGATTGGGGCTGGCCCCAGCCGTGTGTGCCCACCCCAGCAGGGGCAGAGCCCAGTGCTCCCAGCTGGCAGCACGGGCGGGGGCTGGGACACGTATCCAGAGTCCCAACATCCCCACGGGTCTCTCTGCCCCAGCTCTGACCCTAAACATCATCTTCTCACCCCGAAAATGCTTCATGTTGTGGCCCAAGGTCTTTTGGGATCGGGTGGGGTTGGGGTTTGAATTAAAAGTGTTCTGTTACTGGTTCTGAAGTGTTGTTCCACGTTTGGGAGTGCCCAGCAGCCCTGCCAGGGTCGCTGGGGAGGGACCAGGGAACGCTGCAGATGGGGCATCCCAGCATCACCTCTGTGCCCCTCCATCCCTCCCGCCTTGGGCACCGGGATCGCCCTCCCCATGGGGGCTGGAGGTGCCTTCCTGGCTCTTCCCACAGCCAGGAGCCGGTGGATAAATCCCGCTGCTCCACAGGTGATGCTCTGGAGCACTTTTGGGGTGCAGCAGAACGTGTCCCACGGTGAGTTCCTTCCTGTGGCATCCCAAAGGGAAGTGCTCTGTGTCAGCAGCTCCAAAGGTCGCTCTTGGCCAAACACGGGCACCTTCCTGCAGGATTGATGGGCTTGTGTCACGGGCTGGGGGATCTATTAATCAGCAGCTATTAATTAGGCTGTGGGGCCTCTCCCAAGGGGAGCGTTAGGGCTTGGAGGCAGCCGGGACAAGGCGCTGGGAATTGCTCCACGGGATTGATGACACCGGTGCCGCTTCCGTCCCCACCCAGCCACCATCGGGGACACAGCGGGAGATGGGGGCTGGGAGAGGCTGCCCCGCGGGGATTCCCACTCGTGGCATCCTTCCTGTCACCCTCATGTGGGGACTTTGGGATTTGGGGGTCCTCAAAACGGGGAAGGGTCTGCAGTGCCGGGCTGCTCAGGGGGGTGTAGGACTGCGGGTGTGACCAGGTGTGCAGCGGCGTGGCGCGGGTGACACGCCCGTGGGTGACACGGGACACGCAGGGAGGCGTCCCGGCGCCACGCGCTGGCTCCCACGGCAAACACGCCATGTCACGGCCCCCCCGGCATCACACCGATGTCCCATCCCGGCATCACAGCGATGTCACCTCCCGGACCCCCGGCAGTGTCACAGACCCCCCTCCTCCCCTCGTGTCCGTGATCCGCGAGTCCCGCGGGTGCTGCTCCAAGGCCACGCCCCCTCCCCGAGACCACGCCCCCAGCGATACGCATTGCGTGGCCGCGCCCCCTTGTCAATCATACCCTCGAGCGAGGCCGCGCCCCCAAGGCGGAGCCCCGCCCGAGAGGCCACGCCCACTCCCCACACGGGCGCCCCGGCTCTCCCCGGGCCACCGGGGCGGGCACCGTGGGCCGGCCACGGGAGGACACCGCGGACACCGCGCCCAGCGGCCACGCCCGGCCACAGTGACCGCGCCCCTTCCCGGTGAGCGCAGTGTGGAGGCCGCGCCCTCACGCACACTCCCCGCCCCTCCGTCACCCGCGGAGGCCGCGCCCCGTCAATCACC
>VYXC01002633.1:21455-41605 GCA_013397175.1 Platysteira castanea | reverse complement strand
ATTGTTACGGTGCTGCTTTTTGTTGCTTTTAAACCTTATTTTTCATGTTTTATTGGTCGTGGCTCTTTGCCCTCGGTGCCCTTTATTTTTCTATATTTCATTTTTATTTATTCCATTTTTTATTCTTCTCCGGCTTCCCCTCCGCAGCAGTGCTGGTGCTGACGTGGAGCTGGAGAGAAATGATTCCCAAAAGGAATTTTTGAAATGCTGGCTCTGCCTCGTGCCCTTCCCCGGCTGTTTTCCAGCAGCCCCTGTCCAGGTGCAGGTTTGGGGTCATTCCACCCCCTAATTTTCCAGCAACCCCGTGCAGATCCAGGGGGATTCCTCCAGGCCCCTCTCTCCAGGTCTCTCCAGAGGCTTTGGGGACACCTGGGACTCGTGGTGGGCTCTGGCAGAGCTGGAAAAGCCCAGTTTGCTGGTGGGGAAGCAGCTGTGCCAGCCGGCTACGCCCCAGCTGCAGCTTCCATCGGGACAGGTGAACGTGAGGGGTTATCAGCAATCCCAGAATTCCAGAATCATGGAATGGGTTGGGTTGGGAGGGACCTTGAAGCACGTCCAGTTCCAACCGTGCTGTGGGCAGCGATGCCAGATCAATACAGAGGCAAAGCAATCCAGACCTGAGGAATGAAAATAAACCTGGAATCGCGGGTTTGCTGTGGGGCTGCGGGAGCAGAGAGCATCGTTTGGATGTATTTTTAATTTGGGATCTCTGGCTAAACACCTCGGGAAGGTTTCCTGGCCTCCTGTCAGTCAGAGCTCAGCCTAGGGCGTTACAGCTTGGGAGCACATTAGGATTTTATTGCATTTAATTTCTCCACCCTCACTTCTGCAAAAGAAATGTGATTATAATTGTCTTATTTCTCCTGTTCCTGACAGCAATCCAGGGTCAAATTTCAAACCTACCTCTCTGCTTCCGGGATAATCTGATCAGGGGGTTCACAGTGGGTGTTTTTAATGCGATTCTCTCTTGCTGGACAGATTATTTTAAAAACAACTGAAATCTTCTATTAAAAAAAAGCTGGGATAGTAACCAAAGTGGTTTTTCCCTGGGCACATGCAGAGGGAGGGCTGTGTCCTGGTTTGGCCTCCCTCAGGATGCTCTTTGGAGCCTGTCATGAGGGCTGGGAGGGGATTTGGGAGGTGCTAGCTCTCACTTGAAGGTAGCCAAACCTGATCACCCTGGAGACAAAAAATCTGGGAAGCTGAAGGGCTTGGAGTGAGGAGGCACAGGGGTCAGACCTGCCTGTCCCCAGGGATTCTACCCAATGGAGTCTGCTCTGGCAGACTGGTAAATTGAAGCAACATTTTGGTGCCTGGATTTTGGAAGTGGAGGGAGAGCTTGGAGGCTCCTCCAGCTGACAGTGGAGCCCTGAGACCCCGATGCCTTCAGCTCTGCCTCCTGCACTGCAGAGTCCTCACCTCTCCTCTTTCCCTGTGCCTCAGGTCGGCGGTGATGTGTCCAGCCCTGCTCCCGGAGCGCCGCGCTCCCAAAGCCGCCGCTTGCAGCTAGATCCCAGCCCGCCCCGCTGCCATGGAAACGGGCAGCCCGGAGGAGCGGGACGGAGGGGACCAGCGGCGGGAGGAGGGCGGGGACGCCCCTCCCGACAGCGCCAACGGCTCCGTGGTGGCAGCGGAGCCGCAGCAGCCGCCCCCCGGCAAGCTGAGGAAAACGGCCTTCAAGCTGTTCGGGGGCAAGCGCAGCATCTGCACCCTGCCCAGCTTCTTCGGCGGCCGCGGCAAGAAGGGGCTCAGCAAGTGCAAGACCCACGACGGGCTGAGCAGCGCTGCCTGTGACAAGGGCAGTGGGACACAGCTGGACAGCCCCTCGGAGGGCAGCAGGGATGGGCATCCTGGCCCCCTGCCCAGCTCCCGCAGCGCCCAGCTGGCCGTGGACACCGGGGCCAGGGGGGAGTTGGGCCAGCAGGACAGCTCTCCCCCTGGCAGTATTGAGGGCTGTGACAAAAAGCCCAACGGGGAGAAATCCTCTTTCCCCAGACCCAAAAAAGGGCTGAAAGGGTTCTTTAACAGTATCCGGCGCCACCGGAAGAGCAAGGCTGCCGAGAGTGAGAAGGCAGAGCTCCCCGAGTGGAACGGGGACACGGAGGAGGCTGGGAGTGCTCCTGGAGTGGCAGTGGAGAGCCGAGGGGCCACGGAGGGCAGGGGAGCAGGGCCGGTCCCTGAGGCCACAGCCTGCTCGGGGGGCTCGGGGGGTGACCCCAGCTGTGGTGAGGCCACTGAGCCCGTGGGCCCCGTGGCCGATGGAGGCAGCTCCGAGGGTGACACGATGGCCGTGCCAGGGAACGAGGACGTTCCAGATAGAAAACCAGAGGTTGAGGCTGCTGCCTGCGCTGAGTTTGACCGTGAGAGTTTGCTGCTGGCCTTCCACCCTGACTTCATGGACAACGAGCCTCCCTGCCTGCACTCTGGAGACCTGCTGAGCCTCATCCTGGGGGACGTCACCTCCCTGAAGAGCTTCGACTCCCTGACGGGGTGCGGGGACGACATCGCCGAGCCCGACATCGCCGAGAGCAGCATCTCGGTGGAGCGCAGCCGGGACGCCACCAAACGCAGCTCCTGCCTCGTCACCTACCAGGGTGGTGGCGAGGAGATGGCCATCCCCGAGGAGGCCGAGGAGTACCTGCACCAGGTGTGGGACAGCGGCGTGCCAGGGGACAGGAGCTACGGGGCCCAGGTGTCGAGCAGCAGCCTGGAGACGCACGCCTCGCACGAGGCTGACGCCCACCCCTACATGGGGGATGCCATGGACGGCGTTGACCTCCTGACGCCCCAGAGTGACCAGCAGGAGTCTGCCCCAAACAGTGACGAGGGGTATTACGACTCCACCACACCAGGGCCGGAGGATGAGGCTGGAGAGGAGCTCAAGAAGGACCGACTGCCCCGGGACAGCTACAGCGGCGATGCACTTTACGAGTTTGATGCCCTGATGAGCCCCTCTCACGGGGAGGAATCCCTGTTTGAGGGCAAAGTCCCACGCCAGGGCATCTTCAGCTATTTCATGGACTTCTGCCTCCCTGCGGAGAAGAGCCTGATCCAGCAGATGATGGATCAGAAGAGAGGGCTGATGGAAACTGAAGAAGAGGGCCTTGCAGCCATTCAGAAGGAGCTGCTGTACTGGGAGCTGCAGAGGGAGCCGGTCCTGAAACGCCTGGATGTCTCCAGCAAGGAGAAGTGTCCCCGGGAAAAGCAGTGCATTGAATGTAAAACTAGAGCAGCCAGCTCCATTGGCAAGAGTCAGAGTGGCCTTGGGAGCGAGCAGGTGGCCTCGCACACCCCGACCCGGGCTGTCAATGGTGGGGTTGCAGTGGCTAGGGCTGAAAATCCAGAGTGGAGGGATTTTCCAGGGACTCTGTGTCCAGAAAACTGTTACAACAGCCAAAAAGCCCCCGGAAGTTGCCTTACTCAGCTCACAAAGAACAACCCGGGGTTCGATGCAGACCTGGACTGTGGGATGTTTGGGGACTCCATCCATGGCAGCGTGGCCCCAGCCAAGGCAGGGGTGTTCCCTGGCTACAGGCTCCCGGAACAGGAGCGCGGCGGCGGAGCAGAGCCCAGCTCTGGTGAGCCCCAGGTGGGCAGCGAGCCCGAGCACGCCGTGAGCTTCTCGCAGGCTCTGGTGGAGTTCGCCAGCAGCGGGACCCTCTTCTCCAGCCTCTCCGAGAGCCTGGGGAGCTCGGCCTCCAGCTCGTCCTTCACCCAGAACCTCCCTGCCCTCCCCACCATGGTCACCTTCGACGTGGTGGACGTGGAGCAGGACGGGGAAGGGGAGTGCGAGCAGCACCCGGAGCTGACCGCGGGCGAGGACATCGCCGAGGCCTTTGATGACGGCTACGGACAGAAAGAGTCGTTGGCTGAATGTGACGAGAGAATGTCCCCGGGCTTCTCCCCGGGCTCCTTCCAGAGCTGCAACTGGGGGGTGGCCAGCCTGCCCCGCCACCTGCGCCTGCACGGGCTGAGCCCCTCCATGCCCGCGCCGCTCTCCGTGGACCGGAGGAGCCGCTCGCTGGACACGGAGAGCCTGGAGTTCGAGCTGGCCGAGCCGCAGGGCACCCGGAGCGGCCCCCAGCCCTGCCGGCTCTGGGCCAGGCGCGAGGCCGGCAGGAAGGACTCTGCTGGAGCCAGGAGGAGCAGGAGCAAGGAGGAGGGCGAGCTGGTGGCTCCCGAGGGCGGCTCGAGCTGGCCAGGCCTGCGGCACCTCCAGCCCGGCACCGACACGGATCCCGGCGGGATGGAGCTCTGGGGCTTTGCCCCAGCTGGTGCCGTGGAGAGCGTCTGGGAGCCATCAGAGCCACCAGACACCGTGTCCCCTTTCCTGCCTCTCCCCCGGGGTGGCACCGGGGAGGCTCCGGAGAGGCGGCCCCAAGAGCCAGAGCCGAGCAGGCTCCCACTGCGGCCCTCCAACCTCCCCCTGGAGCCCGAGGCCAGGCGGGCCCGGGAGGCGGCCGGGTGCTACCGGTACCACGGGGACGTCCCCAAGCTGTCCCGCTTGTTACCCCTGGGAGAGGCTGAGCTGCCCCCGAGCTTCAGCTTCACCTGCTCCCCGGAGCACCGCGCCAAGGGCAAACCCGTGGGCATTGCCCAGGGCGTGCCACAGCATCCCAGCGGGAGCGGTGGGGACACCGAGGGCCCGGAGCGCTGCCCCGAGCCCCTCAAGGGCAGGCCCACCCCGGGGCACGGCGGCTGCCGTGGTGCCGTGCTCGATGTCACCAACGCCGAGTAGCTGCAGGAATGTCACCGTGTCACCGAGCCAGGGGGCTGCAGGAATGTCACTGCATCACCGAGGCCGAGTATCTCCAGGAATGTCACCATGTCACTGAGCCAGGGGGTACAGGAATGTCACCATGTCACCGAGCCGAGGGGCTGCAGGAATGTCACCATGTCACCAAGGCTGAGTATCTGCAGGAATGTCACTGAGGCTGAATATCTGCAGGAATGTCACCATATCACCAAGCCAAGGGGCTGCAGGAATGTCACCCTGTCACCATGCTGAGGTTGCTCCAGGCAGGGGTGAAAGGCAAGCAAAGGGCAGGGAGGGAGAAAACCGGGAGCTGGCAGTTTGGGGGAAACTTGAATTTGAGCTGGGCTGATGCTCCTCTCCTGCAGCCATCCATGAACCTCGCCCCTGGCGGGGTTTGGAGCTGCCTCCAGGATTCCTCCATCACCACTGAGGCACTTTCTGGTTTTCCAGCCCTCTCCAAAGCCAAGTGCAGCAGCAGCCCCTGGCAGAAGCTGGGGATGGACCCGTTGGTGTGGCAGGTTGGGGTTTGTGCAGGATTGGGGCTGGGGGAACAAGCCTTGGGCAGACTTTTGAGGGAAATGGGGCTGTTTTCCTCTTCTTGGTGAAATGTTTTGGTTCAGACTCACTTTGAATGTCTTCCACCTCGGGCTCAGTCTGGGGAGCTGGGAGGGAAGGTGCCGCTGGTTCCAGGGCAAGGACAGGGCGAGGCAGCTGGAAAGGGGAACTTTGCAGCAACATTTTTATTTATTTGATTTTTTTCCTTGCCCCAAAGGAAAGCAGGAGCTTTTGTGTGCGTGCTGATAACGTTCTCCAGGTGTAGTTTCAGTTTGCTGAGAGAGATGTGCTGTCCGTGGTGTCCCTTTGAAGAACAAAGTGTTGGTCCCTCCTTTGCTGTGGTCTGTCTTCACGGTGCAGAACTCCTGGTGGAAACCTTTCCCGTGCTTTGTCCCGGCTCCTGGCCTCTCCAGGGCCATGGGGACAGGGATGAGGCCTTTGAAATAAGCTAAATTTGCATCGTGCCTGTAGCTGTGAAGTGGCAGATGCTGTTACTTTCTCAAAAGGAAGCTTTGTGGCTTTTTAATTTTATTTTATTATTTTACCGTTGTTTTCTTTGCATAAACCCACGGGATGAAAGTTTTGTGTTCGTTGGAATTCGGGATGGACCGCAGCCACCTTGGGCTTCGCAGCTTCCTCCTCCTGCCTGGAGGGAACAAAAAAGCTGGGAGTTGCTGGAAGTTTGGGATTTTTTGCCTCTTTGAAGGAATGTGGAGGAGGGACAGAGGCTGAGGGGAGCCTACAACTCCTGTGCCATCTGTTCCAGGCTGCTGATCCCCCCTGTCCTCCGTGATCCCAAACCCCCTCGGCTCTGATCCAAACCCCCAGTCCATGACACAAAGCTGCTTCCCCGTCCTGTCCAAGCTCTGTGTTCTGATTTAATTCCTTACCAGTGATTTTTGTTTCCCCACCACCACTGCCCTTTTTCTGTTTTTCTTTGCAGCAGAGTTTGTAGCACTCAAAAAATTCCTCCCAAAGTGGAAATACCAGAGTTTTACCACATTTGTGGAGTGAGGGATGGCTCTGCCTGGGCTGGATTGGATTTTCCTGCTGAGTCCTGCCCTGCTGGGTCACCTCCTGCTTCTCTCCCACTCCACATGGATGTGGCTCCATCAGCTGCTCCCTGCCATCCCTGGATTTCCAGGCACAAGCAGCTGCTTTGGGTTTGATGGGGTTTTTTCCCCCCAGGCAAAATGAGGTCTTGATACTCCTTTAGAGAAGAGATTCCTTCTGCCCTGTCCTTGGATATCTGGGAAGGAGCAGGGAGAGGCAGAGCCAGGTTTGGTTCAGCCTCTGTGTGTGATGGGATTTTCCTGCTGAGGCAGAGCAGGTCCATCCGTGCATCCCTGGGCTCAAACCTGAATTTTTCCATATTTTCCTGCCAGTCCTGCTGCAGTGAGTTCCACAGGAACCTGCTGTGCCACGGTTCTTTTCCCTCATCCCTCTGGGACACCAGAGGGGATTTCCTGGGACAAACCTGGCTCTTGGTGCCACTGCCACACCTGCAGAGGAGCTCAGGGGAAGGTGCCCTCATTGGGAGGTTCTCCCCTCGTTAGCACAGCTGCTAATGAATATTGGATATCCCTCCCTGGAGCAAGGACAGGGTCTGTGCCCATCTCACCCCAGTCCCAGCACACAAACCACGGGCAGACCCTGCTGGGGACAGCACAGGGACATTGTCACCCCCCTCACGCCCCTGGCTGGGTTTAATCCCTGTTTTATTTCCTTTCAGCATCTCACCAAAGGCATCTCGGGGTTCCAGGCTCTGTAGCTTTGTTCAGCCAAAGTCCTGCTGAGGGCTGGGAATGTCTCAGTGCTCAGTGAATGTTCCGAGGTGGGAATCCTGGGCTTGGGTGTAGGTACGAGCTGGGGAGGTTCAGTACAGCCAAGGCTTGCTAATCTGACTTTATACCAAAGGTCTCTCCTCTTAATTCGATGGGAATTCAGTGAGGCAAATATCTCTGGAATTCAAATGAGTTTTCCTAATGCAGTTTAGTCACTAATTTGCTGGATTACTGGCAGATTCTGCCCCGTTAACCCAAAGAAATCAGAATTTCCAGTGCAGTAACTCAGCCTGTAAATGATTTCCACCGTAGGGATTGGATTTCACTGCCTGATGAGCCACTCATCCCAAAAAACCCCACTTGGGATCTGTAGGAACAAACCTGGTCTGGAGCTGGATCAGTCCAACACTGCCTTACCCCAGGAGCTCACATTTGGGGGTGGGCACTGAGGCTTCTTATGCAAAAGGGCTTCCCAACCACAAACCAGTCCAAAAAGCCAGGAATAGCAGATGGTCCTGCCAAGATAATGAGGAAAAACTCGAGGAATTTGCCTGTCCCTGGCAGGGAAGGCCTTGCCTGAAGTGAGGAGTGGGGCTGTGAAGCTGTGATGAAACCACTGCCCTTGGGGTCAGCCTTGCCAAGAGGTTCCGTGTTGCATTCCGGGGACTTTGGGGTTTCCTTTGGTTTGTTTGTTTTTATACACATAAGAAAACGGTCGGTTTTCTCTATTTTTGTATCGTTTTGCATTTTATAATCATGGGGAAATTTTACAGACTGTTCTTTTACTCGTGTGTCTTGTCTTTCCAAGTGGTGTGGGTTGCTTTTCCCGTGGAGAAAAGGCCATTCCTGCTGCTGCCGTGCCCGGATCCCACCCTGCTCCCCTGGGAATGTGCTGGGGCCTCTTCCCAGCCCCCCAGCCCCTCACCAACACACTTTGCACACACCTCAGACGTCCTTAACCCTCCTCTGTCACACTCAGCTGTCCCTTCTTTGCTTTTCAGTGTTGTTTTTAATCCGCATTTGTGGATTTTGGTGATTTCTCCCTCCAAGTGTTGTAAAAACCCCCACAGGTTTCAGTTGAGGCTTTCCCTGCTGTCTGCTGATGTTATTTTATCCAAAATCGGGGTTTTTCTTAAATCCCTGCGCAGGAGCTGCTGGTGGTTGGTGCATGGAAATGCTCTGGGACAGGTTTCCTCTCCCCTTGGTGCTCCCTGGCCAGGCTGGGAGCTGGGATTTCGCCCTGGTGCCTGAGGATTGCTCCTTAAATAATCCTGGGGTTAGCAGGGCTGCCCACCTTCTCCTCCTCCCTCCTCCAGGGAGCTCCAGCCATGTGCTCCTGCATCACTAAAGCATCTCCCTGGGATGATCCTGCCTTGAACTTTGGGATCAGAGGAGAGGAGAGCTGCTGGAATGCTAAAATCCAGCCAAAACCAGATTTTCCCCTCTTTTTTCCCCCCAGCAGAGCTGGTAATCACCACTGACTTGACTCTGCCAAGATTTTTATGTCTTCTCATTTATAATTTGTCACCTAATGGTGCTTTTAAATTTTTTTCTTGGTTGGGTTTGCCCCATTCCCAGCGCAGGGATGGCCGGGAAGGTTTCTCATCAAACATTCCTGGGGCACTCAGACCCACCTTCCACATTCCCTCTGCCCTGGAATTTTGGGATCCCTCCTCTCCAGCTGGGGCCTCCTGCTCTTCTCACCCACATCGAGTCACCCTAAAGCTCCATTTGGGTGAAGTGAGAAATGAAAATCCCCAAAAGCCTCTCAGTTGTAAGGAAATAAGGAATTAGCCCTTGTCCTTGGCTGCCCCATCCCGCTGCCAGGCTGGCAGCTCCTCCCAGGTGACCAACCTGTCTGAATTTAGGGTTTTTTTGTTTCCTTCCTGCTCTCATTGCTACTAGTCCTTTCAAGTTTTTAATGTATTGATTGTGTTTTCAAATGAATGTTCCTTTCACTGAATTCTAATGAATAAACTGCAGATTTTTAGAGAACATTGGGTTTCACTGGTGGTTTGATGTTTTCCTGCTTGTTTTATCCTTGATTTAATGTTTTTTTTCCCCTTCCTCTCCTATCTGTTGGTTGGTTGCCAGCGAAGTGGATTTTTCCATGGGAGAAGGCAACAGAGACCCTTTGGAACAGGGTAAGGCTCCTCAAACCCTGTCATTAACGAGCCCTGGAAAAATCCATCCTTTAAAGCTCCCGAGGCAGATTTTCCCTCTTCCCTGGGCTCCAGCAGTGCCAGGGCTGAGGTGGGGATGGAGCAGAGACTGAGGGGACCTCACCTGGCTGGGACATCCCCTGGGACAGCAGGGAAGGGCTGGGAGGGCTGGTTTGATCTGGGATCCTGGTGGATGTGTTCCTCAAGTGCCTCCCAGGATTTCAAAAATGCATTGGAAGACCCAGGAGAAGAGTCCTGCCCTCCCCTCCTGCCCTTCCCGGGCAGAAATTGAATTTGTGAGAAGCTGTAATTATCTTAGAGCCTGATGAGCTGTGCCCTTAATGAGCCCCGAGTGAGCCGGGGGTGCCCTGGGGAGGCTTTGTCCTTTCCCGCTGCATCCATTGGAGATTCCCGGCCATCCGTCAGGCTGGAGGGGAGGGCAGAGCTCTGCCCTGGGGGTTGTGAGCCTCTCCTCCTCCTCGTGCTGCTCTCCCTCTGTCCCAAACCTCCTCAGGAAGGAGGTGAGTTTCCATCAGAGCTCCCCCTCTGCTCCCTGGGCCTTCCCCAAGGCTGCACCGTGGAGAACTTTCCCATTCCCAGCCTGAATCCATCCCTGTTTCATTTCAGAATCAAACGGGCTCTGTCAGGGCCACGGATTCTGCTCCTGGACCAGCAGCCGTGGCTGAGCAGCAGTGAAAAGCCTCCCTGAGCCTTCAGATGCTCTTCAGGCACCTAAGGAGCTTTTCCAACAGCCCAGTGCAAATCTCCTCCCGCTGTGACCCCACAGAGAGGGCTCAGGGCTGCCCCAACCCAGCTCTCCCCTCGAGCAGAGGTTGCTTTTGGGTATTTTTTAATGTTTATTCCCTTATATTGTTTTCTGCTGCGTTCCAGCTGGGAATAACCCCCCTCATCCCACTGGAAAAGCCTCCAGCAGCTCCCAACACTCTGGTGCAGAGGCTGTGGCTTCTCCTTTGGGGTTAAACAAGGTTCCCTTGCCCCAGGAGCAGCTTTGACTGTGGCACCTCTGTTTGTCACAGCTCTGGTGGCTTTTTCCCCGACCAGGAGCTGTTGGGGAGGGAGATTGAGCCGGGGGATGGGGCAGCTCCATCCCTGCTCTGTCCCCAGCACCCCTCCCACCGTGCTGGGACCTCCCCACCGTAGGGACAGCGAGGGACAAAGGCAGCAGCTGGGGCCACCTCTGCCAGTGAGCAGGGAGGGACCAGCTCGGGGCAGAGGCCACCAGCCCAATGCTCCCGTGGGATGAGGCTCCTGAGCATCCCTGATTGGATTTAGGGAGGGAAGAAGTCACCCAGGCAGGACAAGGGCAGAGGGCAGCTGCTGATGGATGAGCTCTGATGATTTTCCTTCATTTTAAACATGGGAAGAGTCTGGAAGGCAACCAGCTGGGGAAAATGACACTGCCAAGGCTGGAAAACTCAGCCAGAGGAGGCAAAAAACCTGTGGAAAGGCTGGGAAGGGGTGAGCTTTTTGTGCCTGGGTCATGAGCTCAAAATTCAGGCTTCAAATTCCCCCTCTGGAGTTGTGATCCCACCCAACCTCCCTACAGCCTGCTGGGCTGTTATTCCAAGCATCCCCCCTGCATCCCAAAAACTTCCTGGCTCAAAGTGCCCTCCCCAAAGCCCTGGGGTTCCCTTTCCCGATCCTACTCTGAGCTCTGAGCCTGCAAAAGCTGCGAGGGCGTTTTCTCCCGAGGATGATGGCAGAGCTGGGATTCCCTGGCAGGGATGGGGTTACCCAGGGGATTCCTGGCTCACGCCTGGGGGTGTTTAATGCCCTGTGGTGCCCGGGGAATGTCCCCCGTGGCTTCACTGCCAGCGAGGGGCAGCCCTGGCAGGGATGGATGGTGTGCTGAAGCCCAGACTGGCACAGGGAGGCAGAGGTGGATTTCATCTCGTCCCTGGGTGGTTTTCTCCTTCTCCCACCCCCTTCCCGCTGCACACAGGGCAGGAAAAGCCTGGCAGTGGATCGTTGATGATGAGGAAGATGCTCGGGATGGCCCATCCCACTGGGAACGCTCCAAACCCCCAGCTCTAATTGCCTCCTTGTAAACACAAATTGACTCGTTTGCTGCAAACAAGTTCCTGCTGAAAAAACCTCGCTGGAAGTCAGCTGGCATCACAGGGATGTCTCTCACACTTTGAAGTGGGTTTTTTTTCCCCCTTTTTTCTCCAAAGTGATTTGAAAAGCGCCGACGTGAGGGAACACGGAGGGTTTGTGGCACTGCCAGGGTCTGCAGGGCCCTGTGCCCAGAGGCTGCAGGGCATCGGGTCTGGCTGGGCCTGGTGGCCTTGCTGTCCCCTGCAGCTCGATGGCAGCACCCAGCTCCTGTCACCTGAAGTGCTTCCAGTGGTTTGCTGTCACCCCTGGGACAGCTGCTGCAGTTCCTTCCCTGTTTCCATGGCTTCTTCACCCATCTGGAGCAAGTGAAGCTTATCCCATCCCCATCCCATCCCCATCCCCATCCCATCCCCATCCCCATCCCCATCCCCATCCCCATCCCCATCCCTATCCCCATCCCATCCCCATCCCGATTTTCTGGGGTCAGTTCCCAGCTGGTGGCTCCCCCCAGGTCAGTGAAGCCAGGGACAGCCCTGGGATGCCTCCCTGGGATTCCTGTCCTGGGATCCCCATCCTGGGGACACAGCAGTGCCCCCAAATCCCCACAGCCACCCTTTTTGGGGGTTCCTGGGTTCCCCCAGAGCTCAGCCCCGAGGTCCAACCCTCCAGGGCAGCCACCAGCCCCGGGTGCATTTCCCAAGAGCTGCTCCATGCTGGAGGATTATTCCTAATCCCTCTATTTTTAGAACAAGGCTGAAATCTGTTTTATGCTGGAGGGATTTGGGGAAGAAAAAGACAAACACCAAGGAAAGAGGAGCAATTTTCTTTCTGATGCAGGAGCTGTCAGTGAAGGGTTTGGGGTTTTTTTTGTTTGGTTTTTGGGTGTCTTTGTTGAGTCGTATTTGTGTGTTAGAAGGGAGGGGGGAGTCGAGCCCTAAGGAAAAGCTCCGAGGGGTTGTCCTGGATATTCTGGGCATGGAAAAATTCTCAGCAGCAGGACCGGGTCACCCTGCTCCCCACAATCAGGGGGATCCCCAGGCAGGGGGCACTCACAGAGCTCAGAGCAGTCCCTGCATGGGAAGGAGCAGGAGAGCATCCGGCAGAGCTCAGCTTTTGGGAAAACCCTTTGGCAACGCCGAGGGAAGGGCTGCAGGCGTTGGGGACCGTCCCCTGCCCACCCTGACGGGCCCCGGTAACCAAATCCCAGCTCTCGGCAGGGACTGCATCCCTGCGTGGGGAATCCGGGCCAGCTCTGGTGCTGGGCTGACCTCTAAGGGGGAGCTCCGTTATTGCAGCTCCCGGAATCCCGAATTCCAGAAGGGCTTGGATTAGGAAGCCCTTAAAGCCCATCCTTGGGCAGGGGCACTTTCCAGTGTCCCAGGGTGCTCCAGCCTGGCCTTGGGCACTGCCAGGGACCCAGGGGCAGCCACAGCTGCTCTGGGCACCCTGTGCCAGGGCCTCCCCACCTGCACAGGGAACAATTCCTTCCCAATATCCCAGCGTTTCCACATGTGGGAATAACCCAACTTTCACCCAGGAACCTTTGGATTCCCTGGGACGTCCCGGAGCGGAAGCAGGGCAGGAGCTGCCGTCTGCCAGGCACCACCTTTTGGTGCGTTCCCTCCCTTTCCGTGCTGCCAATAAAAGAAAATCCTGTTTTCCAGAGGAGGGCGGGCTGGGACAGGGAGCGCCTGGGGCAGGGCGGGCTCGGCACGGATGGGAGGGGACACTGAGGGGCTGGAAAATCGTAACCAGGATTGATGTCCGAGCACTGCTCGTGGTTTCGAGCAGAAAATTGCCAAAAAACCCCCACCCCAATAAATGGGGGGCTGAGTTCCTCAAGAAACTGCTGGAGCCCCTCTGGAGCCAGGCTGGGAGAGCTGGGGGTGCTCACCTGGAGAGGAGAAGGTTCCAGGGAGAGCTCAGAGCCCCTGCCAGGGCCTGAAGGGGCTCCAGGAGAGCTGGAGAGGGACTGGGGACAAGGCACGGAGGGACAGGACACAGGGAATGAGCACAGCCTGACAAATCCCTGTTTTTTCTCTTTGGAATTCCTGCTCATTCGGGCTGAGCTGATATCGCTCCTGGTCACAGCTTTCCAGAGCCACCGGGTGCTGGGACAGGAGGGAGGCAGCTGAGAGGGGAGGGAGGCAGCAATCCCCAGCTTTTACTGCAGGAAATGCCAGCACGGGGGGGAACTGTGCAGCCGCCGTTCCCAGAGGTTTGCCAAATTGTTCCCAGGGGTGCCAGTTGGTTCCCAGGGGTGCCAAATTGTTCCCGGGGGTGCCAAATTGTTCCCAGGGGTGCCAAATTGTTCCCAAGGGTTTGCCAAATTGTTCCCAGGGGTGCCATTTGTAGCACAGGCTGTCGGTCACCACAGCTCCACTCTGAGGGTGCTGGATCTGTCCCCTGGCTGGGTTTTGAGGGTGCTGGAGGGATGGGTGGGCTGGCAGAACCGTCCTGCTGGATGAAGGAGCTCCCTCCATCACCTGCAGCCGCCCCGGGTGCTGCTGGAGCAGCTCAGCAGCTCCCTGCCTCCACCAGGCTTCCCTGGGGATTGTGGCTCCGTCTTCCCACTCCAGGAGGAGCTGCCAGGACTCCAGGAAACCCTTGCAAGGCCTGGCTGGGAGTGGTGGTGCTGCCGCTGAGGTGTTTGAAAGTTCGCTCAGGGGAGAGCCAGGGCTGGGAGCTGCGGGGCAGGAACCTCCCCAAACACGAGGTACAGGGTTTGCAGAGGGTATTTGGCACCTCAGGGCGCTTTCCAAGGTGGGTGGGAGACTCCTCATTGCTCTGAAAGCTTTCATTTGGGATTAGGGGTTTTCTCCTGTGTGGGTTTTACCTCCAGCAGCATCTCCAGGGCAGTAGTAGGTGAAACCCCGTGGTTTCAGAGCAGGCTGGATAAATAAAATTATTTCTTTCAGGCTTAAAACCAGCTGCAATATTTCGCAGGGACTCTCCGTTCTCCCCTCTTTTCCCTGCTGGAGCAGCACCACTGCAGAGCCCACAGAGGAGACGGATCCTCGGGGGATATTTCTGGGGGATCCGGAGATGAAAGGGCTCTTTGCCAGCATTCCATTGCGCTTCCCACCTCTCTGCAGCTCCCCTGGCGCCGGGATGAGCTGTGGCAGGAGGGTGTCCCTGGAGAAACGAGTCCTGGAGCTGGCCGTGCCCCTGGCTGTGCCCGGGGCCGGGCCGGGGCTGTCCCAGGGTGTCCCAGGGTGTCCCAGGGTGTCCCGGTGGCTCTGCCCGGATCCCGGAGCCGCTCCGGAGTGGCAGAGCGTGAGTCAGGCTGCAGAAACCTGCCCGGGGCTGCTCCCGGCTCCTCCTTTGGAGGCCGTGCCCATCTGCAGCGAGCGAGCAGGCTGGGACCGGCCCGGGCGGAGCTGCCGAACCGGGTTCATGGTTTGGCACCCCCGGCACGGGGGGGCGGGGCTGGGGAGAGCCCTGCGGGCTCCTGCTCGGGCTCTCCAGCTCGAATCCCCAGCCCTGCTCGGGGGGTGCTCCCACAAACGCCATCCCCTGCCTGGAGGCTTTGGGATGAGCTGTGGCAGGAGGGTGTCCCCGGAGAAAGGTGTGCCCGCGGGGAGGATGGCAAAGGGTGGATGCCAAGGTGGGCAAATGGAGATTTGGGTGACTCTGGCTGCCCCCTCTCTGCTCCTCCTGCCCTGCCGGCTCCCAGCACCATTTGCTTTGCAAATGCAGGAGAGCCCAGCTTCCTCCTCCCCGAACAGAAATGAATGAGATTGCAGCAGGTTTGATGTTTAAAGCGCAGTTCCCAGAATCCCGGGTTGGGGAAACGGCGAGGATTTGGGTGTTTCCCTGTTTTCCCGAGAGGTGTTGGCAGGGCAGCTGCAGGAGATGGGGATCAGTGAGTGGATCTCACAGAGGAGGGATTCGCTGTGGCTTTAGGGAGTGGATCCCACCAGGATCGTCCCCTCCCGGGCACAGAGGGGTGTCGGGGCAGGCACCGGGATCCTGGAGCCCCAGCCCTGGCTCTCATCCACCCTGTGCTATTAATAACCCCCTGTGAGGCTGCCGGGCCGGAGGAAACGGAGGAAATTGAAGTTAATACATGGAAATGTTTCCTTGTTTTCCCACTTGCTGCTCGGGGCTGGCCTGCTGCTCCCTGTCGTTCTCGCCCAGCCCGGGCTGTGGCTGGGCTCAGGGGATGGGTGGTGCTTCTGGGAGAACCCAGTTTGGGAAGAAGTGTTAAAAAATGGGAATTCTGGGGGTACAAGAGGGAAAAGGACTGTTCAGATGTGTTGGAGCTGCTTAGAAACAGGGAGGGGACTGTTCCTTGGGGTGAAGGAGGAGAAAGGTCCCTTTCCTTGTGGATTTGGGGCCAGTCCCGTGGGGGACGTGGAGCCTGGAGAAGCAGCCCGGGCTGTGCGGGGCAGGGGCGATGCTCCGTGACTCAGCCCCGCCGCGCTTCCCTCGTCGGCGAATCCCTTCCTGCAGCCACCGGGGCGGGCTGGGCCCCCTCGGCCCCCTGCCCACCTCTCTGCCTTATTCCTGCCCCTCTCCAGGTGGATAAACGCTGTCCCCGGGGGGATGGAGGCTGTCCCCGAGGGGATGGAGGCTGTCCCCGGGGGGATGGAGGCTCTCCCGGGGAGATGCCGCTGTCCCCGAAGCTCGGGGCTGTAGCCCCGGCTCTGACCCCACGCACACCTCGCGGTTTCACTCAGCACAGAGCAGCTTCTCCCCCAAATCCCAAATCCCGGCGCGGGGCAGAGCACGGGCTCCGTCTCTCCTCGGCGTGGGGCGGATTTGGGGGATGTGCGAATTCTTGATCCCGTTTGCTGTTTATTTCTCGCTAAGACAAGATCCTCCTCAACGCGTTCCCGGGTGGAGCAGAGCCAAAGGATGGAGCTGGAGCCCAGGCCATGCTCCGGGATGGAAGGAGATCCCTGCAGTGGATGCACCACCCGTAGAAACCTCCACAGACGGAGCAGCACTTCAGTCCTGCAGAGCCGGGCCAGAGAAATGGGGACACCAAGAAACATCCTGCAAACTCTGCTGAGTTGTGGAAAACCAGCCAGGAAGTGCAGCAGGAAGAATTTCCTGGAAGCAGAGCAGCTCCGGGGATGTGCCCCACGCTCAGCTCTCACCTTGGGGAGCTCACCCTTCAGGTTTCCCACCCTGGATTTGTTTCCTGCTGTGGTTTCCCCCGCTGGGCGCTGGCGGTGTGGGCGATGCTGAGGGAGCTCCTGTGTTGCTCCAGGAACGCACTCCCGGGCTCTTTCCCCTCCCTAAAAAATTCCCCTTGCAGAGGAGGAATAAGCGAGGCCCAGGGCAAGGACAGGAGCCACCCCGGAATAAACACGGGGTGAGTGCGGGGGACAGGGAGCACAACGAGCCCTCATTACAGCCCCAATCAGGCGTTAATGAGTGTGGTTTGGTGATGAGCTGAGCCTTTCTCTGCCCCAGCCTCCAGCCAGCAAAACGTTAAACGGGGGAAGAACCAGGCTCTGTCTCCTGCTGTGGGTGGGCCCGCCTTATCTCATTTAATCTTATTTTATCTTATTTTATCTTATCGAAACCAAACTCTGGGTGCCGATGCCGGGGTCAGGGGGCACCTCCCCCTGCACCCCATCCCGTGGAGCTGGAGCCAAAGGGCTGAGCTTTATTTAAAACGCGGAATAAATCAGCTGCTGGGCTCTGGGATGTGTGCAGCCCGCTGTCCTTCACCCGGCATCACGCCCGTGGTGGCTGAAGGGAATCTGTCCCCGAGCTCCTCAGGGCCACCACACCCGCCCGCGGGCCACTTAAGGAATTAATTGCGGGCTCTGAAAGCGGGTGTTGGGTGTTGTGACTCCTCTGAGTCCCCACACCACCACCACCACCCGCATTTAATCCTCTCCCGCTCAGTCACAGGCGTTTGTCCATCCTGAGAGCCAGAGGAGCACCAGAAGAACAACGAGGTGGGGAATCGCCTGGTTTGAGGAGGCTGCGCTTGGGTTTGACTCCCGAGGTGGGGTGGGGGATGTTTCTCCCCCCGAGCAGCCCCCTGAGCCGTGGTAGGGGCTCGAGGGGAGTTCCTGGGGTTCCCTGCCTGGATCAGGGCATGGCACCAGCTCTGTCCAGGCAAAACTGCAGCCCGTGCCCACCTGGGAGCTCTGGTTTGGTGCCCAGCCGTGGTGGGAGGGTGCTGGCACCAGGGTCCTGCCTCAGCTGGAACTATTTGAGCTAAAGAGAAATTGAAAGGAGACAAGAAACTGCTGGGACCTAATAAAGGTAAAAGGAAAGGAATAAATGGGGAGCATGGAAGTGCTGAGCCAGTCTGGGTGGGAGAAGGAGCCTGTAGCACCTGGCCACGGGGTCTGAATTGAAAATGAGGATCTGTGAGTCCGTGACCTCGTGTTTTCATGGATTTCAGTGCACGGATCGTGTGTCGAGAGGTGTGAGACCACCAGCAGGTTGGCTACGGGGAGCAGCGAGGACTCCGGGGTGTGGGATGGGGTGACCCCATGGCAGTCCCTCCCCTGGGCACCTACCAGGAGAGGCTCATCAAGTTCTTTCTCAGCCTGGGTGCTTTGCAACCCTCTCCTGACCTGACCCAGCTGTAAATCTGACCCCCTGCAGAACCCTGAGGCCTCCTCGCCAGGGCAGTTGCAGTTCTGTGGGGCTGAGCTCCCCACGGGGAGCAGTGGGGATGCCTTAATCGTATTTAATCACATTTTCTGACTCCTCCATCACTGCAGAAGCCTTGTTTGGGTTTCCAAGAGGCTGCTAATTCCTTATCACTTTTGTTTTGTGGTTTTTGAACTTCAGAGATACTTGAGGAGTCAGTTTGGATGACCCTGGGGGGGTTACGGCCTTGGTTGGAGCTGGAAGCAAAGCATCTGCTGGGGGAGAGGTGAGGAGGGAGGGAGGGATGGGGACTGGGGAGGCCACCCCATGGCCCTGTCTGGGGGTTGTGTTTGAAATTCCGGGGCTGAGACATCATCAGAGCTGGGGTTTGGGGGGAAAAAAGCCCTGGGGGTTGTGAGGTGTTACCCTCATCCCTTTGGGCACGTCAGTGTCGCTGCCCCTGGATTTTGTGCTTATTGTGGTTTTTCTTTTCCTATTTTTTATTGCATCCAAAGGTTTTCTTCAAGCCCAGCTCATGGAGCTGTGTGACGCCCTCAAATTTTCACCTTTCCTGGAAAAGGGAGCTTTTAGCTGCTTCCCACGAGGGAGAAAACAGGAGATGACACAGCCTAATGTCCCAAGAGGAAACATTAAACACGATTTGGAGCAGAGCCCAGTTTTGCCAGTCCCAGGTGTCCGATCCCCAGGACAGCAGCTCTGGGGGTGCTTCCCGTGGTGCCGGGTGTTTATGGGATGGGGAGGGGGCTGGATGTGACCCCTGTGTGGCACCAGCAGGGCTGAGCTTTCCTCGGGAGATCCCTCAGCCTCAAACACTGCCCTGCCACGGCGCTGTTCCATCAGCCGCTGGTTCCTGGGAGGAACTGGGGTGGAATTTTGGCCCTCAGATTAACTCCCCACAAATGGGCCAATGGCACAGAAAGTGAAGGAGTTTCTTGCTGCCTCTGGTGAGTTCTGAGTGTTTTTTTGGCTTTGGTGCATCATTGAAGCCATCGGAAAATCAGGTGGAAAGCTCTGTGCTTGTGCTGCTCCACGGAGTGATTGATAGAATACTCCCAATTACACTTAATTGTGGTTATCCCATTAATAACAGCCTCGTTCTGTGGCACACACCTGCCCTGCCATGGGAAACACTGTTAACATAACTTAAAACACCAATTACACCCGATGGAAAAGCAGCAATTAAATCCACTAAGCCTTGTCTAAATAATTATTTCATTTCCTTGTAATATTTTTAATGTTATAAAAGCTGTTTCTTAAAAGCGATTCTTTTATTTGTGTGATCTCATATTTATCCATGTGGGAACGTGGATGGAGAAGCAGGATGGAGAGCACGCCTGGGTTTGCAGGGATTTATGGAGACTGGGATGCGTGGCCAGGGTGGGAAAGCTCTGCCTTGTCATTTTAAGCTTTTAGTGTTCAAAAAATGCGTGGATGTGGCACTTGGGGACGTGGGTCGGTGGTGGCCTCGGCAGTGCTGGGGGAATGGTTGGACTCGATGGTCTGGGAGGGCTTTTCCAGCATTAATAATTCCATGGTTCCGTGGGGAACGGGCTGGGAAAGCTCAGTGCCGTTTCTCCAGGTGTTGGTGGTTCCAAAGCAGTGACTTGAAGCACCTGGTCGGACCCAAACGAGCTGGGTTGGCCCAGGTGGGTTCGGGGCTGTGGAGGTCTCCTCTCCAAGCAGGGGAAAGAAGGGCTCTTCCTCCCAGAGACAAAAGAAGAAGACAGGGAACAAAAGAAGCTGGAAAGAAGAGAACAGCCTGTGATAGCAACTCAATTTGGGAATAAGAAACCTGCATAAAATGGAGGTAAATTTAATTCCCGCCGTGTGGGCTGTCCAATAGCGATGGAAGAGCTGGCGCTGGGTGGTCTGGGTGTGCCCAGGTGTCTTCTTGTCACCACGGAAGGCTGGAAGGCACCTTAGGGATGATCTTGCTTCAGCCCCCCGGCAGGGGCTGGAGCGGCCGGGCACCTTCGGGGGACAGAGCCCCGGGGCTCCTCAGTGTCCCCTCCTGGGGCTCAGCTCCGAGGCCGGGGGGTGCCGGGGCTGCGTGGGACGGGACGGGGCCGCGGCCGCGCTTCCTCCGATTGTTCTCCTCGCCGGAGCGGGGCGGGACGCGGCGGGGACAGCGCGGGGACACAGCGGGGACAGCGACCCGCGGGTGCTGCGTGCGGGCATCGCCCCCAGCGCCGAGCAGCCCCGCGGTGCCGGCGGGACAGCGCGGCC
>VYXC01002633.1:1244-20201 GCA_013397175.1 Platysteira castanea | reverse complement strand
GCCGCGACTTTAATGAGAGCGAAAGGTCGCACCGCTTCTCTTTGTGTTCTGACCCCATAAAGCCGTGTCACCCCGCGCAGGTACCGGCAGGACAAACCCTCCCGTCCCCCAGAATGGTCCCAAAGTTCGGATTAGTTTCGCAAACCCCCCTTTTTTTATATAACATCACGTGGGAATCTTTTCTTTGTTGGGGTTTTTTGGCTGTGTTGGAGCTGCTGAGGAAGCACCAGCTCGAAGCTGAGCGAGGCAGTTCCTGCCGCGGGTCTGGGTTTATTTTGCACCGCGTGTGTCAGAATTGAGAGGTTTGAGCCCGGTTTACACTCGTGGGAACTCCCGAAGAACTGGGTCACGGCTCGCCCAGGCTGATTCAAGGCGTGTTGGGGTCCAGGAGAACATTTCTGCGGGCTCTGCTGCGAGTCCCGTGGTTGGGAGCGTTCACTCCTTACTGGTTTTAGTGGTCTTGGGGAAGCTGATGGGTGAGAAAGCCTTACTCAGGCATTTACAGAGCCTGGCTGGAGGCTTCCCCTTCCCACCTCCACCTTCGTGGGTTCGTTTTACACCTGAACACTTATGAGATGAGGGATTTCAAAATGCGGGGATTAATGGCTGATAGCACCTCCCTGCTCCTCCCTCGGGTTTTGTTATAAAACAAGGCACGGCTCCTTGCCCGCAGTGACGGTGCCAGCCCCGTCTTCCAGGGCTGCGGTGCCCAGGCCGGCCCCGGTCCCACGGGCTGGGCTCTGACCGCTTCCTAAACCCTCGCTCTGCTGGGTCCGAGCGTCCTGTAACTGCTTAAATCAAGTATTTATGGAATGCCGCTCACTCCCTCCACCCTATCGGCTCTGATTGGCATTGGGGAAGGTAAAATTGCCAAATTTAGGTCTGTTCCAGGGAGTGCTGGAGCAGGTGGATGCTTTGCTGGAGCCCCTGCACAGAGGGTTTGGGTGCCCGGTGGTGGCAGGGTGGCTCTTTCCAGTGACATTTGGTGCCTCATTGACCGGACAGGAACCGGGAGTGCTGAATTTCTGCTGTGCCCACCTCGTTTTGCTGGAATTAATTGGATTTCTGTGCGTTGCAAGGACACCTGAGCGGGTGTTTGTGTTGGGGTGGAGAGGGGACGCTGCTGCCCCACATCCGTGGCATCCAGGGAAGTTACGGCCTCAGAGCCACTCGAGCAAACCCTGTGTGACACTGATGTGCCCACTGTGGCCTCAGGGAGGGCTCTGTCCTTGAGAGAGGTGACAGTGACCTCGCTGCCTTCCTCTCCTCCTGCACAAGGAGCTGTCCCAGCCCCCAGGAGCTTGTCCAGGTGGGACTCCAGGAGCTCTGGGTGGTGCCATCGCTGGCAGAGGTGGGATGGGGTGGTCCAAGGGGAGAAGCTGCTGGTGGGGAGGAGGAAGAGGCAGGTGCATCATCACAAGGGGAGGGAAAATAGCTCCTCTCCCCGGGGGAGCCTCCTGATGAATTCAGCTGGAAGTGCTGCAGAAAGGTCAGCTTTGGAAAGAGGAGTCTGGGAACTGCGGTTGTGCTAAAAGCCACAGGTGCAACAAGTTGATTTCTGATCCTTTGCTCCATTTTTGGTTCATCCCACACCTGTTTCAAACGTTATTTCTCCCTATCCTGGTTCCCAAGCACCAGAGGCTCCTGCCCGTTGCTGCTGCTCGTTTTCCTGAGTGCTAATTGCTCTCACCATCCTGTTCAGGGGTTTTTTACTCTCTCCAGCCTGCAGGCTCCTGTGAAACTTGCAGGTGAAGTTCAAGAATGGGTTTGCTTTTCAAGTTACCTTACTAAGCCTCAGAAACAGTCTCGGGGATCCCGAGGAGCTGAGTCCAGGAGCTGAACCCCCCACAGTTGATAACTGCAGCCCAGTGACACACGGAGCAGTTACTTCTGCCTCTATTCCCCCAACTCTTTGTGTCTTGTGATCCCAAAGACTTCCCCAATTTTTGAGCTGATACCAGCTGATTTATTAAAATTCCTCTGCCCTGGGATGGGTGGGTGCTGCTCCCAGCCCTACCCCCCCTCCATGGGCCAGGTTCCTGCTGGCACCACGAGCCGGGGATGTCACCACGTGTGCTGCCCCTGCCAGCCTTCCTTCAGGGCATAACCATCACCAGCTTTGATTTTTGTGGGGTGTTTTTTATGAAAAGTTTGTTGTATTTGGCTTTCTTGCATCCAGCACGCAACGGCTGTGGGAAGGAGAATATTTCTGGGTTGATGCTGACATTAGGATGCAGTATTAATTTTCCGTTACATGACAGATTTATTGGAGTTTTCTTCATCGGCACAGTCTGACCTGAAAACCTGGGCTGGAATTTGCCAGAAGGGGGCATTTTGCAAACATCACAAAGGATTTTGGTGCCGGGGAGATGGGCAGGGTGAGCTGGGCTGGAGATGAGGCAGCGATGTGTGTCTGGGAACCACGGACTTTTGGGGAAAATCCTTGTGCAAATAAACACTAACAAATGAATTTTGGGTCATTTAGTGCTGAGGGCTGAGTGCAAGGAGAGCAGATCCCTGTCCCACTGCAGCCAAGCAGTTGTTAAAATCAGAAACTGTGGAGTAGCCTTGGATTATTTCCTCCCGAGGAAGCCTTTAAAAACGCATTTTCCAGTTATCTCCCAGTAGTTGTTTCTTGCTGTAGGTTGAGTTCTGGTGTTCCTGCATGAGGTTTCTCTGCTCTTCCTTTTGGGAGAGAGGGTGTGGAGCCCCCAGCCCTGTGTCCCCTCAGCTGGAATGATTTTCTGAGCTGCCCGTTGCTCATCCTCTCCCAGTCCTGCCCAGTAAAGCCAGTCCTGCACTGGGGCACACCAGGAGCTGTGCTGGGGCTCCAGGGCTGGTTTTTTGCCTGGGTGTGTGCTGGATTTGGGCTCACAGGAAGTGCTTTGTCCTCTCCTCTTCTGTCCCCATCCCACACCCAGAGCCCCTCCTTGGTCCTGGGGTCATCCTTGGCTTTCTCTGCCCTTCAGATTTCCCTGCTGCAGGTGCAGGGGGTGTTTTGGAGGCTGCTGAGCTCAGCCCTGCCCTGTGCTCAGTCCCAACCTTGGCTGGTGGGAGCTGCTGCCTCAGTGGGAGCCTCATCCCATCTGCACCCCTGGGCAGAGCAAGGCAGGGGCAGTTTGGGTGAGCTGATGGAAGAAATGGGGTGAAAACTTTGTTTCTGCCTCCCTGGTTTCCTCTTTGACGTGCCAGCTGCTGGGTCCTGGTTTTGTGTGCTAAATCCAGCAGTAAGGGACTGAATTTGGCTGGTTGTGCTCATTCCAGGAGGTCTCATGGAGGTGCTGGAGCATCCCCAGTTGTTCAGGATCGCTGCTAAGCCGGGCTCAGGTGCCATCACTCATTTCCTGAGCTTCTTCCCTCTGCAATAAATGCTGAGCTCTCTGTGTATCCACAGGGATGGGCTTCCCGGGGTGATGGGGAAGGTGTGCAGAAATCAGACCTTAAACACACCTTCCTGCACCACTCCCTTCCTCCCAGGCTCGGCTTTTCTCCCAGTTTCTTCCCTTTATCCCCCTCAGTGGTGCAGTGGTGGCTGTGGCCAGCTCATCCCACCTTGGCTCTGCCCCTCCTTCCTTCTCAGGGCACTCCTTGCGCTCTTCCCCTGCTCCAGCCTGGGATCATCCTCTGGTCCTGCTTTGCTGTAGCAGCTTGTCCTTGGCTTTTCTCAGTGGTTGGGGCTGTGCTGATCCCTCATTCCAGGCTGGAGCTCCAGCAGGTCAGGGCTGGAGCATTTTGGATGCAGTTGCTGCTCCTGGTGCCTGATGCCATCGGCTGCCCTGTCCTTGCTGCACCTCTGCCATCCTTCCAGGAGAGGTGGAGACATTTCCACCTCCAGGTTCACCCCTGAGCCTGCAGCTCCGAGCCTCCCAAAGCCCAGCCTGCTCCGTGCTGCTTTCCCAAGCCCTGCAGGATATGAAACATCCGTGAGAGAGAAGCCAGGTCCAGATGTTGCAGAAGGCTGCTGTGGTGATGGATTACCCACAGCCACTCCCGGGCTGGATGGCTTCTGTTCCGAGCTGCTGCTGTGGTTTTTTCCCTGCTTCCCAGCCTGGGCTCGGTTGTGGTGCTCTCCCTGTTGCCAGAGGAGCATCCCAGCAGGGCCAGGAGGCTGCAGGAGCTGCCCTGGCTCTGTGTTGCCATGGCAGAGCTTTCCCAGGGTGTTTTCTCCCGGGAGCTGGCGCGCGCCGCCGCACAGGAAATTCTGGTTGCACCATTATTGCAGAGCCTATTGTTTGGGGCGAGGGCAGGATTCGGGCTTGCTCACATCCTCCAGTGTCTCGCTGTGCTGAAAGGATGTGGTGGGGTGGCCAGGGCTGCTGGAGGAGCAGGGAGCTCCGAGGTGGTTTTGTGCAGAGTTCACACTTAGCCCAGATCCCTGCGTTTCTGCCCAAACCCGCCCCTCTGGTTTTTCATGGGAAACCTCGGGGTTAAGGAGAACTCGGGAGTGAAGATGAAGCAGGGCTTAGTGCTTTGGTGCAGTTGGCAGTGTTTTGCTGCTTAGCCCGCTCGGGTCTGGGGGTGGTGTGTGGTGGACAGGTGGAGCAGGGTCTGTGGAGCAGGCGCAGCTCGAGGGAGGCAAAATCTGGGTTTGGGAGGACACAGAACCCATCAAGTGCTGCCTTTGGGATGCCAGCACACGTGGCCTGGATCTCAGGGTGTGTGTAGGCAGGCAGAGCACGTGGCAGCTCTGTTCTCACCTGCCACAGCCTCACGGCGTGACCACGGCCTCTTGTTCACCTGGCCCTGCCTCAGTTTCTTATCAGAGCATTGGAGCGAGCTGCTCTGCCTGTGTTTGCTTTCACTTTGCTTTTTTCCCTTAGCTAATCTCTGTGGCTGAGATGGTTGGAGGTGATATCTGCCTTTCCCAGGCTGGGCTCTGCAGAAGCTGCTCCTCGCTGACCCCTGTGAGCCACAGCTCTGCTCAGGCAGGGCTGCCTGGGGTGTTTTGGCTGCTGGCAGGAGCAGGAGGATCCCCAAACTTTGCTGCCCAGGCTGTGCAGGGATGGCTGCTCCCCCTCCCTGGGTTCTTCATTCCTTTTTGGCTGCCACCCCAAAAGAGGGAAAGCACCAAACTGGGCAGGTGTAAAGAGCAAAGCTGCGGGTGTGATGTTCCTCTGCTGCCACACGCCAGGGCAGAATTCAGCCTGGAAGCTCCCAGGGCTTTCACCTGAGCTTTTGCTGGCCCAGTAGAGCCCTGGGGAGGCTGTGCAGGCAGGGAATTTGCTGCTGGAATTGTGTCCGGGTGCTGAGCCCTGGGGATGCAGGAGCTGCGTGCTGGGTGCTCCTCCCCGGGCTGCAGGGTTGTGCTGGATCCTGGAGCAGGGTGGCAGAGCTGGCATGGGAAAGGGAACCAAGCAGCTTCTGTGCTGTGCCCATGCTGCCACGTGCCTGGCAGAGGGACGGGGAGCCTGGCAGCAGCAGTCCCGTGTCTCACAGCTGAACCAGCCACACTGGCAGTGGCTGCAGCTCATCTGCTCTCACGCTGCCACAGGGCACCAGCTGGTGCCGCCCCGCTGCCACTGGGCTGGCATTGTCTGCCAGGGGCCTCCCGCACACTCAGGGCTTGTTTGAGAGAGCCATTAATCAGTTTAAAGCTGCCCCGTGGCACTCGTGGCCGAGAGAAGTGCCCATTGTGTGTGGGAACAAGGGCACCGATGTGAGCCAGGGGCTGCCCCCGGCACGGGAGCTGTGTCACTGGAGGGGTGAGGTGACACGTCCTGGGGGACTGGGGAACCTCCACAGCTTCAGCCGGGCACCCAGGCTTCACCACGGCACCCTCGGGCCTCCTTTGGCCAGGCTGGTGCAGGGGGTGGCACCGGGGGCCTGCCTGAGCTCAGCAGTGCAGCTGAGAGCGAGAGGAGGAGGAGGAGGAGGAGGAGAGCATCCACCAGGTGTTTGGGCAGCGGAAGGCGTGGGGTTTGCACTGAGAGGGCTCTTCCCATCCAGCAGCCCCAGAGTGTTACCATCCTCCCATCCTGCCCCTGAGCTCTGGGGAGCTGGATGACATTCCTGGGTGCAGAGCACGTCCTGAACTGTGTTCCCACACGGCGTGCTGGAGCTGGGGAAAGGCTCTGACAGCGCTGGGAGCAGGCGAGCAGCACTCGCTGTGTCCCTGTGTGCTCACCCTGGGAGCATCCACTTATGGATAACGGGGAAAGCTGGGAGAGGCAGCAGAGCTCGAGGTTTCCCAGCTCACAGAGTGCTCTGTGCCCCATGGTGTGGGTGATGCCAGCAGGGTGAGCTGGCCCCATGGTTTGGGGATGCTGAGCATGGCTGGGCTGGGTGCCTGGGAGCCCACCCGAGCCTGGGGATGCTCTCTGCACCCTGTGCTCTCTGTCTCTCTGTGTTTTCCAGGGAGATTTTACACTCCACTGGCCCATGAGTTGACTTTATGTGGTGTAAGTCCTGCCAAAACAATTTCTTCCTGTTATTGCTGCTCCAGTTTTAGAGAAGTGATAAGAACCTTTTGCAGGGACCTGGTTTCTCCCAGGGGCTCTGAGCTGGGAGCTTTGAGCAGCAGTGCCAGGGGTGACTTTTCCTCAGTCTTTCAGCTGAATTTCCAAGTTAGCTTTAGTTAAATGATTTAAGAAATGTCTGAGTATAGTCTGTGTAGGGTCTCTCCACAGCCAGATGGATCGGGTTCATTTTGGGTGATATTTCCCATGAATTATCTCTTCAGATGCCCATGGAGGTGGTTGGTGAAAGGCACAGACCTCGAAGACAAGGCTGGTGTTGAAATGTATTGAAATGAAAGCTGGGACAGTGAGAGGCTTTGTTTGGATCTGGAGTTGTGGGTCCATCCCAGGGCTCAGCCCTGGTGCCTTCAGCTGCTGGTTCCTCTTGTCACAGCATTTTCTTTCCATTCCTGCCAAGGCAGATTTTTAAGACCAAACCTTACATATTCCAATGGGAATGAGAGTGGATCCTAACCCCCTTTCTACTTGGTTTTTGATTCATTTTGAGTGAAAACAAACTGAATCTAAAGCAGAGCCACCAGCAGCACAGAATCCCAGAGCGGTTTGGCTCGGAAGGGACCTTACAGAACATCTTGTTCCGAGCCCACGGGCAGGAACACCTTCCTCTGGGAGCTGTGCAGGGCTGCAGCGTGGGCCTGTGCCAGGCAGAGCTGGATCAGCTGGGGTGACTTAGGAGAAGGCAGTAATTCTGGGATTCCCGGCAGCAAACACAGCCCAGGGCTGGGAGGGCTCCGCCGCCGGGCAGTCGGGGTTGAATGGGCTGGGGAAAACAGGAAAAAAGGCTCTTAGTCACTGGGGTGAGGTGCTCGGGGTGGCAGCGGGGTGGCAGGGCTGTCCTGGCTGCTCAGGTAGGGGCAGCAGGGCTGGAGGAGAAATGGGGGCCACAAAACCTCTTGTAAGTGCCAACATTTGAGCCAGGAAGGTCCTGCCAGGAGGGAGAAGTGGGGACCACAAAACCCCTTGTAAGTGCCAACATTTGAGCCAGGAGGGTCCTGCCAGGAGGGAGGGAGCTGTATTCCTCAGCTGGGCTGGCCACAGGCACCTCTGGCCCGGGCTGGTGCTGGGAGCTGTGTAAATGAGCTGGTGTTTGTGAACAGGGATCCTGTGGAAGGGATCTGCTGCTGCAAGAGCCAAATCTTTGCTTCTGACCCTTCAGGGGTTGGTGTTTTTTGGGATGCAGCAGCAGTGCCTGTAATTCTCCAAGGAACTCCTTGCTAGGAACTCCACTCTGGTCTAGAATTGGTCCCTGGGACTTCTTGCTGTAATAATTAAAGCCGAGCGTTTAAATAAACTTTTGTGAAGATAATGAGAAGCAGTAGATAGAAATATTGGTATAAAATGGAAGTAAATAAATGACATTTCAGGGCATAACCCAGCCCAGGTTTGACGCAGCTAGAAGCAGTTTTCTCCAAGACACAGATTATTCCATAATTGCTCCTTAATGAAGGTCTTGCTTCTTTCCTGTGAAGGGTTTGCCCTCGTCCAGAGCACAGGAGGAAGCAGCAGGTTATGTGCAAGTTATATGATCCAGGCTGGCTTGTTTGCACTCCTTAAAGCTCCTCTGTGATCAGTGGGTTTTGCACCCAAAAAGGGTGAGGACAATGCCATGAAAACGGTCTTTAGGAAATACAGGGAGTCCATTCCTGTGATTTCAGGCTGGAACACTGGGAGTGATAATTACTCTGTAATCTTTTCAGGCACCTTGCTTTGATCCCTGCGAAGTCTCACCTTTATTTACAGCTACAGTGGAAGTGTGTTCAATAGGACAGACTTACCTTAAAGAAAAAGTTTTTTGGGAAGAGCTTTACTGCAGGACAAATCCATGGAACATGGATTGATTGCTGGCTGCTCCTCGAGGCACTGCTCAGGAGATCCAAAGCATTGCCTGTCTTCCCTCAAACCCACAAAAGGAGCTGCAGCTTTGGCTGGAAGCAGGAAGGAGTCATGGATTTAGGTGGTGTTGGAGGACTTTCCCTCATTCTTTCTATCCCCTCTGCTGCATGAGGGTAACACATTGCAAGGATGAGTACTGAGAGCCCTAATTTGAGTTTTTTAGGCGCCTAAATAGACATTGGAGAGTGTCAGTGGGAAATCTGAGTTTGATGTTGAAGGCACAGCTCTCCCCTCTGGGTTAGGGGTGTCTGGGAGCATTTCCTGGGTGTGCAGGAGGGTTTCTGGAGAAGCAGCAATCTGGGACAGGATCTTCTGCAGAGTCCAGCCAAGTACCCTCCAGAGCCTGCTGCTCATCTGCTCTTTTGCTGGTGGGAGAGAGCTGGGGTTCAGCCTCACGTGGCTGCAGTTGTGATTTCTGGCTGTGCAGGTGTGGGGACAGCACGTTTCAAGCTGGATCAGTACCAGCTCGGCTTGGCCTGGTGGCTGTGGAGCTGCACTGCTGGAGAGATGGGTCAGAACTTTGTGTGCCTGAGCTGGAAGGGGCCCACAAATCCAACATCTGGCCCTGCATGGGACAACCCTCAAAATCACCACATAACCCAGCTTGCAGATGAGATGCTTAATTAACTTCTCTCTTCCTTTGCCCCTTCTCTGCTCCTGCACCCAGCTGCCTTTGGGAGCCAGGGGAGGGGCAGCTTGGGAGGGAAGTGCAGCACCAGCTTCTGTCAGGGCTGGAAAAACGTGAACCCAGGGCAATGCCCTGGATGTGAGGATCACAAAGATTTCAGTGGGTTTCATTGCTTTTCCATTGCTTTTCACAAAGATTTCAGTGGGTTTCATTGCTTTTCCATTGCTTTTCACAAAGATTTCAGTGGGTTTCATTGCTTTTCACTGGGTACTTCATCCCTGCCCCATCCCTGCCCTCCTGGGCCCGTTCTGTCCCCCTGGGGCTGGGGGGCAGAGGGTCACTGCCTGCCCTGGGTTTCTGTGTCCACAGCAGGACTGAGGCACCCACCTCCCCCCCTGCCAGGGGTGGCTCTTTGCAGCCCTTCCCAATCGTGGTGTCCTTCAGGGAGAGCATTTCTGGCATGGTTTCTTGATTTTCTTGCTGCAGGTGGTTGTGAAATAGCAGCTGTTCTGCAAGTGCCACTGCTGGGCTGGCACTCCACCTGCTCCTGTGGGGAAATGGGAGAGTGAATTAAGGACAGCCAAGAAAAAGAGGGATTAAAGTCAATGGAAGATCCCTCTGGTTCTGTGGGAATTGAGTTTTGCTTGGATTTTCTGCTGGACAAGCCCATAGTCTTCAATTTTTTTTTTATTTTTAAGCACGTCAGTTGTTTCCTCGGAAGGAGGAAGGGGTCACTTTTTCCATCCTGCTGACGTGAGCAGTGAATCACGGTGGCTGTGGGAAGGTGCTGTCACTGGGACCTGCCACCTGCCAGAATATTTGCTGCCTCCATCCCAGTGCCCTGAGGCGTTTCACAGCTCTTGTGCCAGAGGGTTGGGCACCACCACGGCTCAGAATGCACTTCTGGTGCTTCCCAAGGAGGCTGGGCAGGAAGGATTGACTCCTTAAAGACCCCAATTCCCAGGCAGGGCTGTAGCCTGTGGATGGGAGGTTGTTTTACTCCAGGAAGGAAATGTGTCAGCACGGAGCAAAGACCCAGCACATGGCCTGGGAGCCAAGGGGGCTTTGCCTTGGTGCTCCAGCCCAGTGAAATCACAGCTCTGGGGGGACACTCAGTGGGTTTTGTGGGATGCTGGGGAGCTCCTGGGAGCCAGGGCTGGTCCTGCCCTGCCTGTGCAGGCAGATGGAGCCTGCGGGGGAGTTCCTGCAGCTCCTGCACCCTCCGAGCTGGGTTTGAACCCTGGCGCTGAGGAAACACGAGCTGGGGTGCCTTGGCTCGCTGCACGTCCTTGCAGAGCTCATATCCTTGTCTCTTCCAAGGATTTGCAGCCCCATGCCTGGCTCCTGTGGAGCTCCAGGGCTTTGCAGAGCTGTGGAAGGGTACCACTGCTGCTCAGCCTTGGCTGAACGCTGTCACCTGTAAAGAATTTAGGTTTGTGTGACACGAGCTGGCAAATCAAGATGTTGGGGTTTTTTTTGCCTGGTAGCAATGTTTGGATATCCACGCCGTGCAATTTCCTGCAGAAACTAGATACTGCCTGCACGTGTTTCCCCAGCTGTTTGTGTTTTAAAGCCTGGGTGAAGTTGCAGGTGTGCTGGGCTCATCCTTGGCTCTGCACCTCGGAGGGGATGGGCACTTTCAGGGTGACTGGTCCTGTCCTCCCCTGCTCGTGGCTTTTGTGCAGACCTTTGCCACACATGGCAATAAATTCACTTGCTGTTGAAAAGGAGTCGTTGGAGAAACTATAGAATATAGAGAATATAAAAAAGGGTGAAATAGAAAGGTGCCTCATACTCAGAACACAATCTTTATCTCCTTCTAAAAGGACTCAGGTTTTGTTCCGTAAGTAGGGACAAAGGGAACCTTATCTGCTGCTGCTCTGCTGAGTTTTAAACCCTAAAAAAAAGGGGAGAGCAGGGTGGGCAGGCAGAGGAGGCACAGCTTTGTGCCACCTGTGCCTGCACAGCTCCATCCCCGTGGTGGGGGCACGGCCGGAGATGAAAAGCTCATCAGCCCTGATGCTAATTGGATGTGATGCTGGTTCCCTGCGTGGCCTGGTGGAGTGTGGCCGGCTCGAGCAGGCCCTGGAGCGTGAGCAATGGGAGCTGACAGCTCCTTTTGCAGGGCAAAGCCCTGCTGGGGACGCCGTGCGTGGCCAGACAGGGGCTGTCCCTCTGTCCCTGCACCTCGGCGTGGTTCCGTGTCCATATGGGATCATCCCGGAGGGCTGGCGGTGGGAAACTGTGGATTTGAAGTCCTGGGTTAGGAGGTGAGGACTGGGCTGGGCTGTACAAATGCAGGATAACTCATCAAGGGCAGCATTGCCACCAAGTTTGGGCTCTGGACATCACCCACCCACCTGTAGCTCCTGCAGAGCGTCGCTGTTTGCCAGCCTGGGCTCAGCGTGTGCTCCTGGTTGGGGTGCAATGGTTGGTGTGCAGTGCCTCTGGATGGAGATGAGGGTGGTTTTTGGTTGTTGCTGTTGAGGGGGAAGGCAGCAGAAGGGTGTCTGCGTGTCTAGGAGGCACCTCGTGACTCCTGAGGGGTCCGTACCAACCTTGTGAGGGAAAAGTGAGGTGCAGGCAGGTGTCAGGCTGCTAAAAGGTCTCTGTGTGACCCCTAAAAGTGCCTCTCTTGGGGGAAAAGCCCCAGCCTGAGAGCAGGCCAGGCATGTGGCAGTCACAGTGATTTTCTGAAAACACCAGATTAGTTTTCTCATGTGCCTTAAAGGCAGTTCAGTGCAAGGCCACCAGCCTTCCTGAGCTGGATATCCCAAAATGCTGCCATGGGCAGGGGCACAGCAGGTGTCATCGGCCTGTTTGAGACACCAAACCTTCAAACACCCACAAACTGGGGTGATTTTCCTGAAAAGCAGTGCAGAAGATTCCTCAAGGGGTAGTTTACTGCTGGGCAAAGAGATTTGTACACCTGACAGCTGGGGCTCTGAAGTGAGACTCGTCACCAGTTTCAAAGCAGGGTGGGGAGATTTCCTCACTCTGGAGACAAAAGGCTGTGCTTGATGAGTTGGGTTTTCCACCACGTGGTGCCGGGGGAGTTGAGAGCCAGCCCCTGTCCAGTCCTGTGCTCCTGTGGTTGTGTCCAGCTGGGGAAAAGGGGAAAGGAGAACGGGGGAAATTCCACCCGTGTGGCTGAGAGGAACAGGTCACTTGGGATCTGTTTGGAGACAGAAATAGGGCTGGAAGTGAGACAGTGAAATAGATGTTAAGGTGTCCTTTGACATCACCAGGGCCACGTCAGGGAGTTGCTGAGTAACCTGCTGAAATAATCCTTGGAAATGTTTGAGCAGGACGGGTTGCTGCGTGTGCTCTGAGGCTCTGCCTGTGAATTTGGGGCTGGCGTTGGCACCCAGCTCTTTGTTTCTAATCCTGCTCTGAATGTGCTGAACATACATGAGCACAGAATCCCACACTGGGAGCTCTGTAACTATGGCAATATCCTCCAAACGTGACCCTCCTCCTCTCATCCCCACGCTGGCATGGGCGAGCTGCCGTGGAAGGTGGCACTCCTTTTTTTCTGGTAGTAACTCCATGGCAGAGAGGAAATATAAATAAACTCCCCAAACAAAAGAAGCAAGGAAAAAATAATTCTTTCAAACATTTGAGCAGGAACAATAGGGTAGGATATGCACTCTCTGGGGAGGGCTAGTGGCTGAAAATGATAGGAGCACAGGCTTGGTCTGTACCTAGCCCAGAGCTTGGCTCAGCGAGGATTATTTATAGCAAATGTTATGGCAGAAGCATGTGTGACCTGTAGGCTCCCGGCGAGGGGAAGAGCTTTCCTGTGCTGTCTCTGGGATACAATAGACAATTATTTAGACACTATCTTTGTCCCAAGATATAAACAATTCAACGCTGGCTACTGATTTCTGCTCTGATGTTCAGACCTTGGGCAGCCGTGGTTTCTTGCTCAGGGATTTGTGGAGAAGGCGAGGATTTTTAAGAAATGTCCCAGCTGTAAAGCTCCTGAGGCTTCTCTGCTAAACTGGCTAATTGGGAATGCAGAGTAATGTCACAAGCACCACGAGGTTGTTGCTTCCCGGCGTCCTCCCAAAGGATGGCAGCCAGTGGTTCAATATTCTGACATTACTGGGGTGTGGATGGGTGTAGACCCCTGAATCTGCCTGGTCTGTTGTGTTTTGGCTCATCACTGTGGTATTAAAGTACCTACAGCTGCTACTGGATAGTAATTAAATGTTCTTACATATAATTAACTACTTTCAACTGACTACTGAACAGCTTAAATAATCTACATGTAATGGCAGATATTTCTGTGTTAGAATGGTGACAGTTGGTGCCAAATAGCTGGGGAGCTTGGGGAGATGCTACTGTGCATCAAAACAACCTTGTGCTGGCACATGACTCCTTCTTGAGGCTCCCTCCTTTTCCTGGGGGTCCCTGCCCACCCTGGGTGCCAATACCAAAAGGATCCTTTTGCATCTCTTCAGGACTCACCTCAGTTTTATTTTCTGTAGAGCAAAAGAATTTAGAGTCGTGGAGAAGGGGAAGTGTGGAGGAGTGTGTGAGGGGTGATGCTGCCGTGGTCCAGCACCAGCCCAGTTTGTCTGAGAGATGCACTGGAGCAACTCTGTCTCTCTATCCATTGGCTGCAGGCAAAATGAGTCTCCTGCTCTAATTTCATTGTGTTTAGCCACTGCACAAACTCTAAAGCTCCCTGAAATGGGAAGGAAGTAACATTTAAATTATACATGAGTGAACTGATTTACTCAGCCTGAAGTTTTGAGTTCCGTCCTTACAAATCCAGGGCTGGAGCTCTCAGTCTGTGCATCCATCCGTCTGCCCGGTGAAGATTGAATTAGCAGGAACACAAATGCAGATCCAGGGCTGTAAAAGCTTTGGCTTAAACCAGTGCAAACCGTGTGGGGCAGATGCTGCTGCCACGGGGAACACGGCGTGTTTGCCTGGGGTTAACTTGTCTGGAGTCTGCCCTCAGTGGTGGAGGAGATCACTGCTGCAGGGTCCCTTCTGCCACTGGCAAGTGGTGTAGTCACCATCCCTGGAGATACTAAAAAACTCTGTGGATATGACACTCGGGGACATGGTTTGGTGGTGCTGGGTTGATGGTTGGAATCAATCTTGGAGGTCTCATCCAACCTTGATGATTCTGTGATTCTGAAACTCGGTGTTTTGATAATGTCTGTCCACTCCGGACTGGGAAGGGATTCTGACTGCTCCCCTGTCTGCCTCCTGCTCCTAATGAAGAGGTTTAGCTTCCTGTGGAAGGGATTTTGCAGAGCATGTAGAATGCTGCTTCAATCCTGTGGTGGTTTCCTGCGGGCACCGGCCCCGCGCTCCTTGGGGAGCCCAGCGCCGGAAAGTCGTAACTGGGCTCTGATGGCCTGGAGATCCCTTTTGCAGATGTTTCACCCGGGCCTCTCCTTCCACCTCTGTTAAAAGAAGTGAGCAATCATGCTGCAGTGCTGCCATGCCTGGCTGGGGCCCAGCAGCAAACTCTCCTCCTTGACCCACAAACAGAGGGTGCTGGATTTTTGTAGGGGCTGCAGTGGTTTGTGGGGTGGGGCAGGGACTCGACCGTCAGGCTGCATCCTCAGGGTGTGCTCTGTGAGCAAACACAGCTCTGCCCTTGGTCCTTGGATGCGGCACCCAGAGAGGCTGAAATGTCTGCGGAGACATAAACAGAAAGGGGGAGAAGTCACGATTCTCTCCCTATTTGTTTGACCTAAATACACTGAAGTAACTGTACCCCCATGAAAGAGATAATTTCCTGACGCTGGAGAGCTTAACATCTGTTTCCTCCCATTTTTTTTCCGTGGTAGAACATGGTAACGGAAGAACTGGCGGGGTTTTCTTTCCTCTTTTTCTTTTGTATAGCAAGAGGCGCTGCATGCTTGGGCTAAATACGCTCTCCGAGAGCAGACAGGTTTCTCTCCAGGGTTATAGGATCATTTGTTCTCTATTTTCTCTCCTTCCTGCCTCCCCCCGCCCCTCCTGGAGAGGAGCGGATACAGCGAAGCCCAGGCAGGACTTCCTCAGCTCAGCCATGCCTCCTGGCAGGCTGCGCCTCGTGCCCTCTCCCCGTCACCCCCTTCCCCGAAAAACAATGGCCAAAGGCTCCTTCTTGTTTGTTATTTTGGATCCTGCAGAGGAAGAGCTGAGTGGAAGATCGTGTCCCCGGGGGCCCTCGGTGCATTCCAGCCCGGCGAGGCTGTCGGCGCCTGGGCTGCGCCCGCCCCGGGCCTTTCTCTCCAGCCCTGTGATGCTGGGGGGGACAGTGGGTTTGGGAGCAAATGTAGCAGTGCTGAGAGGTGAGAGAAGGGGGATGGAGAGCCTTGGAGGGGTGTCTGGAGTCGCTGCTCTGCAGTGAGTGCAGATCCTGTCCTTGGAACATCCAGCACAGCGCGGGTTGTCACGGTGCCAGGAGGAGCTGGGCTTTTGTACCGACTGTTTGTGTCATTGTTTGAACCCCCAGCTCTTCTCCTTCGCATTCAGGCTGTAGTGAGCTTCAGACCCTCTCTACCTCTGGCTCCAAAACCCTCCAGGACCAGCTTGGGTCTCTGCAGGTGCTTTGAGCCAGCAGCTCTGTGGTGGAGAGCACGTTTCTGGCACGTGATCCTGTCTAGGCTGCCCCAAGGGCAACCCCACCACCAATTTCCTCTTTGTTCCCTTCAAAGGTTTGTTGTTTCTCAGGGCCCCAGTCAAAATAGTTCTTTGGGGTCACTTGATAGAAGGGATTTACAGTCTGCCTGGAACCTGGAATATGCATTCTCCAGAATCCCGCAGCACCAAGGGGTCCTGGAATCACAGAATGGTTTGGGTTGGAAAGAACCTTTGAAATTGTCTCCTTCCACTGTCCCAGGTTGCTCCAAGCCCAGTCCAACCTGGCCTTGGAGACTTCCAGAGATCCAGGGGCAGCCACAGCTTCTCTGCCAGTGCCCTCCTAGTGCTTCAGAGCACCAAATATATTTTTTTAAAAAGGCACTTGTGCTTGTTGCCCAAAACCTGCAGTGATCTGAAGATTTTGGGGATTGTGTGGTGCCTGCCTGGCAAGCAGCCTGAACTGTGTGGTGTTAAATGAGCAATTTCTTTCCATCATTGGGGTCTCTTGAGAAAACTCAGCCTGGATCAGACCTTTCCTGATTGATGCTTCCTTTCTAGCAGCTCTTGCTACCCTGCTGCCTTTGGACTTGGTGTTGTGGTTTAACCAGGTTTACCACCCTGGTTTTGCTCTGGTTGTGGATAACTTGTGCAGGGCAGCTCAGCAGAAGGAGATTACCCCTGGAAAGTGTCACTCCCTGAGGGGTAGCTTGTGACAGCCCTGATTGCTTGGGCCTGATTCAGTGTCCTTTAAGACTTTGAGAATTGTCAACTTCAGCGGGTGTTCCCTGGGCCCGCACTGTCTGCTCAATCACACTGAGAAGGAGCAAAATTGCTGCTACTCCCACCTGGATCATGCAGGAAGAGCCTGTTGCCACGGGAATGTTGTGCAATCACGAGTGAGATACAGAGCACCTATTTCTTTCTTAGAGGTTGGGGTAACGCAAAAAATATGGAAAGAATTTGGAGGGGGAATCGTGGCTCTAGATACAGATGTTTGTGGAACACACCTGGCGCCCTTGCCTGGGCATTTTATTAATCTCAGCTTATTTGTCCTCCTCAGTGACCTGGAAAAGGAAGGTGAATTTTCAGAATGAAGGGGTGCTGCTTTTGTGACGGGAAGAGCAGGGCAAGGTAGGGACCCACATAGCCCCTCTACCCTGGAGCTGTTGGCAGTGTTTGGTTGATAGCTGGAGTTTTATAAACCCATCTTTCCCTCCAGTTGAGATTCTGTGTGTTTTGGAGAGCAAAACCCCAAGCCTTTGGTCTCCAAACCTGGCTGAACCACCCTTGGAGGGCTCAGGTAATCTGAGGGTCGTGGAAGAGGTGGAGGTAATTGTGTTTCCTTGTGTTTTCTGTGGTTAAAGCCCTGCTGTAAGTGATGGCAGTCCCAGCTCAGCTGCTGGCTGATAACTTTTTACGACTTGACATCTGCAACTGCAGCTCAAGGAAGGGAAAAAACAACATATGGTTGACAAGTGGTGTTGTTTTCTGGCTGATAGCTGTTCTCAAAGCGTTTCTTCAAAACCTCTTTCTCCTGCAGCCCAGAAAGGTGAGTGAGGGTTCACCAGATACTCTCAGGGCTGTTCTCCTCCATACTCCAATTTTATTTTGTCGTGATGGGCCTTAACGCCCCCGAGGCCGTATAGTTTGGTTGGTGAAGCCACCTTTGCCCTGCTTGGCTGATGGAAAGCACAGGTTTCCCCCCGGCAGCTGCTGCAGGTGTTGGCACAGCCGCGGACGCCGCGCTCGGCGGCTCCATCAGGCAGTGGAGCGTAGCAGATTTTGGCTCCTGCTCAGGGAAGACTGAGGGGAGCTGGCTGGAATTTGCCTCGGTGGTGGGAGGCTCTGCTCTGGGTGAGGCAGTGCCAGGATTGGGGCTGGAGCTGGCTCAGGGGCAGCGCTGGACCCTGGGCACTGAGGAAGCCGCGCTGGGAGTTGGCTTCTGCCAAGGTCAGCCTGTGGTTTCAGTGAGTGTGGTCCTGCAGGTGTGACTGGGGGGAATTCAAACACCAACCAGGTGGTTTGGAGGGTGAGGAGAGGTCCAGGTGAGGCTGTGGTGGATGGGAAGATGGAGAGGAGGCATCAAGCACTGGTGGCAGAATGTGTCTCCTCTCTGCTTACAGTGCTGGGGTCTGGCTCCATGGTGGCAGTTCTCATTTACATCTGGTTTAAAGCTGCTTAAAAAAAATAATTAACTCCCCGCATATTTAATTTTGAAGCCACCCATGTGCCCTGTGATTCTGGGTTCTGTCGCTTCTCTGGGGAGGGCTGTGCAGGATCTGTCCCTTGTTAGGGGCTCTCTTTTGCCTGACACATGAGGAACAGCCTGTCTCCTCTGTGCTAGCATCCCTCCAAAGACTTCACAGGCAAGCCTCTTCCCTTTGAATCTTCTTTCCTCATGCAGGATCCACCCAGCCAAAAACAATAAAACATAAAACTGGAAAGAGAAAACAAACAAAAAAAGAGGACCGTTTGTGATTTCTGTCTTTTGCTGCCAGTTGGCTGCACGACTTGAAACAACTAAAACACTCTTTTTTTTTTTTTCCCCCCACTCCTTCCAACCCATTCCAATGTGTTAGTCTTTAAGCTGCAGCAGGAATGTCTGGGAATAACCCGCATCCTGAAGCGACAGCCTGAGAAATGAGGAGCTGGTCTCCTCCTCAGGCACCAGATGGAGGAGCTGTCCTGCTCAACCCTTGGTTTTTTGGGAACAAAAGCTTCTGTGGTCTCTGCAGCGACCCAGGACAACGCAGATCCTGCGTGAATTTCTGCTGCAGGGTTTAAATGGCGGCAGGTGGTGCTGAGGCCCCAAAAGTGCCTGGGGAAGGAGGTTCTCTCTTAAAACCTCCGTGGTGGCAAGTCCAACAGGCTGAGTGAAGAGCTGGCTAAAGCAGAGCAGGGCAGCATGTGGAGCATCATCGCTGTCCTGGGGCAGGGTGACTCTGGGGTGTAACTGGAGGTGCCCACTGAGGCTGTGTGACTCTGTGGGGTGTGGTTGGCAGTGTGTGGTTGGGCTGGGTACCTGGGGGGTGTATTTGGCAGTGTACATTTAGGGTGTGTAATTGTAGGGCGTGTTTGGCTGTATCCAGGGATGCTGTGCAGCTGTGGGGTGTATTTGGCTCTGTACCATCAAGACGTGTAAGTGTGGGGTGTATTTGGCTGTATTCCCTCAGGGTGTGTAAGTGTGGGATGTATTTGGTAGGGTACTTCTAGGTTGTGCAACTCTGGGTTGTGTTTGGCAGTTCACAGTGAGGCTGTGTAAGTGTGGGGTGTATTTGGCTGTATTCCATCAGGGTGTGTAAGTGTGGGGTGTATTTGGCTGTATTCCATCAGGGTGTGTAAGTGTGGGGTGTATTTGGCTGT
>VYXC01002628.1:11160-46930 GCA_013397175.1 Platysteira castanea | reverse complement strand
TGACTCCGTTTATAACACCGGCGGGACCAGCGAGCCCTCCACGGCCTGGAGCGGTGCTGACACGGGCCCCCAGCCACCCGGCGCAGGGGCGGAACCAGGCACAGGCACAGGCTCGGCCCCGCGCCTGGTGTCGCCCCGCGCCGCAGCCAAGAGAGCCGATCCGCGCGCTGCGGAGTCGCCCGCGCTAGGGCCAGCCCCTGCCCTGCGCAGCCGAGGTGGTGCAGGGGAGGGGGTGTCCAGCACCACCCCTAGCAGAGAATCGCCCAAGAGGCAGAAACTGATGGCAGGCGCCACTCCCCCGGCGCGGAGCAGGGCGGCCCACAGGGATGAGTCATGAAGGAGATGGGGGACACTGTCCCACTGGTTTTAACAGCTTATGAAGATGGTGATAGAATACATACTTCTGGGCACATCTTACACTGTAACCTAAGACACTGGATAGGCTTAATTGTTGTTATTGTAACATCAAGGACATGTTGAATTAGAGAGTCTGAAGCTCAGGGCCAGGTGATGGTCGGTTCACCCTTTTTTCAAGATGTCTCTTCACTGGACAGAGAAAAATTGCTCTTTCCTTCCCAGTGACTTCCACGGCTAATGATTTCCACCACATTTCCTCCCTATGGATGAGCAGAACAAGGAAGCATGAACTGGTATTACCAACCAAGCAGATATGGAGGCTTGTGCAATGCACAGCATGAAACAGAACAAGGCGGGCATGCAAAAGGAAGAGGTGGGGGAAGTGGAGGGGAAGCCAGATGATGAAAAGTTTTTCAAACACACAGGGGTCAAGAGAGGAGCAGAGGCTTTGGTGAGGTCCCTGGCCAACAGCAGAGGTGGTTGTGAGAGAGATGCTGCACATACACCGAATTATCCGAATTTCCAGCCTTCCCATTGATTTGGGTCACATCATCCGAACTGGGGCTGTGGCTCCTCAGCTTCTCTAAGGGGACACAGGCAGGACTGCTGCCTCTTCTACCCCATCCATGAGGTTCTGCCCCAGTTCTGGGGGGAATTTTGTCCTTTTCCTGATCCTGTCAAGCCTAGGAAATAGGGAACAATCATGGGACCACTGATGGTGTCCTCACATCCCATTTTTAAACTAAAAGTATTTTCTTTTCGTTGTTTCTTACTCATTGTCATGTATGTCAAAGAAATTTGTGAGCATTCTGGGGGCTAATAATTTTTATATAGAAAAATGATGCATAATATGAAACAATTAGTTGAAATTCTTTTCATAAAAGCTGGAGCAATGCATTCATTGACATTTAACCTCCTCTTTCCCTTGTAATCAGTCTTTAAAATAGAAATTACATCAAATTTGATTTCATTTTGGTAGTTATATCTTTTGAAAGAAAAAAAATGTAATAGAAGTGGGAGAAACGTTTTTGAAGTAAAACAGGCTGTGATAAAGCAATATCTGCAGAGGAGAAGAAAAACCTTCTAAAAACTGATCCAGTGGAGCCCTAGAATTATGATGTCAAAGGAAGGAGCACAAGGAAAGAAGTGAGAAAAGGAAATAGGTGTATCAAGAGAAATATGGATGGGGTTAAAACACAGTGATAATGTCCTTCCTAATGCCCTGAGGCATGGATATGCCATCACTTAATTAACTTCTGGCACAGCCAGAGGGCTGGGGCAAGTACAGAGGCAGAGGGGCTGCAGGAGGTGAGGTGGGGGAGTCAGTAATTGATGCTTTTCCTTCAGATGCAGCATTAAGCAAACAGTTGCAGCAGGGTACTAGGTGAAGAGAAGCTGAATCAGAATAAAAATCACTCTCAGAGAGGGAAATGCAGAGGAAAGGCTGCGTTCAGCCAGAACTGGGGGTACCCAGCCCACCTGAAGGGGGATGGTAGGTGTGTCAGCCAGGGCTGCTCTGCCAAGCCTTTATGGCAATTCCCTCTTTGTTCCTACAAAAGCAGCTTGGATGAAGCAGTGCAGTGTCCATGGCTCTTCCAATTTTCATAGAATAACCTGAGCTGGGAATGACCCACAAGGGTCATCAAAGCCCAGCTCCTGGCCCTGCACAGGACAGCCTCAAATATCCCACTCTGTGCCTGAGATCATCCTCCAAATGCTCCTTGAGCCTTGGGGCCATGTTTTTGATTCATACATCTGGCACAAGCTTCCTCATGGATCACCTATTCCTAAATACTTTCTTCATCTTCTCCCCTTGATTCTTTCTGCTCCTTCTTAGGCCAGAGCTGCATGAGGGTTAGGAGCACTAGCTGCGGCTGAGCTGGGGTCCCCCAAAGCAAGAACTGGGGACAGACAGGCTCATTTTTCTCTTGGCTGTTCAGGGAGAACATGTCGAGGGCAAGATTTTTTAAGTGCAGAAGGTAAAATCCATCACTGTCAAAACCAAAGGGGAGGTCAGAACACTACGAGTGGAGCAGGGCTTTCAGGTACTTTTTGCAACCTTAGGAAATAAATCTAAAAGGTTCAGAAGGTCTGTACTGTACATCTGTATTATCAAGGAAAATCTCAGGAAATGATTAGCTCTTTCAATTTCTGCTATATTTCTTCCATCTTTTTTTTTCACCCCTTGATAAATATATGTGTTGGAAGGATCTAGAGAGCACTGCTTATGTACTTTTGCCACAGCAACAGAATTAAAATTCGTGGAAGGTATCATGCCAGGATATGCAAATTTGGAAAGATGCAGAGTCTTCTGAATAGCTGGAATCCCCAGGTCCTTGGAGCAGCCAGGAGATCAGCTCTAGATTTTTGAGCAGGTGCACAGATGCAGAAACTTTTGCTCTGTTGTCAGAACAGGGTCTATGTACATATTTTGGTCACCTTACTGTATAAGGAATATTGAAACACAGCAAAGTGCCTTCAGCATGACACCTGAAGAGCTCAGCTTCTCTTAAAATGGGAAAGAAACAAAGTGTGTTTGAAAAAGGAAGGGACGTGGCCAGATTAGAGAGAAAAAGGAAGTGGCAGACTAAAAAGTACATTTGACTGTCATGTGAGAAAGAGATGACTTCATCTTGAACCTACTGGTTAATCCATGACAACCATTCATTTTCAATGTGGGGCTCTCATCATGATGTTGAATACAGCTCATGGAAGCTGGATTATTGTTCCACTGGAGTGTTTGAACACCTCTTCCCTCACAGTGTGGCATCCCTCACCCTCTAAATCCATTACTGCTTAACAAGCTTCAGTGCTTCCAGAAGCTACAAGGGAATCAGTGACTTCTTTCCCCAGTTTTTGTTGTCAGTCTTGCCCAAATCCCAGCACAACCCAGGAGAAGAGCGTACTCAATGCAGACTCCTGGCAGCTTGGATGTACTTCCTCATTTTACTTCTGGGGTCTGGACAATATTAATTTTTTAACGTAAGGTTGGATCTTAAACATTTGTCAAAGGCATGGCTGCTGAAGCTGAGATCCATCTTCTTCCTCTTGCTACTCCCTCACTGCTTTTCTTTTTTTTTTTTTTAATATTCCTCCCTCATCTAAACTACTGTAACCTGTCCCAGAATACACAGTGATCCTCTTAACTTCCCCCTTTGGCTAAACCATCACACACTATTGGTTATCCTCTGATGTAGGAAAGGTGGTGATTTTCCAGAGAGTCCTGGAAATCCCTGGATGTGGTTTTGGGCAGATACAGGCACACCTTTGCCACCGGAAGCCTACAGGATGGTGTCCCACTGACCTGATGTGACACCAGGTCACTGTCATACTGGAGACCATAACAAATGGTCCTTGTGTCCAGCCCTTGATGGAATGACCCCAGGATTATATCTCCAGGGAATCAGCATTTGGAAAAAGACTGGTAAAAAGTAACCTTTTTACGAAGCCTTATCAGAAGTTGTTGAGTTTGGGGCTTATTTTTTCCCCTTTCTCCTTTTCTTCCACTCTCCTTTAAAGGGACAATAAATGAAGAGTTGATCTGTAATTTTCTCAGCAGGACAACTCCATTGAAGTACCAGGCAGGAACCCCCATTTTATAAATCAGTATGTTCTCTCTCACAGAGCTTGGCAGAGGGAACTTGGGCCTTCTGATAATAAGCTAAACAAGAGCTGCTTGCTTACAGCTTCATGGCTGTAATCAGCAAACAGGTGTGCACAAGAGCTTTCCTCATGCTAATAGGGGGAGTGGGAGGTTGTTAATTTGACCTGGAGTGTGGATTTAGTCCCACCTGCAGTGGAGCTGTTTTCGCAGTTATCTCTTATTTCCAGTCCAGACATGCTCTGGGAACCATTACCATATTTATGAACCTACCTGGACTCACTGAACATGCATGAAAGGGTTAGAAAGACCTATCTGTTTTACCAGCTGTGCAGCCAGCATCTGCAAGTGAGAAAAGGAGGGGAAGGAGGAAAAAAGAGAGGTTATTCTGTTTTTTCTGGGTGTGTATTGGCCCTCAAAGGCAGCATTCATTAACCTTAGAGAGCAGAATGACCCAACCTGGCCAGGTAAATCTGCCCTGGTGACACGTACCAGGTCACCACATGTCCCTGTGCAGATTTACCTCAGTGCCAGGGCAAATTTCCCTGAGTGTGCCTGATTTATTGCATTATAGGGCAGGCAAGCAGAGAACATGGGCTGTGGATCAGAAGATGCAGGTGACAGGGAGCAAGAGGAGTCTGCACTGCAGGTTTTAATTCCAGGCTCAGGATTTAATAGGTGATTTTAGCCAAGCAAGAGGATTGTGATGATTATGACACAGCACATCTTCTTTACCAGGGTAATGAGGAATGGTAAGAGGCCTTAAATTCTTGGACAGGACATGTTCAGGATCTAAAAAGCATGATCACAGCTGTTCTAAATGAAAGGTTCCTCGTATGTTTTCTCTACTATCTCTGTTATCACTCATCTAATCCCTTAGTGGTCTAGTAATCCCAAAGACAAAGGCAATGAAAATTAGTCTTGAATTAAATAGTATGAATTCTATGCATATAATGTATCATTGCAGAGTCCATTGCTCAGCCTGGGGCACTGAGGACTCGCTATTCCACAGCAAGGACATTTGGGGAGTGTGTCTATTTGGGGAAGCCTGCAGGGGATTCCCATCCCTCCTGAGTTCACAGGCTGAGGTTTTAACTAGAGCACCTCTTTCGGCTTCTGGGAACGGGCTCTTTAATCTTCATCTTTGAAGAGGAGATGACAGAGGGATTGTAATGCTGTCCTTCTCATGGGAAGTGGAAGAAGCAGCTACACAAGCCACAGGGGTGGTTTCCTTATGGAGAACAGGTCAGATCTGCTAAGAATTTACTGGGCCTAGAGAAAAAAATCACTGTAAAGGTTAGGAAAAAAAAAATCTTTGGGTTTCTTGGACTTGTCTCTCTGTAGTAGCACAGGCATGAAGAAAGTAACACTGAGAGATGATTCACTCTGCTTGCTCTGGTGACAGTGGATCGGCAGCTACTTACATCCTATGTAAGGGAAAAGGAAAAAATATTAAGCCATACTTCCCATATCTATGATCTACATCCTTGTGCTTCCCCTAAAGGCAATTTATTGCTCCTCATCAGCAATAAATCAGAAACCCAACTTCCCTGCTCCTTCTCAGACAGAAACACTGCTGTACAGCATGAGAGAAACTCCCCAAAGTGCAGCATATGAGGGTCAACACACAGGCAAGTCTGGATAACATTTCAGAGCTAGGAGAAGAGAGACAGATCAGCTGCCAATATGCTGGAAAATAGCATGCTTTGAATTATATTTATTTCCTTTAATAGCTGTATTTAGTTTGTACACTACTGTATAAATAGATATGTATTTATACTAACATTTATAAATATATATATAAGCATGTCTTTGCAAATATATATTTATTAAAGCAAACTAAATGAATACATATTTATAAGGGAATATTTAGTGTATTTAATAAACATACACAACCCGCTGCCATTCTGAAGGATAAAACAAGGTGAAGAAAATTGAAAGCAAACCTAAGCAAAAAATAACCTTTGATTGATGCTTTCTTCCTAATGGATCCCAAAGCTCTGTTTTACTCTAATTTACTCACCAGTGAAAGATCTGATTCTGATGTGCAGCAGTTTCTGGGATGAGATACAGTAATTGTGTAACCAGAATAGCAACACCACAGCTGAGTGCAGGCTGGGAAGTGAAAGACTGCTTTTCCAATGAAACATGGGCAAACTCATCCTGGGTGAAATTATTCCCAGTTTACAGTGAGTAAAGTCCTAACCACAGTATTGAGCTGGGAGCATGTCTAGAGTGCAGGTCTGTATACAAGGGAAACAAGCTTTATAGAGTTAGATAACAGCAGTTTGGAGGTCGATGAGAACTAAAAAAAGAAAAAAAGCAGAATAAATTTGCCCACTCTGAGCAAAGTACTTCTAGTTTAAAGCAAGTTTGGGTACTTTTCTAGCAGTGCTGCTGCACAGCCACTGAATCCTGGAGGAGTTCAGAGAGGCTGGCATTTGGCTTTGACCCCAGGGTTAATTTAGCTGCTCTTGCAAAATGAGAAATAGGAACCCAGGTTCTTGTCTCCTGTGCTCTCCAGTCAGCTGAGTGACACAGAGGTAAAACTGGTGTGAGCAGGAATTGGGATCTCTAATGAACAGGAACTGCCAGGAGCTTTCCAATCCCAGCAGGAGGTGTCAGGATGATGACTGCTGAAAACAGACTGGCACAGGAGGACAGAGAACATTTTGTCTTGGGTTATTTCCTAAACTCACTCTGGAAACAGCTGGGATATTTACTGCAGGAATTCAACCCTGAGATAATGGTCCCTGGGATCCACTGGTACCAATTTCTCCTACATGCTTCCCTCTAAAGGAATTGCTCTAAGGCCCAGCGGCAGAGATGAGCCTGGGACTATTCTCTGTGTGATTTACAGAAATGTAAATTTCTGGTGTGACACCTCAGACACAGCTACACAAGGGTGCTGCTGCTTGGCCATTCCCAAGTCTTCCTCACCCTCCTCACCCACAGATTTTCTCCCTCCCATCACTTCCTGAGGTGATTATTCCTCTGCAGCTGTAGATTACTTCTGCCAAAACCTCCCCCACACCTTTGTCAAAGAGTTCAATGCTGCTCTCAGCCTGAAGATGCTGGATTAACACCACGTCTTGAATTAATTCTGCTCAGGCAGTCCATCCTAGTCCTTCTCACAGCCACCTCTTCTAATCCTGCAGTGATTTTCAGTCCTTCAGCTTTCCAGGCCCCTTGGCCTCTCCCCAGGTATTGCATGGAGAAGCCTCTGGCTGCAGGCACAGACTCCACATGAGAGGCCAGACATTTGCTCAGGTGGAAAACAACTCCAGAGGGACACTTTTCCCCCCTCTTTTCTTTTAACCTCCCAGCTTTTGGAGGAGTGCCAGCTGATTTCAATACCCAGGGGACTGGGCAGTAATTGCCTTAGAGTGGGATGCAGCCAGCTTTGCTCTTTCCTTCCCCACAGACAGGAAGCTGTGCAGCCAGACGCCTTTGGAGAGAGGATCAGGACATCGTGGCGCTGACTCAAAGGCAACCAACTCCTCTCTCATTGCTTAGATTTAAATCACAGCTCTTTCCCCCACTCCAAGGTCTCATTAGTGCCCCTGGGCTCGTGGAGCAGCAGAAATGGAGTATCCTTGCCAGCTTGGGATTGTTATTTCTGTCATACTCAGCAAGAAAGCAGAGCCCTGCTTGGTTTAGTAACTGGATTAAAACAAACTGCAGTGCAGGGTTTGATGTCAAACCCTCTACTTTTCAGCAGTGCAATTTAACCTAAGTCTGTCCTCTCTTCCAAAGCAAGAGAAACTTCCTGGTATCAACATCTGTCTCAGCACTGCCTGCTCTGGGCCTGCTCCATGTTCTGGATGGCTCTGTGAATGAACACTTTCCAAATGCCATCAATATTTTATGAATTTCTATCCACTTACTTTAATGGGGGATTGTAAAAGCATTTAACTGTATTACACCAAATCTCTCAGACACTGCATTATTTCAGCAGAGATGTTTTATTAGAAGCAACTGCACAGCTGCTGTGATATTGTTCAAATATATATATTATATATATATATATCTCAAACCAAGTGAAATCAGAGAGCAGGGAAGAGGAAATAGCCATGAAAACTCTGTGTCTCAGGTTTGTTCAGATGTGCCTGAAAGGTTTCATTTGCTGTGATTTGCATGACTACAAGTTGGCTCTTTATATGACTTTTTATAGATTGAGCTCAGACTTGAGTCTGGATATCTGATAGCCCAAATCCAGATGGAAAGATGTGGCATTGCCTAGAAACATGGCCAGGGAGAGTCCCTGCCGCTCAGCCTGAGACTTCCCTCACTGAGGACACCTCAAAGCCCGCTGGCTGACTAGGGCTCAGCTGTGAGTTTATTTCCTATTTTGCCCTTGCTAGGCACCAGCAGGCACAGGCAGGACAGTTTGTGTCAGCCATACCTAGCAGAAATTTTCCAGATATTTTAAGGTTTTTGCCAAGAGACCCAAAAGTCCCTGCTATGCCCTAATCTCTGCTTTAGCAGTGAGTGAGAGGCTTGTGAAGAGCTTTGGGAGATCCAGCCCCAGATTCCCAAAGCATCCTGGAGCCAAGAGAGGCCACCCTGCCTCAGAGCAGCACCACCTCCGTCAGCAGAGGATAGAGATGCCACTTTCCCCTTCTCTCCCCCTCCTCCAAATGTTGTTTATTTCTAGCACTGCACAAGGGCCTTTAAAACCTCACTGAGCTGCTTTTGGCTGTGTCTCTGTTGGGTAAATGAATTTATGGTCTGCCAGGCTGATTTATGGATGCCTGCTGCTCTTGGAGCAGGAGGGCTGGTGATTTTATACCTCCAGCTATGTGGGACAGGAGATGTTCTGACCAAAGAGGTACTGATTTAGCTGGGATGATTGATTCCAGCCTGAAGAATTTCAGAAGGATCCCACTCACACTCCACAGCCATCACAGGGCAGACGCATCTTCTGCCATCAAAGATACTAAGTCTGAAGCCTGGGATGCTGGAAATTATTACCCTTCCTAATTTGTCTTATTACCCATAAAATCAAGCAGCTGTTCAGCTGTAGCTCGCAAACCAATAGAACAACAGCATCCAAGTGGGTGTTCCTGGTTGTCCCTTCTGTGTCTCAGGTGTTGGCACAGCAGAAGGAGCAGCTCCACTGTTCAACAGAAAGAGTCACAGAATTATTTGGGTTGGAAAAGACCTCCAGGATCCAACCTTTGTCCCATCACCGCCTCGTCAACCAGCCACATCCAAACATTCCAGCTCCAGTTGGTTCTGATGGACTAAAGCACTTCACTGGGTTTGCCCTCCAGGATTTTAGCAGTAAAGAAGTCTCCTTACCTCACTTACTAGTTTTTAGCATCAGTTAATAAAATATATTATCATATTAAATAAACAGAATTTTTTATTATAGTTATCATGACAATCATTATTATTTTATTATATATTAATTATTGCAGATGGCAACCTGAATTTTGTATAAAGTTCCATATATAGTGGTTCAAATCATTGTTTTAAAACTTTTCTATCTAATACTTCTAAGCCACAAATAGATGCTATAGATTTCTTTTTGTAGGACAGATAGTACTCACACAAAGCCAAAGTTTATACTCCTGTGGAGTTCTTTTTTTTTAATATTTTGATTGCAAATGCTACAGTTTTCATCCAAACACCCTCCTCCTTCATGCCAATATCCAGCCAAGCTGTATTTCCAAATCTTTTGTACATTGTGACTCCTAATCAAAGTCAAAGATGTATAAAGAATAAGAAATTCAGAATTTCTCCTGCCATCTGTCCAGAAAAGAAGGTCACAAACTACAGTAACTTCTGGACCTATTCATCAAACTCTTGGAAGTCACAACTCCCAGATTAAAAGAGCAGTGATTGATGATACCTTTTCCAGGGGTTACATTGGAAAAATGAGCTCCTTATAATGGAAACAGAGAAGAAATTAGTTCTGCTATCTCTCTTGAGTCTCAGTGGAAGAGGAAGACTGCAGATAAGAGGTTAAATCCAAAAATCTTTCCTTCCCAAAGCCTGACCACTGAGCTTAAATTTCTTTACTCATCTTCCTCCTTTTACATTTTTTCTACATGTCCCCTGCTTAAGAAGGTTTATACCCTTGGCTCATCCTGATTACTTTGGCTACATCAAAATAGGAAACTTTTAGTAGAAACTTTTGGTAAGTTCTTTTAATATTTCTGGGCCCAGGGCCAATAAAACCTGTCATTCAAGTTTCACAGACAACCTTCCTGATGAAACTGTTTGCGAGCTGCCCGAGGCTGCAGTGTCCTGCTGCAAAGGCATCTGTGGCAGTGAAGCCCTTCTGCAGCTTTGAGGACAGTGCTGGCTCCTCTGCTAGGAGCAAGCCCCAAACCAAGATGGGCAAAAGCGCCGGCGAACATAAAGGATGAGGGAGGGGTCTTCTGTGTGGTTTCAATCCTTTAATGCAGGTGAAGGTCCCAGGGACAAAAGACAAGTGATGAGGGAATACAGAAGCTTTTATACAGGGGGCAGAGAGAGGTCGAACAGAGGGAAACAACCCATGGGGCTTGACTGAGGAGGAGGAGACAACAGGGGAATAACCAATGGGGATAACTTAGGGGAGGGAATTATATGAATCAACGAATGGGACATTGAAGAAAAGTGAACTTTCTAGAACTAATACATAAGCAATTAGGGGAAATGCATAAACATGAATTTATACATAAAACTGGGTGGAGAATTCCTAAGCCAAGAACTTTGAAAACTACTGAGAACATATGAGCCTGCTGTAACTGAGGAGTGAGGGTTAAGCCTCTGTGTTCTTGAGGCCTGTCCACCAGTCCTCAGACTGCGCAGCAGCTACTGCCACATGCACCACAACATCCTGACTTTTAACAAAAACTTCATAGTTTCCCTCTGCCTTTAGTCTCACACCTCCCTGTCATGTCTTGGTCTCATGAGTGGTTAGGCACTGCAGTGATAAAATTTAGGGAAAATAAGGAAATATTTGTGCTATGACTCATTAATACCAGAGGACGCTGGGTACACCTGCGGAAAGTTACCCTGTAAAGTCACTATTCATCACTCTGGCAAAAACAGAGGAGAAGAAAGGAGATATAAAAGAGTGGCCTGGATAAGATGTAAGCTCTCCAATGTGAGAGGAGCTTTATTGCTGTGAAGGACTCCTCACTCTCAATTCCAGTGACAGGGCTGTTTTGACAAGGCTGTTTTGACAATGCTGAGAGGAGTGAGATCAATTTAAGAAACATGGGAATGATCTGATCGGGATACACTGAGAGATTCAAGTGTTGAGCATCCAGGCTGTGCGGCCCTCACTACATAAAAGTGAAGGCATGGACTGGTCGCTTGGGAAAGGGTTCATATCCAGAGCTAAAAGGGGAATCAAACAGGGTGCCCTGCTCTGGTGTTTGCAGACATGTTCTACTCCATGGTGTGCAAACGTCTGGAATAATGTGGAAATAATAAAAGTCTATTCCTATTATAAGCAAATACTGAATAACATAAAGCAGAGAAATAAAAAGCACAGTTCATCAAGCAGTGCAATCACTCATCAGCAGTGCATCTTCTCACTCAGCACCTGCAGAGTGAAACCCAGCTCCACAGCCAGGTTCAGGTTGGCTCACGGGGAGCCAGGGCAGAATTGCATCTCTGAGCAGAGCTGTTGTGGCTTCCCTGTGTTGGATGCACCTACCACTCACAGAGGAATCCCTGCACATGCCACATTCCTGAGAGAATGCCTAGACATGTGAAATATGAAAATGATCACAGCTTGGATGGGGGATGCCAAAGGGAGTCTGAGAAATCCTGGGTGTTCGCCAGCCACTGACTTATCACTCACAAGATGAACAATTATCCAAAGACAAATCAGTGTCATGCAATCTCTTGGAAGATATCAGGCTGCCATTCCTACACTGGATAAACACCACCTACATTGTTTCTCCAGGATGACAATAGTGTCTGCTTTTCTATCACTTCACTAGGAAATATCTGGCGTCTCCTTGGGGTTGCCTAACCATCTCTTCAGGGTCAGAAAGGCTGGGGTGAAGATTTTAATTCTCACCACAGTGCTTTTCTGCACTGTGTGTATCCCCACTGGCTCCATAACCTTAGGCATCAGCCCAGGTGACAGCCCAAAGCTTCACACCCAGGCTGTGCCTCGAGAAGCCTTCTCCATCATAACATTCCTGAATAGATGTGACATCTCTGCTCCTGCCTTGCAGCCAAAATTTTTGTCCAGCCTCTCACTTCGTATCTCATAACCACTGCAGGGAAAGTGCTTCTCTCTGGTCTGAATAAATGCAGCCTGGCTGGACTCACATCTTTCCAGGATACAGAGATCCTGTTCCCAGCCCAGTCCTGTCAGTGTGCCATGCCTGCAGATGGCCTCCTCGGGTGGCACCCTTTCTCTGCCACTTCAAACATACGCTGCACATACTTGCTTTCACAGTCTATCTTCACCCACCCTCACCCTCATCTGCCACTCAGCCTGGAAAGGTTGGTTGTCACCTTCAGTTGGACCCTGGTGCCAGTCTTCCCTCACCCACTCCTTCCGCCCTCAAACAAGTTATTGTGTTTATCCCATTCTGTTCCTTGTGCTCTCTGTAACATCTACAAGCCTATCTCATCTTACTCCTTCAAAACACTTCCTAAATCAAACACACCATTTTGATGTCTTCAAAACCCATGGCAATCACAAATCATTTTAATTTTTCCCTACATTCCTATCTCTCTTATACATTTCTGGCTTTATACCTGGATGGGAAGCACTTTGACACAGTGCTTGAGTTTCATTCTGTGTGTGAAATACCCAGCATACACATGGCCCAGTCCAAGCTTGTCACCTTTGGTCATTACTTGCTCTTGGACTTGATGATCTTGAAGATTTTTTCCAACCTAAATGCTTTTATAATTTCTATGATTTCTGTTTGTGTGAATTTTCATAGTAATACAGTTTATGATTTGTAAGAGGGACTACAGAAATTACTTGAGTCTGCTTCCCAAGAGGAAAACTCAAGAAATGGATAGCAGAGGATGTGCCAGGGGCAAGAGAGTATAAATAATAAGAAATTACCCTTGGATTCTGGAGCACATCATCCCATGTTCCTAAAAATGAGAGCATTTTTCCTTAGTTGTATGACTGGAAGGAGCATCTCTCTCTCCACCAGAAGAGCAGCTCTCTCTAGGCTGAGGCAGGGAGGAAACAATATCCAGGAGGGAGTTCATTCTGACAACACGTGCTCAGGACAAATCAGCCATCAGTCACTCACTGCTGCTGATGCTGTTCCTGAGCTCTGCAGTGACTGCATCACCTTGTCCTGTGGTTCCCAGCCCTGGCTGGTGCTGTATCCTCTATCCACACCATAACCACACTAGGACGGAATTTGGCTGCCCACCTATATAAACACTCCCTCTCCGCAGACCTCTGTCTGCTCTGAGTTGGACCTTTGCAAGAAAGAGGCATTCTCAGAGTGCTATTTCTCATTCAAGACAGCAAACATTGCAGTGTGACAGCTCTGTCACTCCAGCCACCTGGTGTCTTGCATCCGAGATGGAGCCAAGCTGGGGAGCCAGGCTGTGCTTCCTCCCTGAGTGCACTGCCCTGAAATAGCAGGTCTGGGCTGGCAGCAAAGGGGAGGGGAAATGATAACTCACCTCCTCTGTCATTTGGAGGGACCCCCACTAATTCCATGTCCGTTGGCTTCCCCACAGGAAATCACACAGCATTTAAGGCCTTTGGTCCGGGCTCTCCCTGTAAACTTAATCCATGTAAAACGATCTTGAAGATTCCAGAGCCCGGAGGCCTTTCAGTGGCTCCCTGAGAGAATGTAGGGAGAAACTGCAACAGAGAGAGAGCACGTAAACATCAGACATACTGAAAACAGCTGGAAAGGCTGCCAAGGGAATGAGAGTGAGGCTCCTTGCTGGGATGGATCCTGGCTGGATGCTGGGTACCCACGAAAGCTGCTCCATCACTCCCCTCCTCAGCTGGAAAGGAAGAGAAAATATAAAGAAAGGCTTGTGGGTTGGATAAGGGGTGGAGAGTGATCACTCAGCAATTACTGTCACAGGGAAGCCAGACCTGACTTCAGGAAATTAGTTTAATTTATTACCAATCAAATCAGAGTGGGATAATGAAAAATAAAACCTAAATATTAAATATCTTCCCCCCAGTTCTCCCTTCTTTCCAGGCTTAACTTCACTCAGATTTTCTTTCTTTCTTCCTGTCTGTGGTGGAGTGGGACAGGAATGGGGAATCCGTCAGTTCATCACACAATGTCTCCATTGTTCCTTCCTCCTCAGGGCTCCTCACTCTTTCCTACTACAGTGTGGGATCTCTTTCACAGGAGACAGTCCTCTGTGAACTTGGGGTCTGCAGAGTTGTTGCTCTTACATATTCTCACCCCTCTCTTTAGCAATTGCTACCCTGGAGCAACTTTCCCCCCTTTTTAAACCATTTGTCCCAGAGGTGCTGCCACTGCCCCTGACGTGCTCAGCTTTGGCCAGCAGTGGGTTCATACTGGAACCACTGGCACTGGCTCCACTGGACATGGGTCAAGCTTCTGGCAGCTTCTCCCAGAAGCCACCCTGTAGCCCCTCTGCTCCCAAAGCCTTTCCATGCAAACCCAGTCCAGGGCACAACTAAACCATGAAGCAAAACACCCAGCAGTCTCTATTTGAACAATGTCCAGTGAGCATTGCCCTGGCCCACATTGTCCATTCATGCTCAGAAGTCACGGTCGGGGTGAGGTAATACCAAAAGGTGAATTTAAAATGAAAGCTGCCACCTGTGAAATCAAAATTACCATGTTCTTTATGGACACAACATTAAAATGGATTTTGTGTGAGGATCTGGAAATGGCTGTTCATCAATCTTTGCATCCCTGGTCTGCCCTGGGGTTTGCATCCCTGAGCTGGACTTCAATTCCCATCACACACTGTGCGCTTTCCTCGGGTCAGATGACTGTTGGAGTAACATCTGATGTAAAATTACTTTCCGAAAGGCTGGAGTTTCCCAAGGTATGGAAATTCTTATTTGAAACAAACCCTTATTATTTAGTCTGTACTTGTAGTTTTGAAAGGAACTGGCATAGAGGTGGATTTTATGCATTGATAGCCAAGGAATGTGAGAATTTCTAGAGCATAGCTTTCATTCTGGAGGTAGAAAATGTACACATTGTTTACCCAGTGTATAAATAAGATATTAACAACTGCCCAGGAAATCACTGAACTTAATGAAGTTATGAGCAAACAGCAGGAAATAGTGAATTCCCTCCTGTCCCTAGAAAATGAGGTTTGGGATGCATTTGAATGCCTCAAGAGCACAGTGGTAAATTTTAAAATACCTGTAGAGCCTTCTCCTGAATTTTTGCCCTGCAGTTGCAACCTGTAACCTGCCTGATGCGTTTGTTGGTGTCTGTAGCTGGATCCTGAATACATGATTCCCCTTTATTTGGTTGCAGCTGCAATCCCCAGCAGCATCTAAATTGGATCCCAAGAGTACAAAATATTGTTTGTTCCTAGCAGTATGCTGGGTCTGGTCAACCCCAGTGGAAATCCATGTGGGTGCCACATACATAGTGTCTGAAGCAGTTTTTAGCAACATTTGGAATGTATTTCACAGAGGAATAACACAGCTCTCTGAGAGATGGGGACAGTCCACATAAGTACTCAGTGTTCAAAAATTAATGAATACCATTGATTGAGTTTATCCTAGTAAATGAAAGAAAAATCTTGTAGTTTTTGGGACAGAAAAGGTATATTTCCTCACATGTACATTACCATCTGGCATGGAGATGTATTAGTATCTTGCAATATTTAGGTGATAAATCAATCTAAGACCTTATTGCACATTCAGAGAAAATTACATTCTAGTGACATATGGCATAACCTTCAACTTCATAAATTAAAAAGATTCTGGCAAATCTACTCAAATTCAGATATTTTGCACCAACATTTTACTTTTATGGATGCTGTTGACCACTTGTAACATTGGGGGTCTTAGGTCAAGGCAGAGAGTTTATTGCAAAGCTAAAGGAAATTACCTTCCAGTGACCCAGGGTGTGAACTTCAACTCCCACCAGAGGAGTTCAGATCTTGCTGGCTGTTGATGCCACAGGACACCAAAATTATAGGCTGGGGCCTCCTAAAGGATTTTTAAAAGGAGCATGGTCATCAATAGCTGGCTACAGAAACACTTGTGAAGGGAATCAAGCCTGTTGAATTGTGTAGATTTAACCTACACCTTGCCACAACACACTGGTTACAATTCCTGCTTTTAACACTCTTTGTGACTTCAGAATTCATCATGCAAAAATCAGAATATGTGAGCAATTTATCTTTCAACAGTAGAAATATTTTTATGCAGCTGAGTGATCAACTACTTAGAAGGGGGGAAAAATCTTGTTTTACAATGTCTTGGTTAAGTTTCACTTTTTATTAGTCTTTTTTGCTAATTTTTTGTAAAAGCTGTATTTGTCTGAGTCAAATTTCTGTTTTATAGTTGTGCAAAAAAGCACTGAAATTTGCTGCTTTTAAGCTAAGCTGTCAGAATTTAAGTCTGTTAGCTACAAGCATAAAATTCCAGACAGAAGATTCCACATGATATAACTCGTTCTTTTCTGGCTCCTTGGCCATGCCTGCAACTCAGTCCCCAGCCCATAGATTTTGATTACTTACCGTGTTTGATTTACCTTTTACCTCTCTTAAGAGACCAAAGCTCTTAATCTGTTCAGTTTTGTACCGGAGTCCTTCTGCCTGGGCCATCTTCCCTTGGGTTTGCTGCTGCTCTCTCAAACCCCCACCTGCCTGCCCAGCCTTTCCCTTATCTCAGTATCTTCATCCCTGCTCTGCTCCTTCCATCTCTTCCATGTTCCCTGGGGAAGCCGAGGTAAGGATTGTTTTCGACTTCCCATTCCACATCAAAAACTTAATGAAATCCAAATGGTACTAATCTGAATCTCTCCCCTCCTCTTTCAGTGATTCCCCAACAACATTCCTGCTTTGGTCACCATGTCATAAATTTGCATTTTCCTCCCAGGCTCCTAGATTCTTGTTTTCCCCTCAGTCTGTAGTTTACGTGAAAAATATTTTATACAAACACTTAGCATCCCTTTTTTCCTCTTTCTTTTCCACAGTTCCTTCCAGCAGATAAAAGACCAAGATGAAGTGGCTGGAATTTGAGGTTGTCAGTGTTAATGCTGCAAATTAGAGGCTCGTTTTTAACAGTAAGAGCAATTAGTCATCAGAGCAGGTTCCTAAGAGGTACAGTGAGTCAGCCTCTTTTGTGGAGCTCACTGACTTTACCAAAGGCTGTACTTTTGAACTAAAATCACGAGTCCTGCTTTGAGAATCACTGGGTGAGCTCCTGCTGTTTGCGTTTTGCAGTAGCAGGCTGCAATCATCCTAATGGCCTTCTTTGGCCTGGGAGGATTTCAAGTTCAGCTTCAAGGCTTTTCATCTCTTTTCTCCTGCCCAGCTTCATCCAGCTTTTCCTCCTCTGCTCTTTCCATGTCCTGTGTACTGTTGGCTTCTCCCAAGCACTTTTCTACATGGATTTTTTTTTCAGTAGCTCACAGAGTTCAGGGGATTCCTGCATGGAGATCTTGACATCTGACTTCTTTTGGAATGAGTTCATAGGTGTCCAGGATCACAAAACAGCTCAGATTATATCCCTTTGGACACAGCATTGGCAATAAAATGGACAATATAGAAGATTTCTGTTCATCTCCTGATTTTTTGTGTCTCTGCCACTGGTCCTAACCCAGCCTGGTCAGAGGGAGGAGAGAGGATTTCAAGGAGTCTCAATCTGGGAAACTCATGCATGAAAAGGAGAAAGAAGAACCGCTTAGGATGGTCTGGGAAGAAAAGCAATAATTCATGTGCTCTTCCCTGGCAGTTTTAGTAATAGCTTCTAGATACTGACCTTGGTGGTCTCCTCTGACTGGGTCTGGCATTTACAGGTCAGGAAGACGGGAGGGCGCAACAGCAAAATGATCCATGTAAATAATCATAGCCAATGCCACATGATTTTAATACTATTTACAAAATATATGCATAAATGTCACCCAAAGCTTGTGTCTTACTGACTGACAGTTTTGGGGTTTTTTTACAATGCAGAAAACATTTTGCACATCTCCCATTTGCCTCAGGTTCCTCTAAATAATGACTCTTTTAATTTCTTTTCCTTACAGTGCATTCTGAGTGAATATGTTTACTATAAAACCTGTGGCTATAACACAAAATCAGGACTCAGGAGGAAACTCTTGCACATTTCTTTAGCAGATTCGCAATTTATGTGTCCTGGCCTCCTTTGCCCTTCCCTGCCTCCCTCTCTAACCCCAAACTCCTGGCTTTAAGGACTTCATCCAATCAAAGCAAAAAACATTTAAACAAAACAAAAAAGAAAACTGAAGTTGGATGTCAGGAAAAGATTCCTATCAGTGAGGTCTGCCAGAATATAGAATAATCTCCTTTGGGGAGCAGTGGGAGTCCATCACTGGGATAGATTAAAACTAGATGAAACTAAAATCAAGATCAATATCATCATTAAGGGAAGCAGCCTGAAAGGGAAGCAGCCTGAAAGGGAAGCTGAGGGATGGACAGGAAAATTTGATGCCCCCAGAGTTTAAGAAAACAGCTGTGACCTGCTGTCTAGAATTTAACAAGGGGTTTGATCAGAAGGATATTTGGAAGATGGAGGTTTTTAACAGCACCTATTTTTTTCATGTGTGTGTTCTTAGTTTTTGAGTAGTTTTTGCTTTAGGGGAGAAAGGTCTTTGGTATAGGAACCCCACAATATTTAACATGTTTTTTAAAAAAAGTATAATTAGTATCACTAATAAGGTGAACTGGGATTTTCTACAATGAGGAAACAGCTCAACATTCAGCACTGACCACTGACAATCCCAACAAAGAAACTGCTTGGGGTTGTCTGCTCTTGCTTGCAGAGCAGTTTAGAGGATGTAGACCTTAGTTAGCTTTCAGGGCCTGTCCCTGATATCTTCTGGCTCAACTAGGTGTATTTAAGGTCAGATTTTTCCAAGCCCAAAAATAAATTGGACCAGATACACAAATAAAATAAAAATAATTAAATCATTCTGGGTTTTGAGCAGGGGGAAGTTTGGCCTTTGATGTGGGCATCTGCTCATTGCTCTGTTTCCATATTTTCACATCCTTGGAAGAAATTATCTCCTAATGGGGTATTTGGGGAGGAGCAGGGTGCTCCCATTTTACCAGATGCAGCAACTTCCAGAAATGAGCAGCAGGGCAGAACCCAAAGGCCTGGTAGCACTACAAATATTGCTGCTGAATGTTTTTCACTAAGAAATTCTCCAATTACTGCACTCATGCAAACTAAAGATGTTTTATACCAGATCCCCTTAACAGGACAGGGTTTTCCATTAGAAAATATCCATTGACAGAGCCAGCTTCAAAAAGCAAACCAAAAACCTGCTCCCCAATAGGAATAACACCCTGATCTTCTCCTACACAACCCAGAGCCCTGTTCTTTTGGTCATAATCCTTCCAAACAAAAACAGCGATGGAAAAAACCCTCCAAGCTGTTAGAAATGCACCACTTCATTTCTCCTACAGTACTCTCCTCACACCAATATTTCCTGGTGCTCCCCATGTAGCTCCTTGCAGTTCCCCACCTCTCTTCTCCTCATGCACTGGCTCCTGACAGCCTGGATAAAGGACAGCAGAGAATGTGTGTTAGCTGCAAAATAAAGCCATGTTTTACTGTTCTGACCTCTGTAATGCCAGATGTAAATCAGCCTATTGCCTTTATTAATGATTTGTAGGCAGCAGTGTTTGAGCAGAACAGTTTTGTTTTATCCTAAGGGAAAAAAAATTAAGAAGAATCTTGGCTTCCAGAGATTGATTCCAGCTGTCAGGAATCATTAGGTATTTGGTACTTCTGGAGGTGTTGGGCTGTGGGCCCATGTTGGATAATCCCTCAATCCCTAAATCATTTCACTGTAAACATAATCTGTGAGTAACAAAGTTGGTGCTGGGTATCTGCCAGCATCCTGGGATGGAGCTTGTCAAACGATTTCTCCAATTGCCTTTGGATGTAAATGGCTTGAAATCCTGAGTGCTTGGCAGGGCTGGGGATGCTGAATCAGCAGTGGAAAAGCCACCTGCACCTGTTCTATCCCTGAAATTGTTCTGCTTCCACCTGGGAAGTGATGAAATCCCCACTGGGATCACACAAGAGTCCAAGGAGCTTGGACCAGAGCTCACCCTCTGCCTGAGTCATCTTCTCCCGAAACCAGAAAAATACTCCATCCTAATTCCAGTCACTGCCTTTGGTTTGGAAGCTGTTTGCTTCCTTGTTATGGATCTTCCTCCAAGACCCAGCCAGGGGTCTGAGCTCTTTCTCTGAGAGTTAAAATGCTGCTTTGCTGATGTCTTGCCTATCCAAGATACCCTCTGCAACTCCATAGGCCTTGGGCCTGTTCCTTCCAAAGCACTGGACAGAGGGAGACTGCTCCCAGCACATCCCTGGGATGTCTGGGGGCTGCTGGAGAGGGGATGCAGCTTTCCTGGGTTTGTATGGCACAGAGGCAAGAGGTGCTTGGTATTGCCCATGGCTTATGCTGAGATTTACTGCCATCTGAAAATATCACAAATCTCTTTTTCAAATATGTTTTATTACTTTTCTATGTATCCCAGACTAGTCAGGACTTGTCAAAAACATCCTTTACTTATTGGGCATTAGTGACATTGAGCAGACTATCCATGCAGCACGGAATGGCAAGAGAGCAGCCCATATTTTTCTCACATGAAAGTCTCTTTTAGGGATTATACCAAAGGAGAATTTGATGCAATGCAGAATGCATGTTTATGGAAGGATTTATAGAAAGGCTGTTTATTTGGGGACAGAGATGACAAAGAAGACCAGTCTAGACCAACTTGTTGAAAAATAAAGAGTAGCTTCATTTCCTTGGGCTGCAGAGGGCTGGCACTGGAGCAGGCAGCAGCCCTGCTTCCCTTTTCCCTCAGCAGGGAGAACAGAGAATCATGGAGCTGAATGAGGGATCTCAATTTTCTTATAGGACAGACTGGAAAAGACACTTTTGCTCAGCCTTAGCCACACTCTGTATCAGCCAGAAGCTGCTGAAGGAGGGTCAAGATTTTTGGCTGCTTTGAACAGTCTGATCACCAGGCACCTTCCTCCAGTATGCTGGTTTTCCAGGTCTGTACAAGCCCCACGGGATTCATGCTGGAACTACTCTTTTAAGTATTCACTACTTAGTGGCTCTTTAGCTACCTTGCCCACACTCACCTTGCTTTTATCTTGTCTGACCTCAGGTGACCAAAGCTGTCACACTGCATTCCCGATAAAAGGACACTGGGCCTTTGCATAATGGCATTAGTATCTCCTGATCTCTTGGGGGAATTCTCTGCCTGGTACATCCTGGGATATCACTTGACATTTCCATGGACACAACTCCCTGGTGATTCACAGTTCTGCTTTGATCAGCTGTACACCCCAGTGTTCCCCCTCTTGTGACATTTGCAGAGGATGTGCTCCCAGTCCCAACACATGTTAACAGTGGGAATTACAGCATCACACTCCAGCCCCTTGATCCAGTCCTTGAGATCATCCAAATCTTCCTCTCTGTAGCACCTGTCTGTGAAATCTGATCTCTCAGCACACAAATGCTTGATCATTGCTGAAAAATTGCAACCCAAGGTCATTCATGAAGAAATTTTTATTAGCTTCCCAAGAAAAAAACTCCTCTCTCAATTTTATCCATTATTATCTCTACTTTAACCCTCGGCAGTGAATAGTTTACAAGTCTTATGTTAATTCTCAGCAAAACTAATGAAACTCATACGGCTCTGTCAAAATAGTCCACTGAAATCAAGATTGGTTAAATACATTAGTGTGCCTTCCTTTCTTAAAAAAAATAATAATTTCCTCAGAGAAATGAGGTTAGTCTGGATCCATCTATCTTTGGAAATGGAGCTGATGAGAATGATTTTGGAATGTCTGGGTATCTGCTGACAGGAATGGATCTATTTTCAGTATTTACATAGTTCATATTGTTGTGGCATATAAGCACATCATGGCTTGCAAAGTATTCATTTTCTACAGGCTCCTGAAAGAAGTGAGATGAGGCCCATTTCAGGGATTGGCAACATTTTAGTGATGGCAACATACTCCTGGCCATATCAGAAGTATCGGTGACAGAACTAAATCCAGGTCTTTGCTGACATTTCCTGGTGTTTAAATCGTTTGCCTCAGCATTTATTTTCCTTTTAGACTTCTCTCCCTAGGCACCCTTATATTTTCTGTTAAAGTGAGTTCACCTTCCTGCAGCTAAGCGGGGACTTTGTCCATCCAAGGGAAAAGAGTTTCCAAATAAAAATTCTCCTTCCTTCCTTCCTCCCTTCCTTCCCTCCCTCCCTCCCTCCCTCCCTCATGCCATATTTCCCTTTCCTGCAGCACCTCTGCTCCAGGGTCCTTAAGCCCTTTGCACATGATCTGTCACCCACTCCTGAAATGCAGCTTTTGATGCAAGGGGGGAAAGAAAAGAAGTTTACACATAGGCCACTGGGATTTTGGGGAGGAACAAGGGAAATGGCAGAAGGAATCAAAGCAGGGAAATTTCAGTTCACCAGATGCCTTCACTACAATGAAACAGCACAGGAAACTGCATTGCAAGTGAGAGATTTGGGACTGTGTGACGCCTTGCTCAAAATCCATGGCTCTCATGTCTCCATTCCTGCCACAAGATCCTGCCACATCACACTCTGTATTTCAAAAGATGGGAATGTTGAGAACTCCTTCAATTTGTCACAACTTTGACCCTGCCCTGGCTGGAAGCTACACGCATGCCTGGGAGAGGTTCTGTGGCTTTATCCCTTTGGCCACCAGCACTGAGCAGCTCCTGGTGGCTCCTTATCGGCGTCACATCCAGGTCTTTTAATGCTCCCACTAAAACACACTGATTAAATTATGTCTCTAATTGCTTTCCTCATTGCACAGACATGAAATTCCTTTCCCTAACAGAGTGCGAAACTATTTCAGCCTGCACATTTCCAGCTGAACTTTCTCCAGCAGCTAAAGCAGCTTCCCTGCTGCCTGCTCCCCTCTGCTCTGCTTCAGACCCTCAGCACCTCTCCTGCTGCTTCCCCTGAGCCCTCCATGCCCATTTTTGGGGGGAAGTTGGGGGTCGGCTCCCTCCCTCGGGCTGCCCTCCGGTGGCCGCCAGGGAAAAATGCAGCATCAGCCCTCTGCAGGATCCCAGGGACATCAGGGGACAATCCCCCTTCCCTCCTGCCCGTGCAGCCTCTGCAGGAGTCTTTTCCCTCTGAAATGGAGATGTTCCTCTGCCCCACAGCTGTCCTTGCCACCTCCACGTGGTGCTCAGCAAGAGGATCTGTAATGCACAGAAGAGTCTCTTGCTCTCCCATTCTGCCCCATCACACCTGGGAGTGGAGAAGGGAGGTGAACAATGTGAGATGCTCTGACAAGATCTGAAATGCAGGAGAAATTAGAGGTGTGGCCCTCGTGATAGGGACTTGGTGGCTTCTGTAGAGGCTGAGCTGGGAAAGGACTAAACTGTGATGACAGAGATCATCTCCAAATCCAAATCTCCAGCTCTAAAGGCTGAGGGGGGAATTGTGTTCACCCTCCAGGCCAGCTGGAGATTCTTGCATGCTCATGGCACAGGAACATTTCACTGCAGGGACAGACAGTGTGAGGGTGGTGGGTGCTGTGCTTGTGCCTCTCCACCTCCTGTCCTCCTCGCTCATCCAGCCTTGACCATCCCTTGGCTGCGTTTCTGTCATAGCTGCTGGCCAAGGAGCCAGCTGGACCTCACTACTGGCACTGCCAGACCCAAGTTCTGCCTGCTGGGGCTGCTGGAAGTTTCCAGCCAGGACCTCAGGTTGAAGTCATGACACAGAGCCACCATCTTGATAATGATCCCTGGAAAGAGCCATTCCTCTTCTGGAGCCAAAGCCATCTTCCCCTCAGGCCTCTCTGCTGGAAGCTGAGCAGCCACATGGCTCTGCTCCTCTCTGAACCTCCTGAAGGTCACGGCTCTGCAAAAGGACAGGGAGAAACCTGGGGGCCTCAGACTTCTTTATACTCTACAAAATCTCTTTGGATCATTCCTGGGAAGAGATGCACACAGGTGTTGTCCAGGCTTTCCCTGCTGCTCAGGAGAGGCTCTGTCTGATGCTCTGTCTTATCTCCTCATGGGTGGTAAGGACACGAGCAGTGATGAAGCCACTGTGTGAACTGTGATCTCCACAGGCAGGGAAGGCCAGTGCATGGAGAGGGCCAAAGACCACAAGATTTACCTAAAATAGCCCTTTTCAGAAGTCAGTGCTACCTCACAGCTTGAAAGAGCTCATAATGTGCAAGCCCAGAACCTGTCAGGTTGTTCCTATTGGGCCATTTGTAGCTTTTCTCCGGCACTTCACACTTCCATCTGCTCCTGCTGGACTGGCTGCCAAGGGCTGCCTTTGTGTCTTTACAGCCTCAAGACTTGCTCCCAGGAGTAGCCACAGCAGAAAGATGGTGCCAAGGCTTGCAGAAAGGGATGACATGGACCTGGACTAGTGGGGACAACAGGAACCCAGAGCTCTCTGGCAAGGAGGGATGACAGACCACAGAGTATTCAGCCATTATAGAACACAATCATTTAGGTGCACTTGACAGGAGAGACAGATCTGGAGAAATCCCAGAGGAGCTCAGTCAGAATCCCAGGGATATTTTAAGACCACACTGGATGTGTCAGAGCACAAGTAACAGGCACTGTTCTTATGGAGATGAGTGTGTGCTGTGACTAAGCCCACCAAGTTCAAAGCTAAATTAGACACTGCTCGAGGCCTGTGTCCCATTTAATCACCGTCTTGAGAAACAGGTTGGGCCCAGATCCAGGAAACCCAGTGGACAGGATACAGGAAATCTGTGACCTGCTCCCACCTTGGCCACTGAAGTAGGAGGTGAATGTGGGCAACTCAGTTCTCCATGGTGTGACTCTTCCCTCTGCAACATCTTGGCTATTTATATCAGCAGTATGGCCCAGGAAATTTCAGCATTGTGCCTGTTTGTGCAGCATCCATCACCAAGCCCTCGTAATGTTTTAATCGTGGTATTGTTTTGCTTTTGGGTTTTTTTTTCACAATGGTAAAATCCTCCTGAAAACACCTGGGAAGTTGCTTTGGGAACAGCATCCAATTAGAGGAGAAAAGGGGGTGACATCCATAATCAATTCCCAAGGGGGAGGATGGTGGAAGGACGGTGCTGCCATCTCCCAGGATACCAGGAGAGGAGATCTCCTTTCTGCCCAGGGCAACCATTCCTCATGCAAGGCATGAACTGACCCTGCTGTCAGCTCCAGCACTGCACAGAAGAAGGGGACATATTCCAATGTCTAGGCAGGAGCTGTGAAGATTTTTTGGTGCAGAGCTGCCTTCCCTTCCCAGCAGACCCATCTTGTCACCTCATATTCACTCCGATGTCACTCATTCTGAAATAAAAACGGGCAGGATTGCGGGTCCTTTAAAAGCCTTTCTTAAAAGTGATCAGCTTGGGTTGGGTGCTACAACAGGCTGCACACACCCCCGCTGCTCTCAGCTTCGACATGGGGGAGGAGTTGTTCAGCTCTGTCACTCAAAAGCGGCAAAGCCAGACCTTCTCTCCTCACAGGGCAGTGGCCAGAAAGGCAGATTCAGCTTCTCTTCGGGGAGAGGGGGCTCTCAGCGAGCCTTTTTGCTGTTAGGGTGACTGAAAAAACTCAAAGGTTGGCCAAATAGTAGTCCTCTTTCTAACTGATAATCGGGTTGGTTTTTCTTAAAAGTTCGTTGGCTCGTTTTAACTTGTTGTTTTTGAGGGACTTGTCCTCCCAAGAGTCTTACGCTTTCGTTTGCATATCTGGCTCTTTTTTTTTTTTTCCTTTCTTCAGGCCAGCCTTCGGGGGGGGGGGGAAAATAGGCAACAGAGGGGGGAGGTTGCATTCCAACATCAGTATGCACTGATAAGGAACACTTACTGCCTTTAGGTAATTAACAAGTGAGGGTTTTTTTACAACAACAGTTAGCAGTAGCTATTTATAAAGGTGGTTAACAGGCATAAGAGGTAATACAACATTCAGGTAACAAACTACAATGAAGTATAAAATGAATGGATAATTGTTAAATCGGACTCTTATTCATAACACATTCCACTGAAGTGGCTCCACCCCCAATGCGCAGGACTGGGAACACAGACCCTGTGGCTGAAGCCAGTGTATCTGCTGGCAGGGAAGGGTATCCAGCAGCAAACAAAGGCTGTCTGTGCTCAGCACCACTCCAGAAGGACATTGCTTGCATGGAAGCACAGACCAAGGCAAATGAGGACCATTCTCCCAAGAAGACTTCATTTTCCTCTGGCAAGTCAGGACCATATTTGTGGTGGTGCATGGTTTCGGGTTCTTATAAGTTAATATGAGATAATGAATTCACACTTGGTTTGTTGCGATTATCCCCCTATGTTGAATATAAATGGTTTCCCCCAGTACCCTGCCTCCATCCCAAATAAAGTCATACCCCTCCCTTTATTCCAGTACCTTCCCTGTCCATCACCCAAACCCCTCCTGTACCCCATGTCAATCTCCCTAAACCCTTGCCCCTTTATCTGGAAAGTTCGGTTATTCTCGATGCATCTTTGGTTCCCTTATGTGTTATTTATATCATTTGTACCCTATTGGCCATATGCAAATGCTATCCCTCCCTAAACTCCTCCCTATGTATGTCCCTATTGGTTGTTCCCTTTCCCTGCTCCTTGTAACCACCCCCCTTTAAATGTCCATGTACCCCTGTTCATTTGGCTCAGTCTGTCCGACCTTGGTTTGGGGAATAAGCCTCCATTCTCTGGACCTTTGGACTGGCTGTCCCTTCCTTTGACCCTTTACCTCTCGGGCTCGTGGTGTACTTTGTGGAGGGGCTCCCACCCCTAGCAGCTGCCTAGCTGTGGCCTCAAAGCTGGGTGGCTGCCCGTATCCTACAGAGGTCCCTGTGCAGGAGCTAGCCGGGGAACGGCCGTAAGGGTCTTTTGGCACGGGACCACCGCACACATTCCCAAGGACGCTCCTTTGAGAAAGCTCCAGATCAATCAGTCTGGTTCCCGGCAAGGGGCAAATAAGATGTCCCAGCATATCTTCCCAAAAGGGTTTCAAGGCACAGTGCTTGGCTGACCCTTGTTTCCTGTCTGTCTGTGTCCCTTACCTTGTCTTCTGCACACTGGCGTTGGGGTGACTCATTCATGCCTGCTGGCTCCCTGCAGTAATCATCAGCAGAGATTTCTGTCGTCACAGCTCTTAAGGTAGGCTCATGCTGTGATAAATAAGCTGCTTAGCAGCATGGAAAGAAATGGTATTTGAAGTTTAATATCTTTTTTAAGCCCCTTTTTAAAGGACACTGATTTTGTGATCTGTTTGGGAAGATGCAGCAGGTTTTGTGTCTTCGTTTCTGGAGTGGGGAGAGGCACAAAGAGAGGAAGGAGAAATGGGTGTGTGCCTGTACACGTGGCACTGCAGACCCAGGCTGCCTCCCTGCTTTCTCACCTCCCTGAGCTGTGCAGAAGTGACTGACACCCTCATTATACCATTTATTTCAGGTTGGCAACTCCACTTGGCCTTGCGGCTCTGGCTTTATCAGAGCTTTACACCCATGCCCCATCTGTTCCTTCCTTGGGAGCAGGAACAGAATATATGACCTAGCAGCAGGCAGAGAATGCCACCCACATTCCCAGGGGACTCTGTGGTCCCTGCTGTGGGTTTACACGGCCTGTGGGTCTTGGCTTTGTGCACTGAACATCCAGAGGTCCAGAGCAGTAACGGGGAGTCTCACACAGGAGTGAGACAGCTCAGCTTTGTGCAGCTGCTGAGATTTCTCTCCATAACCTTGTCAAAGCTCAGCATTTACCCTCCCACCCCTAAATCTGGCAAGAAGGGGGAAAAAATAAAGTAATAAGGTGTTTTTCTTAGCCATTCAACTGTAAAACTCATCCCTCCCATGATACTTTCTGTCCAGGTGCTGCAAAGGCTGCAGCTTACTAGGGAGTTTAGCCAACACTTAGGTTTCTCCCAGCCTTCCAGAAAGGTATTGAAGTAATTTCATGTTAATCCTCCTGTTTACCCCCTTCCATTGGGAATACTGTCCACTGCCTTGCACTTCTGATGGGCAAACTGAGACACAGGGAATGGTGGTGCAGATTTAAAACATCAGTAGAGCCGCAAAGGGAGACCTGGACCTTCCTCAGGCCAAGTCCTTTGCTTTAACCCCTAGGCAATTCTGCTCCATTTGGGATGGAGAACATCTATCCTAAACCAGGATGGTTGGGATTCAGAGGCAGGCATGACAATTCCCAAGCCCCACTACTACGTTTTCTCCCTGATCCAGTCACTCGAGGCAGAGGCAAGGCAAGTATCACCGACCAGAGGGTGCGCAGGGTCAAGGAGGCTGTGGTGGGCACACCTTAAAGTCACCTGTGCCTGATGAGGTGACAGACAGCATTAAGTGAAAGGGGCTGCTGCTGCTGGGAATTATGCTTTCAGATTTTATACCTCCAGAAAAACTGGCAGACTCCAAAGAAGCTCTCTGAATTCAAAGCCCCATTTACCAGGAACATGTGAGTGATTCCAAAGGCTTGTACCGCTTTGAGTAACAATTTATAACAACAAAAGCCTCATTTAAGACAGGGACCCCTGTGGGAATGTTCCTTTTCAGTTCTCTCTTCTGTGGGTAATTGCAGAAAGATGACATTTAAGTTGTTCTACAAAAGTGGCGAGCAAAAAAAAAAAAAAAAAAAAAAAAAGAAAGGGGGGAAACCAGAGAGAAAGAGGGTATGGTTGGAAAGATGAGACGGAGCAGGATAGAAAGGAGTGGATAGCCTGGCCAATATTCTCAGAGGCCAGGGACTTTACAGATAGGAAAGAAACAGTTTGCTCTGAAAAACAATCTCATCTCCCAGCAGGATGACAACAACTTTGTGTTCTTGGGACACAGTAGACACAGGCTGGAGGTGGAAAAGCAACCCTGGGCATGGGAGCATAGCTCCTTCCTTCGACAGACAGGCACATGTAAAGTGTGGGTGGGTGACAGACCCCAGACACTGCTGCCCAAATGAAAGGATTGTGGTTTGGCTGCCTGAATTCCTCAGGACTGGGAGCAGACTGTCTAACCGATGGATGCACAGAGCCAAAGAAGGAAAGGAGTGCATAATCAGTGACAGGGAACTTCAAACCTCTTCCAAAATCCTGCTGTAGCATGCAGAAGACAAGAAGACTAAGATACAGTGGGTGGTAGAAATCTCTGAAATGCTGGAGAAATCCCTCTGGAATGAAAAGCTGCATTCCCCCTACCTTACGTGAAGGTGATAAGCCCTCTTCTGTTCTGCAGATTTTCAGAGATTGACTACCTATTAGAGGAGTTTAAATGCATTCAGTGTAATTAAACCCAGGGGGAAACACAAGCTTTTAGTATCTCCTGTTTTCTGAAACAGGAAAAAAGTCCATCTTCCCCTGCTCTGTTCCAGTACTGCTTTGACAGGTGGTGACAGGCTTGAGGAAGCCACAGCTAGGACTGGCTTAATGCACTGAGCTGAGCAGCTGTGTGTGTGTGTGTGTGTGTGTGTGTGTGCGCGCGTAAAAAATAATTTTAATGATCACTATTGGAAGGACAAGTGTGTCATGAACGACTCAAGAACCCCAAAAATTAGATCAATAGGTTTATTACAAATAAGCAGCTGCCCGCGGTGCCCAGGATGAACCTGAGTCCCACGTGGCCAGTCAGAACCCGAACAAAGGAACGCACCTGCCTCTACCTGCCCCAGCACCGCACCGACCCCAAACACCCCTGACCCCCTCAGGGCCCCCTTTATACCCTTGCGGGGGATCAGGAACCCACCAATCCCCGCACTCGAATTGGGGGCCCCCCATTGGTCCATTTCCTGGCCCCCTGATTGGTCCATAACGAGTCCTTCCCGACCAATCACTCTCGGGCCGCGTGTCCCCTCTGGGTGCCCTCGGTGCCCTGGTGCGGGCGGGCAGCTCTGGGAGCTTCCATCGCTGGGCCTCGAGGTCCAGTCACCCCGTCCTCCAAGCGATGGGCTCCCAATCTACCCCCTCCCGTGCACCATCTCAAACCCCAATAACAGCAACTGGTTTGTAATATTAAATCGTCCATAACAAGTAGGTGAGGAAAGGGGGAGGCTGACTGGGGCATCTCCCTGGAATGCAGGGATAATTGTCCCTGCAATGGTAATGGCAAACTGCTGTCAGCCTTTAAAAGAGTGTGCCAGAGATGAAGTGACACACTGACAGGTCTCACCGCCCGCCTGGCCTTCCCTGCCTCTGCCCAGCAAATGATTGCAGCCTTTCTGCTGACATGCAGGAAACTAAATTGGAGGTAATGACTCTACTCAGGGGCCTGGAATAGGGATGGTGAGAGGGAGGCTCACAGCTTTGCATTCACCTGGGACATCTTCTTTTCCCCACACTCTTCCCAACAAGCACATAAGCTTTTCCCATCAAAGCACAGATGTGGTTATGATGAGGTGATGACTTCTCAATTTCCCTTCCCCAGTTATCCATGGGAATTCACTCATGCCAGCTCCGACCACCCAGTGAGTTCTGGGCACAGAGATGGGATGGAGGTGAAAACACTTCAGCATCACCTGGGAGTGAATTCACAGTCTTTGGTTTTCCTTGTCCTTCTGTGCTGCTTCTCAAACTCTCTTTCACACTCTACTCCCTTGATTTCCAGTATTTGCAATTTTCCCTCCTTTAGAGAAGCAGGGGGCCCATGTTAGCACACAGAGAACGGGTAAAAAATATAAATATATTTGCTATGTAAACAATATAAAGCACTTGTGTAGCTCCTTCTGCAGCAGCCTGGTTGACTCCAGGTCTGCCCTAAAGCTGAGTTTTGTATCCCAAATGGAGTATTTGCCATCCAAGAGCAAAGTGAATAAAAACTCTGTATCTAAACAGGCTCCATTCACTGAATCGTAGAAGGGGTGGGGTTGGAAGGGACCTTAAAGTTCATCCAGTTCCACCCTCTACCGTGGGCAGGGACACCTTCCACCATCCCAGGTTGTTCCAAGCCCCATCCAACCTGGTCCTGGACACTTCCATGGATGGGGCAACCACAGCTTCTCTGAGCGACCTGTGCCAGGGCCTCACCATCCTAACAGGGAAGGATTGCTTCCTAATGTCCAGTCTAAACCTGCTCTTTCTCAGTTTGAAGCCATTCCCCCTTGTCCTGTTACTCCAGGCCCTTGTAAATAGTCTCTCTCCATCTTTCTTTAGGCCCCCTCAGTTACTGGAAGGCCACAATTAAGCCCCCCCAGAGACTTCTCTTCTTCAGGCTGAACATTCCCAACTCTCTCAGCCCTTCCTCCCAGCAGAGCTTCTCCATCCCTCTGATGAGCTTGGTGCATCCTCTGGACTTGCTCCATGCCCTTCCTGTGCTGGGGATCCCAGAGCTGGCTGCAGTAACTCCCGCTGAAATTATTCAATACAGCTGGAATATTGTGTCACCGATAGCTGAGTGCTCTGGCCTAAGTTCAGACGAGTTGCTGGGGAACTCTCATCTCTCCTATTTTTCAGTGAAGTCACACTATTATCACATCAAATGGCTTGTGACTTAAAGTTCCGTTGCAATGGTCATACAAGGAGTTGCATTTGCTGTGACTGGGAGGAAGGGACATGGAGGGAAAAAATTAAACTTGATGTCTGGAAAGCTTTTACTACAGTGTGCAACAGCTCCACCTCTTTGTGATATTGAAGTTCATCATATCTAAATAAATATGCTTGGAAATTGTCTATCACAAGGAAAAACAGTCATTTCAAGGGTACTGTTGAAAGCAGATGTCAAAGGTAACACCATGGGCATGTAAATTGAATCAGAGCACTTAACTGGCACTGTTTTCTTCAGAACACTGATGTCATTCCAGAACAGTCCCAGCCCCCAGTGCACTCATGTCAGATCATATTCTGAGCCCATTTACTTCACAAGGTTATTCCCTTTGACTCCAGTGGATTAACCAGTTCTACATGGCAGAAGAGAGAGATCAGATGTAGACGTCTTCCACTTACATCGAATTTAATTGATTTTTCTGTTTAAAAGAACTTCTAAACCAGGACATAATGGGAAATAAATTTTAATTGCTCTACCCCCTCTCGAGAACAGCAGAAAGCCCATTGTGCCAGGTGGCATCTGAGCACTGACAGAACAAAACCTCCCCGATTCATGGGCAATACACCCCAAAGAGGAAACAGCTTTCCTCCTAAATGAGTGAGAGAGCTGTTTTACACCCTGAAAACACAGACTCTCAACCAGCTCAGTTGCTTTCATGGATAATCCCTCATTTTTGCTAATCCTTCCTCAGGATCTCTTAGCTCATTGATGGGCAGTGTCAGAAATCCTCTCTTTCTTTGGATAATTGCCCTCTTAGGATACTCCTGATCCACAGTCTGATAAATACCCAGAGACAAAGTGCTGCCCCAGCAGAGCCCATTGCAGGCACCCAGTCCTGCCCTCCCCTCACTGATCATCCTAATTAGTGCCGGCTGCTCCTCAGCAGCCTCTCAGACCAGGTGGCCTGGGTTTGTCAGACCTTTCTTGGACTCCATTAATGCTTTGTTTGCCACTAAATTTTGTGACGTTCGTGCGGTCACTGTCAGTTTTCCCGTGGTTATTTGCTGTCACAAACCTCTTTGGGGCTCTGGTTTCTTTTCAGGTTGGAATGTGCTTGGAAATGGTGTGGATACACATTTTCTCATGGGAGCAATCCTTCAGCTTTGTCCTTCAGTGCTCTGGGGAGTGACAACCATGGCAAGTCCCCTCTTCCACAGGCACCCTGTGGCTGCCATTCCAAGAGGTAACACCTGCTGGGAGCCATGGCAAATCCTCCACTCCTGCAGTGTTTCCAGGTATTTTTTTCTCACCAGTTCAGCTGATCAGCTCTGTGCTAAGTTCCTTGTCTGACTGGTGTTTTACTGTGGCAGCTGAAGGCTCCATTCTATGCTATGTGATGCATAAACATGGAAAGGGCCTCCCTTTCCCCCAGGAGCTCACCTTCCCCCAGGAGAGCACACTGTGTGGCCAACTTATCTTTCTTTTTAATGACAGTCCAGTAACTGCTGTCACGTGGTCTTTTTATCTGCCCAAATGTCAGAGGTGCTATCATATCATGGCTGCTGAGTTGGTAAGTTCATGCCCATGGCTTTCCAAAGGCTCTGCCTCAGGCTATTGCCAGCAGAGAGGACTTTCAGGAATACTAATTTTGAGAACTTCTGTTGTGTGTTGTTGCCATAGAAAGAGGTCTGCAGTGTCCAAAGCAGTTGTAGTGCTGATATTGGGATGTGCCCTCCAAAGCTGTGGACATTTATGCTGTGTTGCCACTGTAAAACATTTTTTTTATGGTGAAGAGTCTATAAAAATCTATAGGACGTCTATAGAAATAGCCTCTAATAGGCTGTTGAGACCATTGGGATGAACCCCTAAACAGAAATCCAGGTTTGAATCATTAATTTGAAACAGCATCTCCCAGCTCTCTACCTTAATCATTTCTGGCAATCAGAATCTGCTTCTGACCAGAAATTTCACCTTGCAAAAAACCCTTTAGTTAAGTGGCATGTTTAGATGAAAAGACTGGGATTTTAAAAGGCCACTGTTTTGAGTGAAAAGCAGGTCTGGTCCAGCTGCACTGGCCTCTTCAAGCAGCTTGTTTTCCCCTGTGTCAGAGTGGTGCTGGTGACCCATGAAGGACTTGGGAGAAGTCCTCCTTGTTGTCATGCACTGATCTCATGCATGGCAGCCCCCGCCAGTGGCTGGGAAGTGGGAATCTCTGCTAATTGGTTACATCTGCCTCTAATGCCTGGCCACCACCTGGCACAAGCTGTGGCTCTGGCGGTGCCACCTTGGCACTGGAGCCCTACAACTGTCATGTGTTGTCTTCCAGAGTCACATTTCCTTCCCCATGGGAAATGTGACTTCTCATCTGTGATGAATGGAATGTAAGTGGCCCCTTCGGCATTTCTGGGATCCTCAGGAAGCTGCTGTGCCACTATCATAGGCAAACCTGTTATTTTATAATGGGCATAATCCTCCTCCTTCCTGCATCTCATGTCAGAAGAACCTGTTCCATTTCCAAAGATTTCACAAGGAATTCTACCTTGCCACCAAAGACTCCTGTATTTGAACGATGTGGGGGTTCCCCCCCGTGGGGTCCCCCCCTCCCCCTGGGAAGATGGGACTCTGGGGGGAGGAGCATGCCCTGGGCACACAGGTTTCTCTCTGCTGATGCTAATGTACCCAAGTCCTGTTCCCCTACTGGCCATTCCAAATGTTCCCTCCGCCCCGAGGATCCTTTAGTTTACGTTGGAGTTTTCCCATGGGCCTTGTCTTTGCTCCCATACTGGGATGTGTGCGGGGCATAAAATAAACATCTTTGAAAATTTATGCAAAGACCCTTCCCTATTCTTTCCCACTGGCACAACTGTCGTTGGGAAGGTTGCATCAGACTGCAACAGAACAGAATCAGAAAATAAATGAAGTTCTGCTGCTTTGTTTTGGGTTTCCCATTGGACATGCTGAATATTTAATCACAGGTTCACAAAGACACGAATTTTTCTTTGGATTCCTCCCTGAGCTGCGGTGGTTGATCCTGGCTCAGGAACAGATCTCAGGCTGTTCCCAATGGACTTTCTTGTTTTGTCCAGATTTGGCTGTTCTTGCTGTGTAGTTGAAAGGCCTCCAGGTGCTCAGAAGAGACACTTCTGCACACATGTACGCACATATGTGTGGGCAATATACGCATATATCCCCCGAGGTTTTACCTTAATGCTTTTGTAATGGAAATTTCTTACTGGAGAAAAGAGTTAATAAAACACAAATTTTCTTCTGAATTTTTGTTCAGGGAAGGCTGTTTGGGTACTATGGGTGCAAAAGAATACCTGGAGTTACATCAGAAATTTCTAGCAAATTTATATTTGTGTCCACTGACATCCATAGAAGTCAGTGAGATATTTCCATGGAGTTCTTCTAACAAAGGAACAATGAATGGTTGTGACACTTGCTCCACAAGGTTGGTTATTTCTTCTAAAGTTTGAATAGTGAAGTTCAAAACTTTAGGAGATGGGTCTCATCCAGGGGAAGCTGCACTGTCTGGGCTGACATAACCATTTCTGACAGACCAGGGGAACAGGTACATCAGTTAATAAATAATGCTGCTTATAGCTTTTCTCTTAATAAAAAGAGAGAGAGAAATTGTTGCAGTGGGGTTCCTGCAACCTTCCCTGGCAGACAGCTTTGGCCCGTGGAAAGAATCAGGAACAATAATCTTGATAGATGTTCATAAATGCTCTTCATTTTCTCACAGCCTCATGGCTGGGCCTGGCACAGTCTGACTACCACAACTGCCCAAAATCATGTGAACACCCACTTAAGTACAGGATTCACTGGGCGGAGTTACATTTGAAAAGACCAAGGAGGAACAGGATTTAGACACAATAGCATGAGGGAGCTTGGAAACCCCTTGTAACCTGACCATGCTTCCACTCCCAAGGCCCATCCCCCCCAGGGGCACCTTCACAAGAAATTAATATCCAACCTTTTTAGAAAGCAATTATTTGAGAATGATTACTTGAAAAACCCAGTACCTGCCTGTTGGAAGTAACTTAACCAAAATAAGGCTTATTGCCTTCCTTTCTTTCCTATATTCAAAACACTGACAAGTTCAAAACAACAAAAAATCTCTCAGGTAACACTGGAAAATGGAAGTTCTTTACAAGGCTCTGTCACTCTGTGGGTTTAAACAGAATCTGAAGGAGC
>VYXC01002604.1:416523-435955 GCA_013397175.1 Platysteira castanea | reverse complement strand
ATGCTCTTTATTTTCTCACAGCCTCATGGTTGGGCCTGGCACAGACTGACTACAACAACTGCCCAGAATCATGTGAACACCCACTTAAGTACAAGATTCTCTGGACGGAGTTACATTTGAAAAGACCAATGAGGAACAGGATTCAGACACAATAGCATCAGGGAGCTTGGAAACCCCATGTAACCCGACCATGCTTCCACTCCCAAGGCCCATCCTCCCCAGGGGCACCTTCACACATCTCTGCCAATCTACTTTCCAACTGGTCAGATCCCAACATGTGATGGTGAATTGGGTTATTCTTCCTTCCCAGACACAGCATTCTGCATTTCTTTGTTAAACTTGAGGTGATTCCTGTCAGCCCAATGCTCCAGGCTGCAGAGATCTTTGTGAAAGGCAGCACAATGCCCTGGCATGTCAGCCACTCCTCCCAGTTTTTTATCCTCAGCACACTTCCTGCATTTTGTCCCATCACACATGTCAATAGTGACTATGTAATCACTACTGGTTACTATATGGATCCCCAGCTTTACTTTGTGCTACTCATTCTTTCAGAGTGGTGTTAAATTGTTTCTCAGTCAACCTAACCTGTTAATCTAACCTGTACTTCTGTTTGGCTATGTCAATGCTGTGGTATATTGTGTCAAATGCATTACCAAAGTCAAGGTAAAGAGTATCCCCTGCTCACCTCTCCTCCACAAAGCCAGTCAGCTCATTCTAGAAGGCTGTCAGGTTGATCAGGCAGGATTTCTCTCTGTAAAACCAAGTTGGCTACTCTCAATCACTTTCTTAACCTTCATGTAAGACCTTAAATAGAAATTGCATACAATGATTGAAAAGTCAAACTCATCCAGCCTCTATTGACCTTGTGGACACTTTTCTATTTGTTTTCTCACTGGATTAGAGCAATGTCTGAGTGTTGTTTGTGTTACTACTAAAAGAGTAATAGTAATAAAATTTAAATTGGATCAGGTTTATCTTTTTAATTATTAGCCTGTCTTCAGTCTTTCTCGCTCTTTAAAATATGTAATATAACTTTCAATTAGCACTAGGAGATTTATCTGTGTAACTATGCTAGACACTGCAGAATAAAGTCCAGTCTGCAAGGAGACAGGTAGTTCATTTGAACAGCCCTGATCACTCACCCACTTATGGACTTTGACAAATAGGTCAATATGTTGCAATAATATTAGATCTGAGAATAACCTCCGGGATTTGGATTAGCAAAGTTGCTGGTTGGAGTTATAAGAGGAAACATTTTTAATAGTTTGCCCTTGATATCAATCTGAACTGAGTAGAGCATTTTTTCAAATTTCAATATAGTTCATGATTAGGGTGTAATAAACAAGACTCATTTAGGCTCTTTAACATGATACATTCATGGCAAAGTTAATATTTTTTTAAAAATGGTTTCTAACTTCCGTATACAAAAAGGCAGTGTCCCTTTCTCATGCATGGTTTGGGACATGATGAGTTTTGCTTGCCATCTTTTTTTCTGAGTTTTCTCAGGATTCAAACCACTACAGATGACCTACAGGATCCTCAATCAGTACAGATTTAACCTTACTTCCTGTAAGCAAAGAACATGAAGTGATAATGGGCTATTGCACTTTTTAAAATTCTAATTCCACTTCATTCTTCAGTTTTTACTGTGTCTATGCTCTCCAACAGAAATAAAGATGTGCTGTGACTACTGATCTTAATTTTTAATTAAAACTATTCAGTCTACGTCATCCATTCTCACTGCAACCTTAGAGGTGAAGCTCAGCAAACAACTCAAACAGCTGAACAGCATGGTGTCCAAATGAATAAACTGTGCAGGTCTTCCAAAATCCAGTGTTTTACATGGCTTCCAAATGAAAACTTATTATGCCAGGGTCAGTTAAAAATTTTATGTTAGATTTTGAATTTATAATAAACCTTGTTACCAGCTTATTTGAGTCAAAGTATGGATTTTATAATGAAATGTCAAAAAATTCTACAACTGATGATTCATCTTCTAATTTATTCTCTGTTGCTTTTCGCAACAGTTAAAATTTTTTCTGATTAAATACACCGTGTGAACTAAAAAGGCTAATATGACATTTCAAAAGTTAGCAATCAATATTATAATCATTAAATTAATTGGGGTTTTAAATAAAAGTGACAGAGAGTGGACATGTGAGCAGAGTTATCTCCTTCATTGATTTTTTTTTTCCTGACACTTTAATAAAATACTCACTGGTGTTTACTAAATTTATGAGAATTGCCTTCTGAACAAAACCAAACGAAAAATTGTTGTTATAGTTATTGGTTTCTAGGAATGTAGAGTTGGCTGTAGTAGGGAAAAGGTGGACTGAAACTTCTTGTTAAGTTCAAAAGTGAAATAAAAACTAAATTAATTTAGATTTCACTAAGTGTTTTATAATTTCCATTTAAAGTTTGAAAACATTTTGATACAATCACATTGCTAATTTAATTTGAAACAGACATGTCATGGTCTCTTGCATGGTGATCTAGAAATTACACATCTTCATTCAGCAAACATGTCTTTTACATTCAAACTCAAAGTACTTTGTCCCTTTTTTTCAAATACAGTGAGGACATCCATACCTACCGTGGTTTGGGATTAAAAATATGTGCAAGCTATTTGACATCTGTAACAAAAGCTGAAAAGGATTTCTGTTTGACATGGTAAGGCCCTTCTGATACAGCAACATGGTATTTTCACAAATAATTGGGCAGGTTTTGGTGCCTTATAGATACTGAAAAGAATATCAGTATCAGACATCACTTAAACAATTTTGATAGAGATGCTGCAGTTCCTTTTTGCTTTAACTTTCACCCTGTGCTATTTGTAGGTTTTTACATAGGTGTGGATGACAAGGCATGCAAGGAACTTCCTCTCCCCTTTTTCACAACTGGAGTCTCAAGATGTGGATCCCTCCCTTCTCATGAATTGTCAGGGATGTTTCCCCCCTCCTTCAGAGTAATAAGACTGTAGGAAAAATATTTGCAGCTCTTTTAGTGAGATTTTGACCTAGTATAGTGGATTGAGAGGATCCAGATCCACTGGTCCAATCAGTGCTGCAGGCCGGGCAGTCCTGCTGAACTGAAAAGCTCAGTGACATGTACTATTTGGGAGGTGTCTGCCTAAGAAGTACAACAGGGAAGTACTTGTAAATTGTGATGTAGCCTTGAATAAGCTGCTTCTTGTTTAAGGTGTTTGGTTACAAACATATTTTGCAGCCAAAGAGCTATGTGAGTGTTTTACTTTGCAATATTCTGGTTCCCTTGTTGGGATAAACTACTCAGCTGAAGCACCTTATTGCCTCATAAAACAGAGCAGCAATACTATTATCGCTTAACTGCACCTGAATTCAGGCAGAACTACTTTGTTCAAAGAGCAGTAAACACTTGGAGTAAGTTGTCAAGTAAGGTCATTGAAGCAAATAACATAAATGAGTGCTAGAGACACAGGACACTTTCATGAAGGAGGTTGAAGGATACAGTGACAAGAAGGGATTCAAGTAGGATGAACTGAGCTCAGGAAGGACTTATTTCAGTGTTATTATTAAAAATTATCCTTTTGCAGAAAGCCAGTAAAGGCTTTGTATGGCATTTATTCCTTTTATGCCCTAAGAGCCTTAAGTAGGATCTAAGAGGTACAAAGCAACAAATTTTAACCGGCATGAAGAGGGCTTTGATCAATCCAACAACAATGAGAAGAACTGTATTCATGTCTGTGAAGCTTTAGAAAAGGTAGCTCTTTGAAATATTTTCTTAACACAGTCTGGTTTTGAGCTCTGTCTTTTCACAGGTTCCCAACTGAAGTTAAAAAGTCATGGAGTGGCTTCCCTGCAGCCACAGTTAACATTCAGGGCTATTTCTGTTACACAGTGACTGCATGTGTTTTTCAGACTTTTATCATATACTCTCAGAAATTAGGCTCACAACTAGCTGGGCACTAGTCAGCCACTGCTCTACAAGGTGTTACCTGCTCAGGCAAAGGCAAGCCCTGAGAAATCCTGAGCCCTACACCGTCAGCAGAAACCCCATGGTCTTTTTGTGGTAACAGCAAAAATCAGATTTACTAGGCTGCAACACCATTCCATAGAATAAACATTAAATTTAATGTGAATGCCTATGAAATCTTCCAGGTTCTCACCTGAGCAGCACCCTTACTCTTCCACTCCCTAAACTCAGCACTGGCTTCCCTCCACAAACCACAGCTTCTTTCTGCCATCCTTTGTACCCTCAAGCACCTATTCCTTTCAGTCTAAGCTCTGGGCTTGTTCAAGATCTCTTAGCAGTTCTTTCTTACTGACTGATTACCACCTGACAAACCTTTTCAGAACCCCTAATAATGAAGGAGCAGGATGTTATCAGCTTCAGTACTTTTCTGCACTAACGGTGGGGAGGGCAGAGGTGGCAGGAGAAAGAGGGAGAAAGACAGTGCAGCCTTCTTTCTGAATCTCAGTAAGAATGGCCCCAAAAGGAATGGTGTAATAGAATACCTGGTTTAGTAAGATGGAATAAAAAGAGTAATATGGATAGCAGGTCAATCTTACATTCTTCAGATGCTGAGAATTCTGCTTTCTTATGTCACATCAGACTAACCCCAAATGGATTTTCCCACCATGCAGTGCACCCTCTTACACAGAGTTCCTCCTCTGTGCCACGCTGCAGTGCATTCCATGTTCTGTAAAAACCAGAGCCATATGCTTTTCCTGGCAGGTTGGAATGCTGTGCCTGTCCTAACCCCAGCACAGCGCAGGCTGGCACGGGGCACTCCAGCAGAGTCCCTTGCAGCAGCCACTGGTGCTGACATATGGGCTGCTCTGACCTGGAGAGCAGTGCCCAGACATGAGCAGACATGGTCTGCTCAAGGGAACTCACTTCTCACACGCAGTGTCCTCTGGAAGGCACCCAATGCAATCACACCTTGGATGGAAGAGTGTGAATTACTGTATCTACTATTTGACTGGTGTTCCCAACCTGGTATGACCCTTTAAAGAAGACGTATCATTTCCCGTCTGAAAATACTCTGTCCAATTTTCCAATCAGCTCACTGAACTACTGTCCCTTGGTTTACCACTTCACAGCCAGCTCTGGAGTCTTATCATGAACACAGTAGCAGTATTCTCTTCTTTTTCAGTGCCAGAAGCAAATGAAACACAGTTCAGCCTCACACTGAGACAATGGCATACAAAGCTAGAATGACATACTCCTCTAGAAAAAAAAAGAAGAGCAACATAAACTTTGCTTAAATATGTTTTCATAGATTTTTCTAGCTAATAGTAAGGGATATAAAAATAAATTTAGGCCAAATAACAGCTTCTTTCCTTTTGAATATCTGTAAAGGATTTTTATTAAATATACCTCTGAAAAAAATCAGATGCATCCAGTATCAAACTGCAGCTGCTTATACAGGTGAAAGAGCAAAGCTTGTTTTCACTGATAGAATTAACATTAGAAGGAAATAAATGAATTCAAGATTGAAGTTCCATGGTTTACTGTTCTTACTTTCTGAGTTTAAAATCATATTATCCCCCCCCCCCAAATCCTGATCAGTAAATGCTTTCATTTATGCTTTTATAAAAGTAAGTATCACCCTGTACTTAGAAATTCGTGCTGGGAAATGATGAATTCAGTTCCAAATGTTTGTGTGATGTCTTAAGTTCAAATTCAGAAATCCCAAATTAAATCTCCAATCTTAGGGAAGGGAAAAGCCTGTGCATCTCCAAAAACCTAGTCAAAGGGAATAAAATAAAATACCAGTCAAGGAAAAATTATTTAGCTAATAAGTAGCTAAACTCAGGGAGTTGCCTAGAATGTGAACTTCTTGCAGATTACTCCAAGCCTTTATGCTGTCATATTGTCCTGTCTGTGAATTGAGACTAATAGCAGTTATCTCTTGGGACTCATGCAGTGTTCCCAGTGTATTGTAGTAGTAGAAGTATAAGCACCTTCTAAAGATGTTTTTTTAATTTCATTTCCATCAATGTATTTTCCAGAAATAATGTCTTGATTTCCGAAGATTTTCAATTGTCTCAGGAGAGTGTCTAAGAAAATAAAGTTCTGCATTTACCTCACACTACTCTGTATATTTTAACCAAAAGAGAAGGACACACCTATATTGCTGCTTTCCAACAGAAACAATAAGGTAGTATTCTTCTTTGTCAGTATTCTGATCCTCTCAAAACCTCAGTTTTATTGAATTCCTTTTTTTAAAGTTTAGGAGAAGGAAAAAAGTTAAATCACCTTTTGTGTGGGTTGTCTCACAGATATCTAACAGATGCCAACAGCATTTAAAAAATCAGTTAAGAAGTAACCTAAACACAAAGCTGAACTAAAGTGAAATTATTTCTTGCTGTAATATAAAAACCTGAAAGCAATTTAAGTAGGCAAGAAGGTAAAAGGACATTGTAAGTGCTTTCATCCTGCTGAAGGATATAACTAGGAAATTAAGGTACTTAATCAGACTCCTAGTGTTTGTTTTTCTGATCTGATTTTCCTGAAAAAACTCATCTTGCAGGAGTCACAATTTAAAATGGTAATCTATCATTATATCCTGTCCTGAAAACTGCTTTTGTGACAAATCGGTAAAGTGTCCCATGGTATCCTTTATTTAATTGTAATTAATCACTGTCTATGATGGTATAGTTGGAAAAAATTGACTCCCTTGAATTGAAATTATTCCATTTTCATTTGGATATGATATAAATCAGCAAATTCCTTCTGTTTTCGTAATGCTGGGAATTGCTAAGTTTCTCACCATAAAGGATAGAATTGTAAGACAGAGTTCCCTGAAAATCCCAGAAAGATCTTTACAGTGAATGTAAAAAATTCATGGCCAACTCTGCTAAATGCCATTTTATGAATGTGTTTTAGGAAGCATTATGGGGATATCTAAGAAGAATGTCTACATTTCAAATATTCAGACATTTACAAAAGACAGGTCAATTTGTTCCACTTTAGTAATTTTGGATGTTTTAAATACATTGCTTAGAGTGGGGCCAGTTTTCATCAACTGTCTGAAATATGCTCTTTTCAAGATGCCTCAAATTGCATATTCAGAATTCAGCTCTTCCTAAGAAACACTTACAGGGCCTTGATTTGGCATACAGCTGCATCTCTCTCCTTGAGAGATGCTACAGTCATTACTCCAGATTGCACCTTTCCCTCTTTCTTTTAAAATATGTAGGACTGGTCACTACTCATGAGTGTTTTCTGGCATCAGATCTATTAGATAATCTAATATGGCCTGGAAAAACCTGTGTTCTTCCTATAGAAAATGATGTGCTGAATTATATACAATTTCAAGAATGGCTGGGAAATTTATAAAAAATATGTGAAGAAAATGAAACAAACATCCTTCAAATACTACGACTGAATTCTTTTTCCTTTTTATATATCACTGTTTCTTCCTTTTCTCAAACCTGATTAATAGTGAATCATAATGGGAGATGAGACAGAACTTTATCACAACATGAAAATGCCCTTAGAAAATTGTGAAACCAAACAAGAGGCTCAGAAATGAAATGTTTAAAAATAAGGCTTTTCCTAGACACTTCTTCCTTTCTTTCTGCTGGTAGCTTTCAATCCCTTTCCTCTGACCTTCTGACCAGCTGTTCATTATATTGTTATTATTATAATCCATTTGATTTGTATTATAAATTCCTCATAGCAATCAAGAGCAGTATTGTTGGTTTTATACTGAGGCACTAAAGAAAATGGATCTGTTTACTTTATCTAAAAGAAGATTAGAAGGTGACTTCACCACCACCTACAGGTGGTCACATAAGGAAAGCAGTTTTTATAGTCATTACTCCTTTACTCTGCCAAAACAAAAGGTCATCACGAACCCAGTGGCTAGGAGTTTACACCAGCTATATTCACTAGGGGAACACAGATGTACCCAACAAGTCTGTAAAGATAAGAGCAGTAAATCAAAGAAATATTTTACTTAGGAAAGCAGAAGATTCACTTGAAGGTTTTAAATCATAACTGGTCATCTGCATTAAAGATGTCTGTCCTAACTCATATGGAAAAATGGGCTCCATGCAGAAATTATTAGATAATATTTTTTGTTTCATACTGTATGTTAGATCTGGAACTGCTTGTACTACAGTGTGGTTTGTCCTTCACTGCACATCTCAGTCCCAACGTGGAGCCAGGTTCAGTCAAGAGTCCGGACTGCCCAGCATGTTTGTGGTCATAAGGCAGGTCCAAGGTCACGCCAGGGAGTTACAGCTGGCAACTCAGGGGAAGAATCAGGTCCAGCAATCATTGCCAGTGTCAGTCATAGTCCTGCCATCAACAGGTAGGGCCATACTGATGGCACAGGAAGGTGAGCCAGGGAGTCATTCTGCAGGTCAGGGTTGGGACTGACATGGTGGCTGAGCTGAGGACAGGAATTCCTATGGCATAGTTTAGACTGGCACTGAAGGCCCAGAGTTAATCTGGACTTCCTGGCCCCTGTCTATGCCAAGCAGGGATAGAAGCCCTAAACGAGGTTTGTCAAGACCTATTAGTACATTTAAGACCCCAGCAACTCTGCTTCATAACTATGCCCTCAGGTTTCTGGTGACAAGGTTTACATGCTGATGCTGACAAGAAGCAGAACTTCTGGATCCACTCCTAGGAACAGTACAGAATGATCTTCAGTCTGACTTTACAGACTTGAGATAAAACAGTTGCCACTGCAGAATCTAAATTAATGTGCCTGCCCGCTTGCTATCTAAGACGGCAGTCATGGGATAGGCTGATGTTAGTCAGCCTGCATTAGATATTCTTATTTTGAAAGACTATCACATTATCTTAAAGCTAACAAGAGACAAGCCCCGGAACACACTGTCCTCTGCCTTCTCTGTGAGCAAGATAATTGCTAATAAGATAGGCAAATCAGGTACTAGAAGTAAAGGCCGTAGGATGAAGTCATAGCCTTGCCAAAGATGCATTTCATGTCTTTCCTATCTATCAATGTCTAGAGATTTCAATTTCACAGGTGAAACTTACAATGTGATAAGGACATCACTGCTTATATTGCTTGGTTGCTCTGCATCACTGAGCATTGTATCTGGTGATTTTCTCAATGAAAAATTGCATAATTGTCTTGGTTTTGGTTTTCAGCACCATCTTTTTCTTGAGCCAAATTTATCATTTGTAATTGTTTAGGAGAGGACCTCTGAAATGAAATGACTACGCTCTAAGAAAAGTCTTATTACAGCAATAATCTAAATGTTGGTTTTCATAATTAGAATGATGATTGTTGCCAATACAATCAGGAGCTCAACCTTTAAGAACATTAACAAGAAAGATCAGTTGTCCAGCTTTTTTGTCAGACTATATAGTCCATATAAAAATTCAAAAATGATAAATGCTCTGTCGCTGCTTATTGAGTGTCCCAGAGTGGAGCGGAGAGAGAGAGATGCAGCAAGCAGGAAATGTCCAGTGAGAGTGACTTTATTCAATTATTTACAGCTCCTTTATAGGATAAATTTCTCATGGTTCAATTGGTCAATTTCTTAACCACTCCAAAGGGGTGATTGGTCAGTTATATTCACAATATCTTTCTGCTAGTACTATAAACAATATGCAGGTGTAGATAGTTTACAAGAACTGTACAGATAACTTCTGTGAGAAAGAGAACTTTCCCACAGGATTAGAGAAAAGCAGGAAAAGTTCCTGCAAGCAGCAATTTTCCATCCACAGTGCTCTTTCTGCAAAAAGAAAAACTTTGCTTTAGATTGGTCATCAAACATTGACAGTCTGAAACATATTATTTCAAAGATTCTCATTTGTGGGCATCAGTGCTTCCTCTGACAATATGTAAAGAACTGTTATCACATCCAAGGAGTCTTGAGGATCTCTGAAATTCTCATTACAATGGTAATAAGTGCACATCAAAATGAAATGGAACTTAACTGAGATCGCCTCTGAAGAGACACATTTCATTGTCTCATTTTAAAAAATTGTCTGTGGTATGAACACTGTCATAAATGTGAGGTGAGTATTTTCTGAGGGTTCTTTGCAGAAAGATTGATTCTTATTTGGTATATCAGTCACCAGAAGGATATATTAAAACAGGCTAATTAAATATCAATCTCTATTTCCTTAACACAAAAAATCAAAACTGGACAAGATCCTGAGGAGTATGATGTAAACTTTTGAGATCACTCTGCTTTGAGTGGGGTCTGGTTAGCTGTCATTCCCAGTCCAAATTATCCTATTAACTTGTTTGTTCTGGTGGGAAACCACTTTCTCAGCATCTGTCATGAGCGAAGAGTAACTAAGAAACCTCATCACTGACTTTTTTCTAGTGTTTCTTGAAAAACTGTGAGCTTATAAAAAAAGATTAGTGTTATTGCTGGATCCAACAGCCAAACCAATTCTCATGAAAGACAGAGCTGTGTCCTTTAGTATACTATACCAATGGAGGACTACACTGAGCTTGTGTGTAGAATAGTTAACTCCTGAATTAGTCACATTTATAGAATAATCTGTTATGGTTGTACCAACACACAAACCAGAAGAAGTCCTGAAAATTTGGCAAAATCATAGCATGCTTATATGACATGCTCGTGGTGCATATCTGGTGATGGTTTTTAAACAACTGTTTGCAGATTTTGCAGGAAGTATTCTTGAAATGTATTCTCTCAAAATATCAGCTTATTGTCAGTGCAGGTGCTATAGGTGTGCAAAGATGAGGCTTACACATTGAGGAAAGATCCAAGTCAAGGTATCCTCACCTGCTGAAGAGTTATAGCTGTGGTACCAATGTTTATTAACGTCCTGAGCTGGAAAGTTTTGAAGAGGTCAGTATGAATTCAGAAGCAATATACATGGAGGGATTACCCATCTTTTGCATGGTATCCACCCAAAATGCTGTTTCTGTTACCTGTGAGATATTGCAGAAAGAATGTAGTATTTGTCTTCTGTCTCTGTCTTTCTCTTTTTCCATCTCTGTCTAGAACACCTTTGTGTATCAGCATTATTACTGGTAGTTTCTGGGAAGATGTTGTATTCCCTAGACACTTGCCACATATTTAGCTCCACAAATCTAGCAATCATTATGTCTAATATTGTTCTCCATAGTATGGATGTTCCTGGACCATTGTAAGCAGAGGACTACCAAGTTGGTGTTTCTGACACAAATCTTTTTTGCAAAAGTTCACTGTCTCAGCCAACATGTTATTTTTTTTTCCCCTGAGACTATCTGCTACGGTTCAAGTGGAAATCACAGAGCAAATTAATTGTTCTGGAAGCCAAGTTACTTGCCACTTTTTTCCCCCTACAGCCCTTTTCTCATTACTTGACACATTCACAATGGAATCAAATTGCTTGTTTCTGTCATCAGGTAGCTGGTGTATGCCTGATCATGTTACAAAAATGCACGTCTACATTCCATGACTGCATTTCTTGCACATCCTGGTATGCAATATCAACATCTAATAGTAAATGCTATTTTTTTAGCAGGTGAGTGATTGGCTGTACACTTTCTTTTTAGAAGTTTGTTGTTTAAAATATGATAAAAAATGTGTTTAGCTGTATTTAGCCAATTTTATGGTTGAGTATTTAAATACTTGGAAAGCAATCATATTCTAACACAAGGAGAGTCTTCATTCATTTTTTCAAGGAAATCTACAGATACAGAATATTTTATCTCTTTCCTGTGTTTTTACCCACAAAATATTTCCAGGAAATGTTTTTCTTAGGTAAATTCTGTGAATTTAGACAATCCTGTGCTCAAAAAACATTTAGAGTACTTTCACAGAATAGAGCACAGTATGTCTTATGGTATGGACAGATGCCAAATGACATTTCTGCAAAGTCCAGCTCAGCCTGATCCAACAGTAATGAGGGGAAAATCTCTTGCAGACTCAGATGGATTTCTTACCAGGACCATAATGTGTAGTTAATGTTGTGAAAATCTTTTTGAGACCTGACTGTAAACTTGAAGATAATACTAAGGAGGAAGAGGACAAGTTATTACTGACCTTCCTCTGATCTGGTAAATTAATAAATCAATGTCAATTTTAGTCAAGCAGCTAGTTATAGTTACAGCAGCAAAGAATGCATCTGTGAGCCAGAGCCACCAATGCTGATTTCGAGCAATTTTCATTACCCTGAAAAGGGAGAAAACAAACAAAAAAGGCATCTTCAGGCATTTAAGAGTTCATTTACTGTATTGATATAATATTTTTAAAGGGCAATTAGAACTCTAATGATTTTTGTCATTGGCAGTTTTTAGATTCTGTAAAAAAGTTATCTTGAGCCAATTTGCAACTGCTTCTTATGTTATTGTGAATGTAAAGACTTCTGTCATCTTTTGTTACAGACTTTTTCCCCCGTATTTTCTCTTTGGAGTCCTTACCTAAACCTGGGAGTTCTGACTCCTACCTTTTCTTCTTAGTGTTATCTTTCTTATGTTATTTCTTTTCTTCTCACTTGCACATCAGTGGTCATTGTGGTTTTGATTTAAGTGTTTAAAAAGACTCTCTTCTTTCATGTAAAATAAAAAAAAAAAGAAAAAAAAAGCAACAGATTTTCCCCCAGAATACAGAGAAAAGCAACAACTACTGTCAACATACCTGCAGCTCCTCATAAGAAAAATGGACAGTAGTACTCTACAGGTCTGCTTTTCCTTTGTGAAAATTCCCAGGAAGCACTGTTTCTAAAAAGGTCATTGTCCCTGAAGGGGTCCCTAAAGTTCTGTTGTGCCTACTGTCATGGTCCGCATATACAGAAACAGAGACATAAGGAACTACTGCAATAATTTAACATAACTTTCTGCATCACTATGGCCACAGAGGTTCCTGCTTCAAGCCCAAATTTTAAGTTATGGTACAGGATGTGTGGTAGACCTATTCAATAATAACTCAGTGTTCCTTATATCTTAAGATTTCCAATGGATAGTTACCCTCATTATGAAAAAGCTGCCAAAATTTGTTCCACATTTCTAACATATGTCCGTTCAATTTTTAATTTTGGTTATTGCATATTATTTTATGTCTTTCTACTCTAGGAAGAAAGATTTAAAAATTTTCTCATGCAATAACTGTTTTGCAGTGGCATATAGTGGTCTGAGTAAGGAAAGATCAACTCAACCTGCCACATGAAACCATTTTTAAAATAATTATACGATAAAACCAAAAAAGGTGGAATTGGCAGACATGCTCTGCATGCTCTGATCACACAGGAATGTGTATAGACTAGAAAGTTACATCTCAATAGGTTGTTTACTATTTATAAGTAAAGCCTTTAGGCTTTCCTTATAAATGACTTCTCCAGACTATAAAGCATTCATTTTTTTGTCAATTTTCTCTCTTCACTGTATTCATGTTTTTCGAGTATGAATACTAAAACTGCTGGCAGAGCTTTGGTGCTGGTCTTGCTAATGGAGGAAAAGACGAAGCCCTGCTGCTAAAAGTTTCATCATTTCATTCTGTTTGTCTAACTCTGAACACTCCTTCCACTTACAAAATCCAAAACCTCCACCGTTTTAACATTTCCATGAGTAATGTTTAACATATTCTGAAGACACAAAATGGGAGGCTCACTGCTTTCTTCAGTTACAAAGATTGTGCTTTCCTTCCTAACTCTTAACAGCCCTTCTATAACTGCATGTGTTAACCTGGTGCTTTAGCTTCCGTTCCTGTTTCCAAAGCAGCACCTCTTCAGTGCATGCTTTATCACCACGATAGCTCCTCTGTCATGTTCCAATAATCTTTATAATGCCATAGATAATTTTCTGCTCTGGTAGTTCATGTCCTTCTGCCGTGTTGCTCAGTTTTTAGCCGGAAGATCTAGCCACTGTCTAGCCCAGTCACGTTCAAACTGTTGGACCCTCTTAGTCAGCAATTACAAAAAAATAACCAAAAAATAGGCCACCCATCATGGAAGTAGCCAGCATCTTCCAAAATTGTTAAGTCTACACAATTTAGCACCTCCAAGCTATAGGAAAAGTATTTTCTGTTCAAAAATGCAAAGTAAGAAAACAAATCTAGTTTTTTATTGCTTTTCAGTCTTCCTATGGGCTTTGAACCAAGCATAGCCTGTAAGGAGAGGGTCTTTATCAAGCTCTTTCAGGGGTCAGACAGGAAAGGAAGGCTTGTTTAGAGAACTCCTGTCAGACTAGGAAGTCGAGGACTGTCTGGCGCCTTTTTGAAGTATGAAAGCGGAGTAAGCAGAGCCTCATCCTAACACAGGAAGTGATGAAGTGGAATCTTGTCACAATCTGAAGGTTATTTTCTGCACCAAAATGTCATAATTCTGCCTTCTGGTCCCAATGATTCACAATTTCCTTCCTCTGCAGACCCCAGGAGGTAAGATAAGGAGCACAGCAGCTCTGAATGCACAGAACAAAGTGGGGGTTCAATCCAGAAAAGGCCAGAAAAACAGAGGGAGTAAGAACAGTGCACCCTTGTACTTGACTTTAAACTACAAGGGCAAGGGTGTGAGCACTTATGCTTCTAGGTAATAAATGTATTTTTAAAATCTTGAGTAGTGTGCTCTTCTCCTACTGTTGTTTCTCCTGCCTGCACTTCTCCAAACTATCTACAGTGACGAGATTGTTTGCACTTCCTCATAAAGTACTAGCTTTATTGAAATGTGATCTGCATGTTTTCAGTAACATTTTATTACAAACTTCCAGAGGAACACACATCCCACTATATGAAAAGCATACTTCTCTTGCATAAATAAGCTTCAAGTTTTATTAAAAATCAAGATGCTCCATAGTATATCATGAATTATTAATTTTATGTTCATAACCATAGTCGCAAGGTATTTCCTGAAACACAATGCAAAATATAAAGGAAATATCACAACTAAATTTTAATAAGTTAGAGGCTTAAGATAATAAAATCAGTTCTTCTTTTACAAAAAGTAGATTAAGGCAGCTTTGATCACATGTCACTTATGACTCTATAGAAAATCTGTGTAGTGCTGATGAAACCCTGGTGAGAGTCTCTCCCTTTTTTTTTCCTGGATAAATCTGTCCGCTGCACAAAGGACTGTTCAACAGTCTGGAGTTTTGTCCTAGAACTATAATACTTTCCAGTCCTTCAATTGTTAGCATCGTGTCTCAGTTTAAAACGTCTTGAAATTAAATTACTTTCCTAGATCCAAATCAAGGTTTAATAAAGAACTTTTCTTCTGACTAGACATCTATAAAGATGCACATACTTTAAGAAAACTGAGCAAAATGGCCATTTCCTTTTAATTCAACTAGTGGAGACAGAAAGTGATAATGAAGGGAGAGAAGGTAGATCACAGTTTACAATGTTATTTGACACTTCCAGCCTGTAACTCTCCCTACTAACTAAACTGAGATAAAGTGCCCTGTCAAGGAAGACAAGTCAATGGCGAATGGCTCCTGGGCATTCTCCTCTTTCACTGCTGCAGCTGCCTTTAGGCCAGGTGCTGCTTCTCATGACACAGAGAATATTCTTAGCTCTGCGGTTGTTGATATGCAAAGCTAGAGTCCTTTCTCTTGTGAAGAAGTTAACTACTACCTCACAAATGTCTTCGTTTTTGCAGTCATTTGTAAAGCAGCACCAGGGAGTAGCTTCGAAATAACAATAGTCAGGCAAGAAATGACTGATCACGTGATAAATTGAAAGGAATCACGGAATCGGAGATCTATATTCTCTCCTTGTCCCCTCTAATATCTTAAATCCAGACCCTTTTGATTCTCTTCTATCGCATTTCCTGTAGCGCTTCAATGGAAATACCCCGTTACACAGTGGGGTCATCAGTCACACTGATGAGATACACTCCCATGAAGCAGACTGTATTGCAGAGCAGGTTGTCATCGTGGTGGAGGGCAATTTTTGGACTGCAGTAGGAGAGAGCTGGCTGTGTTAATGCTACTCTTGACCATCTAATCATCAAAAAACCTAGGGCAAATATGCTGTCCATGTACAACAGTTTAATCCACACAGAACACTGAAGCTGAAGATAGGCAGGATAATACTTAAAATTTCTCAGTTTGTGAATTCTTTTTCCAATAAGCACTCATGCAAAATGCCTTGTGGGATCCAAATATCTGTTGAGACTGCTGGAGTTAGGTAGGTATCACTTTCCTTTTTTCTCAAAGTACAGTAGTCTTAATGTATCTCTAACTGATTGATTGCCATATTTATTTAGAAGAAAAATTTATACATACATATTCAGCATCCCTTCCTTTATTGTTTTCTTTCAAATATCCTTTTTATTTCCATCTATTTCAAAGGAAGAGGGGAAAAACTCATTCCTTGTTTTGTACCCATATACTCCTATTTATAGATTCCTGATACCAACAGATGCTAAAAATGCCTCTGTGTGACAGCTGGGAAGTGAGAAAAGTAGATGAGTTTCTTTTTAGGAAAAAATACACCCTGTGTTAAAAAATAAGGTAATGGGTCTGCTTCATGTACTGTGCTTTGAGTCCCTGTCTTCCCAATGAAGAGTCAAGGAGAGGCAGCAATGATGAGGAAATAGAGCATCAGCACAGAAGGGCAAGAAAAACCCAACACATTCTCAATAACATAATTAAAAATGACTGTGGTGTGACTAAACCAGGGTTCTTGTTCAAATTAAAAATGAATTTACTGGAGGGATGATTTTCTTAAGCAGATGGGATGAGTGAGCTCTTAGCATGGGCCTTAAACATCATTCGCATTGACAATTTTTTTTCTAATTACTCCCCCTGCAGATTTTCAGCAATGAGGAATAGCCAGCAGAAAAGCACTTGACTAGCTACACATCAGGGCCGCCAGCAGGAATGTGTGACACTTTGAGCAGATCATCTCATATCAGTGTATTTTAAAGTCAAGAGACAAGAACGTTTGAGCTGAAGCATGGAGCAAGGAGCTGTCAAGGACTGCATTATGACTTTCTGCCTTCTGAGACCGGTTCCAATTGTGCCTCAAGCCCAAAGATTAGAGCCATTTTGGACTTGGGTAGTAACAGATCCCAAGGCACCGCATGCTGTCTGTGGGCAGACACAGCAGGGCACACGTTCCTCAGAGATTCCTGTGCAGAGTGCTCCAGTGGCATGGGGTCAGACCTTCTCCTGCTGGTTTTCTTGGAGCTAGGGGTTTTGTTTCACTACTCGTTACCCTCACACGCTGGTATAAGGGTTCAGATCAAGTCAGAGAATTTAGCTCAAACTTCTTGTGTTTCTACTTGAGAAAGGCCAGCTGGTCAAAGTCAGATGTTTCCTGTTACTGTATCTACCACTAATTGTAACTTTAGCATCATTTAGGCAGACAAAGAAGAGCAATTTTTTCCAGCAATCTCTACCTCAGTCCTGTCCCAAAGGAAGGCTCCAACAGATCAGAAACGGTGGTATCCGAAGAGCTGGCTCTGGTCCATTTTAGAGATAACCATATGTAATGACTGTGTCTGGATCTAAGTGACCTCCATATGTCAGGGTGCTTCGATCTCGCTTGTACACATCCTTAATAAATGGTAAGCCATCTTTTCATCCTACAGTGGTAAACTATCTCAGAAACTGTCCTTTCATAAGCATCACAGGGCTAGAGTAGGTAAGTGGGATGCATAAGATCCCATCTCCATTGTGTGCACATCCAGAGGTGGTGGTCAAGGGAATGAGCATAATTTGGACAAATTCCTCTAGATAAGTGCAGTGTGAGAACTGCAGAGCATGTAGCCATTGAAATCAAGCAAGACGCTACTAAAAGAGCTGGAATTATAAACGGCTCGTAATCGGTATATTATCCCTTACAAGCCTCTGTTCCTATTTTCTACACTCCTGTTCCTCTTTCAGTGACCAAAGCTAACAATCTTAATAGATCACCTTCACTTACATATAGGTGGTTAACTAGAGTTCCAAATAGCAGATGGAATTAGGGAGTGGAGAAGATACTGTTACTTAAATATCAGAGAAAGAGAGACAATGTGAGAGGATAAGATGCTGTACTTTACATGAAGTCTCCAGTAGCAATGGGGTGAGAATGAATGTTGGTTACAAGGGTAAAGATTGCTCAGGTATTTAATGTGTACACGATAAATCCCTACAAGGTCCACGCTTCATAACACAAAGGTATAAGAAACGGGTCATGAATCCATGTGTAAAAGTGCTGATACGTGTTGGAAAGTACTTCCTCAAGACTTACTTGCCTTTAAGAGCACTCTACCAGTGCTAATCAGCTGTTTTGAAAAAATAATTCAATCTTTGGTATTGTTAAATTAGCTTAATGGGAATGCCCAGCTTCTACTGAATGTTAATTAGTAACTGCCAGCTTTTTCACATGCAGGTAAAACTGCTGCAAGAGCAAATTTAGTTCTGACATTTTCAAACTTTCGACTGTTTTACTTCACAATTTGAATGACAATTTTAGCATGCAGCAAGGGAGTTGGACTAGATGATCTTTAAAGGTTCCTTTTCACTCAAACCATTCCATGTTTCTATGATAGATCTGCTTTCTATTGTGTGTACAACATTTATATTGTCTATTTGAAGAAAAATAAAGGACCTCAATATTGCTCTTACTATTTATTTTGTGAATACTATAGTTGTTTTCTTAAAAAAAGATGTTGTGAGTTTTAGTTTGTTGTCTGCTTTTTCTTTTAATCTAATGCTGTTTTTAAAAAGCTAATCCCTTCAGAAATCTTTGTTGACACCAAAGTCTGGTGTTGACTCTACTGTGAAAAAGATGGACCAGGACTAAAAAACATCCCATTTATATCAGAGTCTGGGCGCTCTGTGCACGTGATCTATTTTAATTTTTCTCCAGATATAAACAAAACTGGAGATTATCATGGATCACAGACTCCCCTAGAAAACCACTGGGTCTCTCAAAAATTTAGTTCTTGAAAAGCTGATTTTTCTTTTGTCTGACTTCAAATCCTTAACTTTTTAATCACTGTTTCCTTTCCCATATTTTACATGCCGCATTTACCCAAAGAGCAAATGCTGTATCTTGCTGTGGATCCATGTAGTGGTGAATCTGTAGGTTTAAGCAGACCTGGATGAGCTGCACAGTGTGTACTCCATGAGATCAAGTCGACACTTGGTGCCTGTGACCTGGACTGATAGCAAAGTTATCACCAGCCCTGAGGGAATCACATGAATTGGTGTGCAAATGTGTAACCCACCCAGTATTTGTGAACAGGAGTGGGAGAATACGCATATTACAAGCATATCTGGAAACATGGCAAATTCATCATGAAAATGGAGGAAAAAAAAGCTATGAAAAATGCATTAAATCAAAAGCAGACACCATACAGTGCAGAGGATGTTTCCATGGAAGCCGTTTCCCACATGACAGCAAGATCAGCAACAGGTGTAAAAGAGAGAAACAGGGAGCAGAAATGTCACCAGGTTAAACCTAAAGGTCACACTGGCTCATAAAACAATATATATAATTATTTAAACTTACCACAGTTTTTTATTCGCTGGAATAGAAAGCTAATTATTTCCAACCCAGACTATATACTGTAT
>VYXC01002604.1:259060-416489 GCA_013397175.1 Platysteira castanea | reverse complement strand
AAAAAAAAAAAAAAAATCAGTATCAGATAATTGTGAACAAAAACATAAAAGTTGTCTTGGTACTGTTTAGCAACTAGCTTGGAAAATAATTTGTAATCATCCGTGTTCTATTTCCTGCTGAATCTCCCAAGATATACAATCTAATAAATAGAATAAAAAGTAGTATTTTATTTACAGAGGCAGCTTCCTAGGAGATATAAGATTAAAGTGGGTTCCATTATCAGTCTTGAAACACATGGTCCATGAAATATCCCAGCTACACAAATTCAGGACTAATTCAGGAAGAAAAAGAAAATAAGAGGAAAAGTATTAAACTTGTAAAACAGGAAACTATTCAGACATTATACATGGTCAGTGAAAGCAAAAAAAAAAAAAGAAATATTAACATGACTGACACTGACTAGATCTATGAGACATAAGAATAAGGCAAGACCGTTATTAATAGTTTATGATGAGCCATCTGATGAGCTAATACTTCAGTTAGCTAATGCTCACATTTTTAAGTCTTGACCCCAGAACACGGCATTAGATGAGACAGTAATGTGGAGAAGTTTCTGTGGTAATGAAGATTACAGGAAGATATTCACTCAGCCAGTATTCATAAAGTTATGGATTATACCTACTCCAGCTTGATACAGCTTTTGTAGGTTTTGTTCTGAGGTCTAAATGCCAGGCACATCTGAATGGTTTTCATGGTTTTTAGGGAAAGGGGATGTATCTCAACTGGAAATGAAGTATTTTGTTCATATTCCTTCATAGCTGACTATGCAGAAGTGTCAGCAACAAGCAGAATATTGTGCTGAGCAAGAAAAAAAAGCATCAGGATGATTTACTGTGCCTTATTCTACTCCTTGCAAAAATTTTGTCAGAATTAAGAGGTTTCTTGGACATCTTTTCGAGTTTTCTAGTGATGATCAGCATTATCCTGCATTCACCAGACTGAAGAAATGCACTGCAGAGGGATGGCACAAGGGGTAACAGTTCAGAGGATGGCATCCAGTCAAGGGTTATGATAAGAAAAGAAGCTCATTGTTTATGCACCACAGTGTCTCACATCCACAGAAATAAATCATATGGTGTGCACACCTGTTTGGATGAGACTGCCACACGTGCAGGTGAGACATTTCTGTCTACTGTCACAAACCATCACTCACTCAACTAACAGTGGTACCGGGGTTTCCATAACAGGTGTTGCATTTTAGTTGGGTTTTTTCTTCCTTCTCCCCGCCCCACCCCGTTTTTTATTTGCTTTTATTTTTTAATAATGCCGAAGCATAGAAGACAAGACAATCCCTTAGCATAAATTATGTTGGCAGGGATGCAGCCAAGGTTTGGGATCAGAAATTGATGCTGTGCATAGCTAAAGGTCACAGCCATGAATACAAACAAAACTGTCATATTCTGCTATATCACTGATGCTACAAGCATATTGACCACAGCAAGGAGAGATTTCACACTCTGCTAGTCTAGATACAATCCAGGGAAGGGTTTAGCATTAAAAAATTGCTCCTTTGTTCCCATCATATTGTTTATGGAAGGAAGATGACAAATTACTGTAGTTAAAATTGACAGCATTGGTCTTGCTCAGTGGAATCCACAGGTTGACACTTGACAGATTAGTAACAAAGAATGTTCAATGTGATTTTTTTTTTCATTTCCGTATAGATAATTTTGATTTTTTTTTTACTGAATGCAAAGACGAAGCTTTCACAGTTTAAGGTAATCAGACAGAAGTGTGACACCTGTCACATTTTGTTTTACTTGAGGAATCCTAAAGGATTGGTTTAGTATCTTTATTATAGATCAGAATTCATACAGTTTTCTGCCTCTTATATAAATTCATCTAGAAAATAAAGCAATTTTGACATGATCTAATGGAAGCTTTCAAAATTTGTAGCAGAGGAGAAAGATGATCAAAAGAAATTTCTTCTATGGTGGAAGCTTCAAAAATGAAGGGAATAATTTACAGTTAAGACATGACAAGTGATGGAAATAAGAAATGACAACTCAATTCATGGTACCTCCAAATTTGTTTAGAATGATAGACCAAAAAATGTGATGAAGTTTATTTATTTTTATGTATGAGCTATGAAGAATCTCTGAGATTTATAGATCTTTGCATAACTTCATTTTCTGTAATTTTTGTTTTACTAACCTTACTTACTTACCTCGATTTCTGTTTATAGCATGACAGAGGTATTGTTTCGGATTTATAATTTATCCTATAATTTGGAAGGTGGATTCTTAAGGTACTTTTTCCATCCTAGGCAGCCAATATAACGTCTGTGACTAAATACAGGGCTTTTAAGTACAGGTTCTAAATTTGTACATCTTAAAACCAAGGATTGTTGATATGAAACACAGGACAACATAATTCACTTCTGCTTTTGGTCTGACGGAACCTGTGACTGCTGAGAGCGAATCTAAAGCCCATCTATTTACTTAGTCTTTTTCCTAAGTGAAATAGCTAAAAGGCTAGGTTGGGTGGACTTTCCCAGAATGTACTAAAGCATTTTTTTGCTAACATTTGTGCTGTGTAGTGTTTCATATTGTGGTTTTTATATGTTATGTATTAGTGTTTGACAGGTATAAGTTAAATTGAAAGCTTAGTAAATAGCACATAAAATTTCTGAGAAAAGAGAAAACTGATCTAGTCATACAGATAAGGAAGATTTTCCATTTTCATATGCTTTTATTGCAGTTCTGTAATTCTGTTTCTTGCTAGTTTGAATGAGAACTGTAACAAAGAGTATATGACAGCAAGTATCATTCAACACCATCAGAGAGGTCAACAGGACTTAATTCTACCACTTCTAATTTTGTAACATCAACATTGTAAGATTTCAGCTTGTTTTCCTCCCCATTTCATTTTAAGGAGCAACCTGGGATATATTAATGGAGTATACGTTTGCACAGCATGAGATAAGGTGCTGTCTGAGACAGATTAAATACTGAATGAGAGTCTTTCATTTATGTTAAATACCTGATTATTGCCCTAATAGTGAATGTTTGATCATATCAGTGGTCATGGCAATAGTGATAAACATCACTCAGCTCACTTGTTTTCTAAAAGCAGAAGGTAAAAACATATCAGAATTTAACTTTTAATACTAAAACTGGCTCAAATTCTTTTAATATTCATTTGATACTGTTCATTGTTCATGTATAGTGTTCAGAGATATGTTGCACTCTTTCTAGTGAGGGACATTGTACATTTCCTGAACATTTAACCACTAAAGTCTCCAACCCTGAAAACATTTTTGAACCAAAATGACTATGTACGAAATTGACAGTGTTTACATGGTCAGAGATGAGAGTTCTGCAGATATCCCCGTGTACATGCTAGTCTGCATAAATACAGTTATCAGTACCTATAAACTAGTATAACAAATAGTTATTTTTGCTCCTTTTTTTTTTTCTGATGTTGAATTACATTTTGTATAGATCTTTGCTATTTACTATTTATCAGGATCAGAAACACTTAACCCGAACTTAAGAGGATAATTCAGGTAGTTGTTTGGCAAAAAGTCCATATTAGAAACATACTTATTGGTCAACTGCAACAGGAAGACATCCCATTTCTGTATCTTGTCAGAAATTTATCCCTCTGCTGATGACAAAAGAACTACATAATGGTCAAACAAGTCTGGAGTCTGCAATAGAAACAAAATTTTTTAAGGTGAAATGGGACAACCTGAAGTCAAGAGAGACACTAAAGTATTCTGCTGTTCTTCTGTTTGGTGACATTTCCCCTCTAAAACAAAGAGTAAGCATGTTCTTATTCTTCAGTGGCAAAGGAAAGAAAATGATTCAAAAACTTCAAATTATAAGCCCTTGTCTTTTTCTGGTACCTGATTCATCCTTGGTGCCTTCCCATGACACTTGGTCCCACTGCACCCCAAACAGTGGTTACAACTCCTCTGGTTCTGTCTGCTCTTAGAACTACAGGCACTTGAGAGGTGCAATTTATTTCTTCACAGCTGCAGATGTTTTAGGTGTTCAACTTTGCCACTATTGACAGCTTGATCCAGTGCTTTGATTTGAAAAAAAGAGGCCAGGTAGCTTTCATACCCTAAGGATAGACAGAAGTTCAGGGGTTAAATATGAAAGTATTCAGTCTTTAATTGTCAATGTTTTTGAGAAAACCTAGTATTTTAATCTATATTTTATTAGAATGATAGATGATAATTGAATTTTTACCACGAACTTAACCTGTGAACCTATTCTTTATATGAAAGCTTTTCAAAAAAACCAACTTACTCTCTGATTGACACATAATGAATCAATAGTCCAAGATTACTCATTTCTTTCAGTGCTATTCCTTGTTCATCAAGTGCCACCACTTTTCGACTATTACTGTTATTGTGATAAAATGTTTGCTATGATTAATCAGTTATCATTGTGCTGCATTTAGCTACTTATTTGGCAATAGAAACTGCTCTTTTTTTAATCCAATTTATTTTTATGTTATTTAAGGACCAAGAATCAAGCAATTTGTTTGTTACAACTATTTTCCCAGAAATAATTTATTCCAAGACTTGAGTTTTCTTTTTTCATCATTTTGCTGTTCATTGATGTCTTTCTCTGAATTTCAGTTCTACTGAGCAAGAGATTTTGAAACTTGCATTTTAAGGTCTTATAACCAAACATTTTAAGTATCTAAATACTATACATTAAAAAATATAAACCTTTCTTGCATATAAATTATGCATCTAAATACCTTAGATATATAAACTACAAAGAAAAAATACTTGACCTCAGAGGATGAAATTTCCTAATAAACTAATAAAAAACCAACATATTGTAGCACGTCTCTAATTACTGGTCAAATGGAATAGAACCTCATGCTTGTCAGAACACAACACACCATCTAATGAACCATATATATATAAAAAAAGCATCCATACTTCCACCCCTGCCATGGGCACAGCAAGTCAACAGTGGGAAGAAGATGAGGGCAGTCAGAGGCAAATATCAGTGGCCAGAAAGCTTGAAAATGGCATTATGTAAAAAGAAAGGAAAATTGAATGTGATGAAAGAAAAAAATAAATACACAGGGTAAATCTGTAAGAGTTCAGATACTCACCTCTCCAAGTGCAACTGGACGTCAGCATGCTGAAAATAATTATGAGTTAGGTCACTTTTGTTTGGAAGGGAGGGTTGATTGAAAAGAGGTGTCTCCTCCATCAGTTCAGTTCTGACAAAAAGTAAATGAGAGAGTCACACTGAAGAGCTTTGAAGTGGTGAATGTGGCCCATTTCCTGCCCCAGAGTCCATACCAGTGCATTGGAGAGGATGTCTGCACCATTCCAGCATCTGGAGAATAAAGAAGTGCTTCCTTCTACACCTGCCTACACATAACTGATCCGATGACCTGAGTCACATCTTTTAATCTAGTGCTCCCCCACACCTAGGACCTGCATGTGCTTCTTCTTACACAGGGCTGAAATTGTCTCCTAATCACATATTGCAGCCCTCGAAGTTGCAGCTCCATTTTTCTTGCTTACTTATTGTAGACTGCAATTGATGATCTGTAAGAATTACTCCCATATTGAAATTAAAACCTGGAACTGATCTCTTACTTTTGACACAGAAAAGCATAATGCTAAGATCCACACACCTGAGGCTAAAGCATTTCACTGGAATACTTCTGCTCTTGGATTTCAAGCATAATAGATCAAATTTATGTCTTGCATAAGTCAGTTCTGAGAGAGGGAATAGAAATAGCAGGATAAATACAGCAGTGATCACCTATTGGCACTTCCAGCTCTGATGGTGAGACTTTCCAAAGTTTTCCTCTGTTCTTCCATAAGATGAATACCAGAAGTATTGCACTGTTTGTCCAGTGAAGATGTTGAAAATGCTGAAGTGATTTATCAGATTATATTTAATTTTCAAAGGTACGTTTAACTCCTGTCTTTCTATATTTACCAGTTTTCCAGAGTCTGTAGGCGGTGCTGGAGAAAGTCCTGCTAGCCCAAAATTTAAGTTCAGAAATGCCTAAGTGCAGAGGTTTTTATTTTGAGCAAATGTACTTTAAATTTCCACCTATGCATCATTTTACATTTATCAGCACATCATTTACATTTATCATCACGTCACATCCACTGGCATTTTGTTGACAATATGGCACCTCTGTATAGGAATATACATAATTTTCTAGAACTTGATTAGTCATACTTCTTAACACATATTGTTCTGCATAACTTCTGGTCATTGACCATAAACATATTCTATATAATAATTATATATCAAAGCTCTCACATAAAAATAATAGCACTAAATTGCAGAGTCAGGCCCTGAAACATTTGCAAATGCTAGATTTAATGTTACCAGTGAAATGTAATTCACATGCTAGTGAGGATCCATTATGGTGTAGCATTTAATTATATGATCTCATTCTATTTTTCCACAGGACTTCTTCTTCATTTGAGGTACAGAACCTAAGCCACTTACTTAGTCAGCAGCAACTCAATATTTTACTTTATTCCATTTGTTTTATGATCCTGTAGTTTATTTACTGCACACTATTCAAACTGTGCTTGGAAAACAGAATGCTTAATTTCTTCTCAGACTTTTTCATAGAGCTCATCTCTGTAATATATTAATGCTTCACTAACACTCATAAATGAATTTTTACAGCATCTCTTTGTGATAAAGTGAGAAATGAAAGCATGTAGAAATGGAGGTTAAAAAAAATCTCTTTATGTGTTATCACTATCATCTATTAGTAATCACTATTATCTATTATAATTGCAAATCAATGTAAAACAACTCTGTTTTTCTAATTGCCTAACCTAATGTTGTATTTCACATGTTCAAAAATAATTCTACTTTAATACTGTGTGTGCTCAGTTCTTCTGCAAATCAGATGCAGGAATCGCAAGCTAAATTCCCAGAAAATAAAGATTGTATACTTAGTGTCCACCTGAGTAAAGTTACTAGCTACCTACTAACTGCTAACCACATTGGATTTCTCTGATACAGGCAAGGATAAGATACTGTTTGTTAAGGATTTTACTGATTCAAAGGTCTTCTGTTAATCATGCTCCTTTATTCTGAACACTTCTCGTTCAACAACAAACAAGCATAAGTCTTATAAAAAACTGCTGGATTTTACCCAACTCTGATCAAATATATGCAATTAACATACCCAATTGTTTTGTGGTAAAAATAGCATCTAATGCCATGCTTGTAGAACATGGCATAAAATGGACACTTAAGCCATTAATTAAGGTTGCAGGTGACAGACTAAACTTCCTCAAGGCGGGCAGCAGAGAGGAGGGTGTTGATCTCTCCCTGGTGTCCAGTGATAGGATGCTAGGAGATGGAAGGAAGCTTCATCAGGGGAAGTTCAGACTGGACATTAGGAAAAGGTTCTTCACTGAGAAGGTCCCTGGAACAGGCTCCTCAGGAAGTGATCATGGCACCAAGCCTGTCAGAGTTCAAGGAGCATCTGGAGGATGCTCTTAGCCATATGGCTTAGTGTTAGGTAGTCCTGTGAGGAACAGAGACTTAAACTGAGTGATTGTTTTGGGTCCATTCCAACTTAAGGTTTCTTCTACCTGACATCCCAGGTCTCACTTGCTGTTCGGGTGTGTCTGTGCATCCAAAGAGTTTGAGTGTAAAGCAAGCTGGATCTTCAGAACTTGCTTTACAGCAGTATTTGAAAGACCATTGAGCTATAACAAGCTTAGGATTTCAACTTAGGCCCTCATTGAACCCAACTATGATTTGAAATCCTATACAGTGCCTTACGGTAAAATCAGATTGGCGTTATGTCATTTCCAGTTCACCAGGGTTAAACAAACTCTCCTACCCTCTGATGCCTTGAGTGGCTACTTAGAAACAGAGACTAGACAGGAGTAAGGGAATGAAGGTAGGTATTTATTTGAAAGGCCTTAAAAGGTACAGCCTGAGAAGCCAGAGGCTACTTCCAAAAATGGACCCCAAGATGGACGACAAGTCACAAGTTCTTCACACTTTTATAGGTTTGGTCCATTTGCATATCAGCATAAATTTGCCAATTAAAACTTTAGCTAATGATGTAATTTCTTCAATTTCTCCATCTCTGTAGCAGCCCTAGTCTACATTTTTAGGCCTAGAACAATCTGAGTGTCCTTGAATAGCAAGCTCAGAGAGGTTTTGTTGTGTCTATCTGGCCTAGGAGAGCATCTAACAAGTGCCAAGAAACTTCAGAGTTACACACTAGGCAATACAGCATTTGAAAGATATAAAAGTTAAAACCTAAGGCATCATTCCTTCCCTTTAGAGGCTTGACAAAGCTTCTACCTTGTCATGACTCTATTCTAAATATTCTAAATATCTATTAACAATGTGTGTTTAACAACAGTATACATCTAACAATAGTATATAAACAAGAATTATAAAGACAATTATTATGAACAATTCTTTAATCCTGGTCAGTTTGACAACCATGAAATCAGGGTATGGAATATATAATCAGAACTCATTGTGTTATCTTTTAATGCTATCTAATGTAACAACATCTCTCACTTTTTCCATCACTGTGTCTGGCTCCTACTCTTCTATCAGCTCTGAGTCTCATTTCCAACATTTCCTTCAGCTTCTGGTCCGGTCACAAACTCACCTAAGACACTTGATCGTTTGCTGTTTTCCATCATTTTTCCAGTAGAGATATCTAGGCTCTCTGGTTCCCTCTATCTGGCACCTCAATTATTTTTTTCACTCCATTCTTCTTACTACCATCACCTGCATTGAATTTAGGTGATTCTTCTTTTAAATTGTTGTCTGCAATAGTACAGTGCAAGCTAGAAAAGATGAATCTGCTGTTCTTAGTTGTGATACCTGCATGAAGATCCTTACCAGGCACAGCCAACAGTTCTTAACACTGCAGGGAAAATTCTTGCCATTCCAGTCTATAGAGTGTTCAATACTACAAAAATGTTGAAAAATGTAGCTATAGACCCCTAGCTGATTTCTCCACAGAAATTGCTGACTATTTTTTCAAAAGCTTATACTTTGGACCAGTACTGACCTGTCAACTTCAGCTTTCATTTCCCTTCTCTGAGACATGGAAAAACCAGATCTTAACAAAGAAAAGATCATCATAATTTTGTCATGTGGGTGAAGGACGTTATGTTTCAAAGGCTTTATATAAAAAGTAGTCTGCAGAGTGAAGATAGCAGTGTTCTTCAGTGAGATTCTAATCAACATGTGCCTATACATCATCTATCCTTTCACAGCCATACTAAGAAACTTACAGCTCAAAGCTGGTTTTGGAAAAACAAAAAACTGCAAATGCTTGAATGTCATTTTAAAACATCTGCAGTAGTCCTTGCAGTAAAGCAAAAAGTAGTGACTCCATAAGACTGTTTCAACATTAATATAAAGCAGAGGATAGAGAATGTGACTAATTTCAATCCTGTTTGGAGATAACTCCATCAACAGCAACTTGCAGCAAGTCCTCACCTAATTAACAACAATAAACAGCCTTGCTCTTAATGTTTCCTGACACTTAAACAAACAGGCCAGAGAATCAGTCTCATGGAGTTAATGAGGCTCATTTGCATTCCTTCCAAGGATCATCTGCTAATACAAATAAACTAGCTAGCAGGCTCAGATAGTGGTGAGCAGCGTCCGAGAGGAGGCAGTATGTTAATCCCATCTTTGAAAAGTCTAAAATAAATTGCTTATTTCTTTATAATTATATTGTGCTTTCTTACAGCTACAGAAAAAATATGACTCCTTAATTATTAAGAAATCCAGTAATACTTTCCCACCTTGAAATGCAAGATTTCACCCACAACTCCTAAAGAACTGGGGGTTGTAATCCTGTAATCCAATTAGCATTTGTGGGAGAGGTTTTGGATTTGCTACATTGCATGGAAGAGGAAAAATATTCTTCCATACTTAAATTTATTTTATTACTTAAGTGGATTTAAATGCATTATGTACTCATTAATTTTATGCTAGTAGACTCTCATAAAGTTATATAGAGCAATGTATAATATATTTTATTTTAGTGGAAGGAAGACACAGATCTAGATTGGCCTGTCTAGATGACAATAACTGAAACCTAGAATATGATCTGCATTATTTTCATAGCATAATCTTCATCTTCACATCTATAAATTTCATTTTGGTACTGGCCAGCTCAGACAGTTCAGTTGGAAGGGAGACAGAAGAAAGAATCAGGAGAACAGACTTTTTAAAATTTTCAGTTCTGAGCATAAAGTCCTGGAAGGAAACTCTATGAAGTGAGAAGGTAACTATCATAAAATCATGTCTCTTATAGTTCAAGAACATCAAGAAAACAGAACCTGTTTGTTAACAGCTTACTATGGAAAAAGAATAAAGTCTTGTGAGAAAAAGATGGAATTCAGTTTTCTTTTTTCCGAAACAGGAAACATGATAGATTCTCCTTAAGAGGTTTGTCATGCCAATTGCGGACACTTATTAAGGGTTCATTTAAAAAAATACAGGCACAATCTGGAAACATAACATCATGTTATCAAGAATTTAAATACAAATAAAAAATTGAGAGGGACAATGTGTACTCCAGAAGCCCAGCACATATCCTGAGCTGCATCTTGAATAAGGACAATTATCAGTAGGAAGCATAAGGGCATATGGCAGGGGGTAGGGAGACAATGTTATTATAAATATGTATTATTCATCTTTTTTTTTTTTGGTCTAAAAATTTCACTCCTTTTGACACATATGTAGCTAGTTTTTCATCTGACATGTTAAATTATTAAATGACTAATTAATGAGATTATACAAAAGTCTTCTATTTTTCTCTCCCTTGTTTTCAGTTACTTATGTTTGGTGCAACTGAGGACTGGGAAAATTCTCTATTTCTTGTGCCTTTTTTTGCTTTTATAATCAAATTCGTTAAAAAGGACCGCTAAAGCTTGAAAAATATTTACTGTATGTAGATGTTTTGTTTTTATAAAGAAGACTGCCACAGATCTTCAAATGACAGGGTGTGTAGAGGTGGGCATCTATTCACTGATGGGCAGAAGTCCAAGGCCATTCAGCTAACAGTGATTCCAGACCTCATGACTCATTTCTCAACTCAGTGCATGAGGAATCATCTCCGTTCCCATGACAGGTAGGTATTTTCCTTTGTGACAGGACCATTACTTAGCCCATGCTGTGTGCTTTTTAATGGCTGCCCCTTGATCAAAGGTGTTGGTTTGGTTGAAATTTGCAGCTGATTCAGATTTCTGAACATCAGTCAGAAACATCACTTTTTATAGAGAGACAGGTATAGATTTAAGCATTCAATTGCCTTTGGGTTTTTTTCACAGTAGAAGTTGAAGATTCTTTTATATTTTAAGTAAGCAGGTTATCAATACACTATGGTATAAAAAATATAGATTGCAGGAAAGAAGTTGCGCATCAGAAGGAATGATAAATAAAGAAGGTGTGATGAATTAAGAATTGTGTATTTAGACCTTGCCTGAATGCAACTTACTTCTAATTTTCCAACTTTGCTACTTGCCCTGCAGTATCCTAGAGAGAACTACTGTACTTGCAGGAGAGGAGAAGTAAAGGCAAAAAACTAGTCTGCTACTTCATGCAGGAGGTTTCATATGGAGGACTTTTTGAACTGTCATTTTTGTTCACAGAACTTAAAATGCTTCTGAAATTGATACCACAGTACCTGAAAAGCTTGATGTATTGTTTTGCACTCAGGGGTCAGTTGAGAAGAACATAAAAAAGAAATATTTTTCTCTATGGTCCTAGTTATAAATAAATGAGAAAAATTATTATACAGGTTGGGGAAATGATTTTTGATAACTTTCTTCCACATGTACCATGCATGTCAAAAATGCTGGCAAAGTCAAATTGTTCCTTCAGTAATTAATTGTTATGTTGTGAGGTTTGTACATCTTTTGTTCTGTCTGTCTGCTTTTCAGACATATCTCACTGTAGCCACCATATCTAAGGCTCTTGTTTCAGCCTTCCCTTGTCTACATTGAGATATACTGTAGGCAGACTTCTTCAATGTCATGTTCTTGCCTCACAGTCCCCAGTCTGCCTTTCTGCATTCTTTTTCTCTTCTAATGGCCTCATGAAACTGCAGCTAGAACTTTGAGAACCATTTTAACAGCTATTGCTGATATTTTGATGGTTTACTTTATGACAGTTGCCCTTTATGCTACTGAATTTGGAGTCATTGCCTTTTCTGCCTATAAACTGACTTGGGTACCTGCAACATCATAGCCATGCACAGTTATATGCTTTTTTACTCTACACTAAAAATGAAAAGTATTTATAGATGCAAGTGTCTCCCATTTTTACTGGTGTAATCTCTATTATATTGAAAATGGTCTCCCAACTTTAGTCCTACAGCAATTGCATGAAACTATAGAAATGCAGGACCTGCTTCAAGGCTAAAAATTCTACTAATAATAAACAGAACAGATACACAGTTACAGGGGGCTAGTTAGTTTCTTTTGTTCCCTTCAGGGATGCATGCATACAAAAATATCATATAATTTTTAAGACTTAAGACTATAAAAAAATAAACAAATACAGTACTGCCTCAGAGTAAAGTGACTTTCTATTTTATTTACCCTTGAAGGTAAGCACTAAAATATCCAGCCTGGTTGGTTTTCATGGACGATATTCCAGGTGGAAGAATGCCATATCAAAGTCATTCCTACACGGATGATCCAAGCTAGATGTGGCTATCCAACAAGCCTCAGCTAAGCAGCAAGTTCTTATAAGAGGGCACATGGATAAAGGCAAGGGTTTAAGAGTCTACTGCTGGAGAAGCCCAAAAAATTTGTGGTTGAGAAGCAAGAGCCTAAGCACTACTAAAGTGCACCAACGTCAGGTAGATGTATCTGCTTCCCAAGTTGGAAACACCTTATGTCTAGTAGCTGTAATGACAGAGAGCAGGGCAAAGCACCCAGGAGGTAGCTTTGGCACACTGGAAGCTATGGATTTCTGAAACGGAATAAGGAGTTTCAGGCAGTGGTTAATTCGGGGTTTTTCATAACTGAGTTTCTTTGCTCTCTTTTGAACAGTTTGGGTTATTTGAAGTTTTAGGATCACTGTCTGTGCAAATATAGTATCTTTGACCTTCAACTGGATTGGTACCTTGAGGCAAACAAAACTCTGCAGGACAGTAGCAGCCTGTGAACATAAAGGGAAAGTAGAGGAGGCAGCTGAGCCTTTTACTATATCTGTGTATGCAAGAAATATCACTAAGAAGATATAAATTTTACTTCACATTAAATGTATTTTGTACTCAGTTCATGAACATCAACAGAAAATAAACCAAACAAATAATTGCCAGTGCTCTAATTAAATTCACAGTAAGACAAAGCCTGATTATTGGTGTCAGCGGTAGAATTTCCTGTGCCTTTAGTCATACAGTCCCTTGCAAACTAAAATTCATGACAGTTGAGTCACTGCTTTACCAAATTTGTTGGAGACGTAGTAATTATCCATTTGTATTGGCTTATTTAAAAGCAAAAAATATTGATGTAGTGGATCTATTTGCACAGTATGGTGTGAAAAATGAATTCTAGTGGGAGCACTGAAAATTATTGTGGGGATTAAGCCAACAATTTAAATATACAAAACATTTTTTATATTTTTGTTTTCCATATTCTGTTGCTGATATATTGTTATAATATCTGTCTAATGAAATGGGACTGGATTCTAAAATTTGGCTGAACTGATGAGAGGGTAATTCAATTGATTGGAGTTATTCTTGAGTTGCACTGATCTCAAAAAATAAGCCCACCTCACAATTTGAAGAAGTGAAAGATTATATTTGAAAGTTCTTATGTAAAGTGCCAAAGTGAAAAATTTTTCCTCCAGATTAGAGAGCACTGGAAGGTGGAAGCAGCCCCATATCTGTGTGGCAATATCTTTTACTTCCTGTTGTTTTACTACATCATAATCATTAGGAAGTTTTAGTTTAGTTTTGTAACCTATCACTATTTCACTGTAAAGTTTTTTAGCTTATCACAAATAAAAGTAGCTTAGAAGTTTTTGTGGTGGTTTTCTTTTTTTTCCTTTTATTGCTTGTGTGTGAATGAGATTTCATTGTTTTTCTCAGTTGTAGGCTTTCTCTTTTTTTTAAGAAAAATTTTCCCCTCTTTATGTTTTTCTTTTCCTAGCATAGTTCTCATCTCAGATAATATATGATTTTTTTTTTTTTTTGACGGTGAACTCTCAGTTGGGAAAAGAACAGAAAAAACACTTCAGCATTTCCTTTAGCAAAAGATTTCCTTATCTCCCTCAGTTCACTTCTGCCTGTTCTGAGTCACTGAATTCAAGAAATGAAAAGATCTTACTTTTCTCACTTGAAGTTTCCTCAGACTCACAGGTTTGAGTGTTTCTCTATCACTAGCAGTTTCTATGTAGTAATGTAAACATTTCCAAACGTGTCTCCTTCACTCTCACCTAGACGTAGAATAGTATAGACCCCTTCAGCTGGACTAGACAAACCCAGTGCCTTTAGCCACTCCTCAGGGGACATGTCTGCAAGCACCTTCCCCAGCTTGGTGCCCTCCTCAGGACACATTCGTGTACCCCAACATCCTTTTTAAATTATTGGGCCCAGAACTGTAAACAATATCTGCAAAGGATCCTCTGAGGGACTTTCCAAACTCTACCTAGAAACTGTTGGTGTTCTAGCACAGCCATGCTCTTCAGAGTATACAATATTAGTAGGGCCTGCAGCAATCAGGCAAGGGGCAGTGGTTTCAAACTGAAGTGTGTAGATTTAGACTGGACATAAGGAGGAAATTTTTTATGATGAGGGTGGTGAAACACTGAAACAGGTTGCCCAGAGAGGTGGCCCCATCCCTGGAAACCTTTAAAGGTCTTTGAAGTCCTTTTTAATCCAAACTATTCAATTCTGTGATAAATCATTTTGTCATCCTAATTTGTTCCCTAATCAGGTGCTTAAAAGTGAATGTGTGAAGAAATAAGTGGTTGATTCAAAACCAGCTTGGTTCTTCTTGAAGCTGCAGTTTAACAAACAAAAGATGTTCGGGGAAACACTGGGCATGTGTCTTGCCCCCAGAACTGGTCTGCTATCAAGGAAAGGGAAGTTTCCAACACTTGGATGTATGCTGGGTTTTTAGCATTGTCATAATACAAAAAAAGCATAATAGCTAGAAATTAGCAGTACTGGATCTGTCAAACTTACTGAGATCAATATATAATGGATAAAACGTATTCCAGATTCTCTAGGTTAATGTGTAGAATTCCACTCTTTGTATTTTTCACCATTTGCCTGCGAAACAGAAAACCAACCTCTCTTTTACTCCTTCTCTTTCTTTTCAGCAATTCAGACAAATAAAATCAGTGCTTATAACTTATTTTCCTCAAAATAGGTTTGCTGTTTGAACCATCATTGCACATAATTAGAGTATCAATCTTAAGATTCAAAAGAAAGAGGGAAAAAGACCTTTGCCTCCATGTTCTTCAGTTGGAGCCAACACATCAAGCCAAATTACTTTCTCACTTACACTTGGGCAGTTCCTCTGAAAACAATTTGGTGTTATGGATATAGGGGTGAGAGAGTTTGGCACAATAGTTTGTGATAGTGATACTGAAAAAGACTCTGAAATATTTTAGAGCCATGTCATAATTTTACAGAGGAATTGAATTAATTGTCTCATATTGCAGAATCTACTGTAGGCTTTAGAGGGTACTTCAAGTTCAGGACCAATTTTGTATGGTTTATATGGTCCTGTACAATATGATAGCAGGGAAAAGGTCTGCTATCAGGACTTGAGGTATTACAATATTTTTTTTTACAAAATATTAGCCATCTGTAGTGCATTGTATGGTTTCACATAAATAGCAGATACATGTGCCTGCTGGGTCATGCCTTATTTCAGCATTTAAGTAAATTAAAGGACAGATGATTTTAGAATGTCTTTTGTCTGTGTTTGTTACAGCCCATGGCACCAGGAATTCACAGGACCTCTTTGAACAGGGATGCACTGTAAATCTTAGCTTGCAATCTCTGCTAAAAAAGGTGAAATGTAGTGTTACACAACTGCAGTGCTTCACAAAATATGGATGAAATTAGATGCCAATGAATCAAGCATTGACATGAATTACTTAATTTTCACAGCTTTTGTGGCACAAATATGCGGTGTGATCATGCGCCATGCAATAACAGATTTACTGGCACTTCCTAGCTCAAGAAATGTGTAGCAAGTGAGGGGGAACGTAAGAGTTCTCTAGCAAGCACTAACTAGAGCATTTAAAACATATGAAAGGATGTCATGATTATATTCTTCAAAGATATGGTGAGAAAACACTCACTGCATTTGTGATATTTCCTTCTGGAAGTGACTACTTTGTAAGACTCTCAGTGTTGTATTCTGCAAGACCTGTCACCACAATATACCTCATGATCACAAGCCAAAACCACGACACCTTTCAGGGCTTGTTTTTAAACATATACAGGCTTTCAGCAGAAGGCATATTTTCAAAAGGTTTCTCTTCCAAAGCCCTCAGATTGGGTACAAGCCTCCAAATGTGGTCACTGGGGAGCTACAGAGGTGGTCTCTGTGAAGACAGAGCAGGGGCTGCCCCATGCCAAGCACAGCTGGATGCAACAGTCCTACCACAGGACACAAATGAGCACATCAGTCACCGTCAAGTGGGGGAAAACAAATTTAAGAAGGGTCACAAAACGCCACAGAGTAAAGAAAACAGAGTGAAAACAGAGAAAGGATGAAGAATTCAAAGAAGAAAAACAGCAGGAACACCAAGGTCAGAGGAGAATAAAAAGGAGATACTCAGCAGATCAGCAGAGCAGATATTCCCAAAGTGACTGCAGCTCTTTGTGGAGAGTGAGAAGGAAGGAGCAACTGACAAAAATTTCTACATCCTGATCTTTCCCTGAGCTGCCCATTATCTCACTGAAGGGACCGAGTGTAACCTGCATTGATAACAAGGTGAGAGGAGATCTGTCTGGGGTGGACACAAGCTAGGGGAGGGAGAAACACTGTGTTCTCCCTAAGTGTTTGTACTGTTTGTTTCCAAATATCTGAGTCAGTCATTGAATACTTATATTAATTGCCAATAAATTCACTTAAAATCCCCAAGCTGAGTCTGTTTTACTCTTGACAGTAACTGCTAAATGAACTCCCTGTCTTTACTTCAGTCCACAATTCTTGTTTTTCTCTGTGGGGGAGGAAAGAGAGCCAACTGTTGTGAAGGTGCTTAGCTGGTAGTCACCATTTCTTGATGTGCCTTCCTCATTTTACAATTCTTTATCATTGTGATTACAGAACAGTTTGTCTCCTTTGTAGGTCCCTCTTCCCTAAACAATTCCATCCAGGACCCTAAAGTGGGGAAATTTTGGCCTGTTGATGGACACTAGTTTTCTAACTGAGGTTCAAGATGATGTTCATGCTGTCTGAAGGGCTGACAAGCGATACACACTGCCTAATTTCCACTTACCAGTCTATACTGTGACACCCAAAACCAAGGTCAGGTGGTGCTAATAACTGAGTTCCAGCCGTGGTCAGTTATGGTTTTCAAACCTTAACATTCTGCAACTCATTCACAAAAATCCTATAAAGTACATAATAAATAGAAAACTTCAAATAGTGTTTAATTATTGTATGGTTAATTGTTCTTTTATTTTTTAAAATGACATCTTCAATTAAAATAACGCTGAAGTTGTTATAGTCCCAGAGGATGGCAGAAGACAGGGAAACACTAAAGGCTATTCTCTGGGAATAAATGGTTGGGGTTTTTTTGAAGGTTTGTAGAAATGATAGTCAAGAGCCCTGTTTCAGATATTCATAGCTCGATGGAGGTAGGGCTTAAAGGCATTAAACTGACACAAACACAAGCCCTGTTAACTTCCATGGAATTTTAGACCCAAACAGCTTACAGCTTACATTATTCAGGGGTCTGAGGGTCATATCACTGATGTGTCTGTGTGGTAATATTAATATCCTGCAAGTCAGGATGCATTGCTGTATTGTTTTCAGACCCCAGCTGTCTACTCTGTAAAGCACATTACTACAGGGACATAACTGAGGTAGCTTTATGAGTCAAGACATTATAGAGGGTGTAGCCTTCTGAAAACCATATATAAGGAATTGGGACAAGGTTACATTATTATATTCATGCTTTTTATGAGACAAAATTTTGTCTTAAATTACCATGACAAGTGCTTTCTAACATGAATTCATTGGTAGGCAGCCATTTCCAAGATGATTAGAGATTGGAGGTTTAGATTTTTTTATAGCGCTTGAAAATATATTTAGACTGGAAGTTTTCCTCTCTCCTTCTTTGTATCCTCTTCTCCATTCTCTTAAACTCCATCTCCAGTCCCTTTAGAGTTTTACAGAGTTCTAATAACTGAAGAGGTAATTCCCCAAGAGAAAAAATTCTATTTCCCTTGTATTTTGCTCATTTCCTAACTCTCTTTTTAGCTTTTAGTTAGATGCTACTAACCAGCCACCAAAGACGAGAGAGTGACCCATATGGTCATTTGACTTGAGCGTGATATGTGCAGTTTCCTTGCCAGATTATTACCCTAGAGGTAGCTCTCTATTAGCTCTTAATTCTCTGTGCTTCACTGAACTGTCATCTGTGGTGTCCTGAATTGTCATAGTAATACTTTTTTGAAGAGGAATTTGGTGATGAAGACTCAATTGTTCATTCAAACAAAATGACATGCATTTTTTCATAATGTCGTTTCCTTTACAGGCAATATTTATTTTTACCTTCTGACCACAACTGAAAGCCATTACAAACTGTCCATTCTACAGGGGAAAACAGAAAATTCTATTAGAGTAGTCTGTCATCCATTTCTTGTTTTCATTGTGTTTATTTCCCCTTTTCAGTGTTTGGAAAAATTGGTCAGAGTATAATGGCTCCATATTGGTCTACACAGGACCATTCTAATTTCCAATTTTCATTTTTCTCAAATTTATTGTGCCATTTGAATTCAAATTTTGCAGAGGTTTTTTCTATTCTTGTTTGCTTTATTAGAATCTCATTGAGAACAAATGCATACAGTGCTGGTTCCAGTCTAAAGGAAGGAAAAACGGCAAAAAAATCATGCCATATTTGAAGAATTACTTTGAGAGGGGAAGGCAATCAGACATGTTCTAAATGAGTAATACAAGATTTTAGTGGCCTCAAACAAGGCACCCCAATTATGAGAGAAACGAAGTGAACCTACATAGGCACAGTAAAATGCTGAGAACAAGAACCAATTAATTCGTTCAAAGTAACCACAGTAGGACAGCTAGTTTTTTGACACAGATTCCTTAAATTATCTTGGATGCTCCATATCTTCCAAGGTGCTCTCTTGAATAAGTATCTTGAACAGGCTGAAGTCTGCCCTCCGGAAGTCCAGTGTAAAAGTTTTGCTGATGCCCCTCCTTGTTTCACCAAATACTGAAAACTCTATTATTTCATGGTCACTGTACCCCACATGGTCTCTGACCACCACATCTCCCAGCAGCCCTTTTCTGCTTGTAAACAGCAGGCCAAGAGGAGCACCACCCCTGGCAGGCTTGCTCACCGGCTGTGACAAGAAGCTTTTCTCCGTACACTCTAAGGACCTTCTAGACTCCTTCTCCTCCTCTATATTGAGTTCCTAGCAGACATCTGGCAGGTGTCTACTGGTCTGGCTATCTTAACACAACAGCAGCATGATATATGCCTAAAAGTGCCTCCTGGAACCCAACAGGCATCCTGTGCTGGATTCACACTGTGAAAGGATATTGCAGAAGGATGCAATCAAAGCATGGTCGAACTCATCCCCCCAGTGACTTGGAGAGAACACCATGGGTAGACTAGAACAGCCGCAGCATTCAGGAACCTCCCCTGCCTCCAGCTGCTGCCAGTTCAAAGAAAACAACTTCCTTTGGGTGCTGCCAACTCTAGCTAGCCACATCAAAGGCTGGCAAGAGGATAGACAAGTCTTGCTGCCCCTTCTTTTTCACTTACAGGTAAAGAGAGTTGTTTAGTTGTTTAGTCATATGAAGCAATTGGTGGCCGTGTGCACCAAGAGAACCTCTCATGTTGTCCTCACGGCAGCAGCTATTGACAAATGATACAGAAGTGCATGCTTAGTTCCTGCAGACTTGTATGCAGACTCCTGAATGAATGAGGTAAAAACACTTCCAGACATGAAGCTGAAGAAGAGCAAACATGAAATCTTAATTCTGTTGCTTGGACAAGGCACAGTGGTGTCTTGCTTATTGATTATGCTTCTATTGATTTCCCCCGTGAGCTCTGACAATTCGGTTTAAAAAAATGTTTTATATTTTCTTCTTTGTTAAAAAAATGTTCTGTATTCAATGTGCAAAGCACACAAAAAATTGGTATAGCTTTCTATTCACTTCCCCTGTAAAAGGTTAGCAAGGTAAGCAGGACACTGCAGTGAGATCAGTACAGAAGGACTTGATACCTTCAGTGTAACTTCACTTTTGGACGCTTTAGTTACCTTAGTTCAAATTATATAAAGTCTCATTTATAAAGACTGAACCTACAGCTGAGCATATGCACTCTTCTGTAGTAGTCTGTGTGTTCTGTTGTCAAAATTAAAGCCCCAAAATTTCAAAGCTAATGTTTTGTCCTCTACTAGAATTCACAATATAATCTATATCCACAAACATTACATAATGATCTCATATTAAAGACATTCCTGGTTTTCTGGTCTTTCCAGCCTTTCTGCCCCTCCTGACACATTAGCTGTCATACTAACATCTAAAAAATATTTTTAAAAAGTCAGTGTGATATGGTTCCATTATCCAACTTCAACATGAAAACGTGATTTCATTTCCACTATGTTTTGGTAAAGGCCACTATCTGTGTTGATACTTTCTGTCAAAGATCCTGTTCACATGACCGCAAAGAGGGACATGAATCTTTATTTCACAGTTTCTTTCCCTCCCTCGAAATCTCATTTTGGATTTTATAATTCTAGATGTGCTTCGGTTATATTGTTGCCCTTATCCTATATGCAGGGGATGGTTATGGATGCTGTGGCTAATTAACAATCTAAGCGCACAAATGTCTCCTTGAAAACAAGATCTGGCACTAGACTAAATGAACATTCTGATTGCTCATTAAATGCAGCAGTTTCTCTGCAAGTTGGGTAATACTAACAAGACACTCATTTTTTTTTACCTCCTGCTTCCTTCCCCCTCCCCATTTTTGTAAGCAAATTTCCTCCCTTTTCCTCAAGAAACACATAAAGATAGCTTTATTTTTCTCAGCATGTTTTCCTGAAACACCCTCTCTGCTGCTGCACCTTCGCCCTGCAAGAGTCACATAGAGACAAGGACTGTGGCAACAAGCACAGTTTGCAGGGACTTCTGAGTAATAACTGCCTTGGCTCACGGAGCACGTTCACCAACCATTTCAGGTGACAGGCTGTCCCAGGACAAACACGCAATAGCTGCAGTCTTAGGGTGACTTGTAGATACAAGTTCACTTACTGTTAATTCCTTACTCTTTCCAAATCCAATGAAGCCGTGTCTCAGGGGTACACCTTTAAGATGGAGCTTACTGCTTTTGCTTTGGGTAAGGTTACTCTGGAAGACTTCTTATGCCTGCATAGACGGAAATGGCGTTATCAGAGGTATTAAGTGCTTGATGGAAACTATCATAATTCCTTGAGGGGTAATTTCCTTACCCTATATAGAGCTTTGCTCGTATTTCTTGAAAGAATTGCCCGACTGAAAAACACTGGAAAGTAAGATGATAAATTTCTTATCTCAACTACTTCTCCTCATTGAAACTTGATTTTGATTTGACACCCATAGGCACTTTAACAACATGTAGGGCTTTCTAACCCACATTTTTGATTGTAGCTACATAAAACATGTCTGTAATATAAAAGCAATCTTTTATAAATATGAAAGCTTTGAAAATACAGATATTGTATGTAAGTTCTATGCTATGCTCATGAGAAAAAGAAATCTGCCCCTTTTAAGTCTGTTTCATTTTGCCTCCATGCAAAAGAGTGCTTAAGTCAAGACTTGTCTTTGAAAGGTCATTTGCAATTTTAAGTGAAAAATGAACTTTATAAACCCTGGATCAAAATTTATTTTTGTATAATCCAAATGTCAGTACAGATTACCAGAAATTAAAGTAACATTTTTACTTTTGGTACAATGACAATTTAAGTAGAAATATTTACAATTAACATCGTTATAATTTATACCTTAATATTTTTTTCAGTAAACTCATATGCCAATAGTTGAATTGAGAACGTATACCTCTCGCTGAGGAGCGGACACCTTAGAACCCATTTTAAAACTCACAAAAATAAAATCTTTACTCAAAAGAAGGTGCTGCTGCCCCAAACTCCACCCTTACCAAAAGATATAAGGAAAACGAAAAATAAAATTGTCCCTGGCCGGATAGTTCCTCCCCACTCCCAATGAGGAGAACTCATGAAAAATCTACTGGGAGACACAGGAAACGCAGTCTGTCTGGCACAGGAAAATAAAATCCCTTGGCAAGGTCCTCCGCTCGTCGAGCCGATCCTCCGAATTTAAAGTTCACACACAAAGTCCAATGGAGGGTTGCCGGCTCTCCTCAGGGAGCACCACCGCGCAAAAAGCGGCGTGCTCAATGCTGAGGCAGTGGCTCTTCCCAACAGGCGATAACTCCGGGTGAGGTGCGGGACTCGCGTCTTCAGAGCACTCAGGCAGCTAACCAGCCGTCCTGAGTGCCGCACATTGGGCGCCACTTGACGCTGTTGCTGGTGGTCAGTCCGTCGACTGCTGGCCGCCCGGAGGCCAGGCAAGCGTCAGTAGCGAGTCCCAAAGGAACTAGCTGCCACAGGTGACTGCTAGTAAGATGCCGCTCAGACTCCTGCGAGGAGCTGGCAGCAGTCGACAGGCGCAGGCGGAGATAAAGGAGGCGAGAGGAACTCAGGATAGCAACAACCAAGAGTTTATTCTTCCACCCGAGGGGCAGAGAGAACTACACTCTGAGGAGGCTGTGCTACTCTGAGCACAGAGTGTCCGTTACACGGGGTTTTAAAGGGGGGTGGAGAAAGGGAGGTACAAAGACGTTAACCAATAAGGGAATGACAAGGGAATGACACATACCAATAACAGTGTCTCAGGGGCGGGTCCAATATAAACTAACCAATGGAGTAACAGGGTTAACAGAACTTTCTAGCAGTAACATGAATATTAAACAGAGAACATGAATATGCATAACTGGTGATATCATATGGGGTGACATGGGAAGAGCCAATGAGGAATACACAGAGGAGGGAGCAACAGGGGAGAGCCAAAGAACAGCATAACTTGACATAATAGGCATAGAACTGTCTGGAACAGGGGGCGGTGACCCAGCCAAGATGGACATCAGTGGGGGCGCGGCCTATACTTCGGTGCCGTCCTCATCCTCGCCCATGATCTCATAGACACTCCCATTATTACTTTCTCGGGTGGGGAAGCTCACGCACTTGATGCCCAGGTCAGCATCCAGCTTGTGCTGGATCACCGAACAAACATAAAAATTTATTAAGTTTTTCATGGAAAACACAAATAATATCACAAAGTGAAATTATAAGTGTACATGATTATTAATTAGTAATAATTTATTGTTGGTGTTGGCATTTAAAAATATGCTCCAATTTTTCCTTTCCTGACCCAAGGGATTATGATGCTTTCATCTATTGTGATTGAATGTCACTTTTTTCTGTGAACTGTACAAGCTATCACATATTTTATGAAGACAAAGTCCAATCAAATACTGATGAAATTAGAAATTTCTGTGTATTCAATTTCTTTGAAGTAATTCTGCAAAACTGGCTTAATATCAAACTCTCCATAATTAAAATCTGGTTTGGAGATAAAGTCATTCTTGTGCTTCCCTTTTTTACACCTGCTGTGATTTAACCCCAGCTGGCAGCGAAGTCTCACACAGCTGCTCGCTCACTCCCCCACCGTGGGATGGAGGAGAGTGTTGGAAGAGTAAAAATGGGAAAACTCATGGATTGAGACACCGACAGTTTAATAAGGAAAGCAAAAGCCACACATGCAAGAAAAGCAAAATGGAATTCAATCACCACTTCCCATGGGCAGGCAGGTGTTCAGCCATCTCCAGGGGAGCAGGGGCCCACCACATACAGCAGTTACTTTAGAAGGGAAAAGGCACCACTCTGAAAGTTCACCCCTTCCTTCCTCTTCCCCCAGCTTTACATACTGGAATGATACCACGTGGTGTGGGACACCCCTTCGGTCAGTTGGGATCAGCTGTCCTGGCTGTGTCCCCTCCCAACTCCTTGTGCCCCCCCAGGGCTGGTGGAGTGAGGAGCAGAAAAGGCCTCGATGATGTGCAAGCCCTGCTCACCAGTAACTAGAACATCCCTAAATTATAAACGTTNAGCCATCTCCAGGGGAGCAGGGGCCCACCACATACAGCAGTTACTTTAGAAGGGAAAAGGCACCACTCTGAAAGTTCACCCCTTCCTTCCTCTTCCCCCAGCTTTACATACTTGAATGATACCACGTGGTGTGGGACACCCCTTCGGCCAGTTGGGATCAGCTGTCCTGGCTGTGTCCCCTCCCAACTCCTTGTGCCCCACCAGGGCTGGTGGAGTGAGGAGCAGAAAAGGCCTCGATGATGTGCAAGCCCTGCTCACCAGTAACTAGAACATCCCTAAATTATAAACGTTGTTTCCACAGCACAAATCCAAAACACAGCCCCATATAAGCTACCATAGAGAAAACTAACGCTATCTCAAGCAACACCAGCACACCACATTTCTGATTTTACAGAGTTGCTGGGAGATGGTCTGAGATCAGATTAGCATAACACTGAAAAAAGGAAGGTTTCTAGTTATTATACTTTTCCTTTTCCACTTAGAAAAGAGTAATTAAAATCATGAGCAAAAATGAAAACAACTATCATCTATGTGTATCACAACTTTAATGGCAAAATCTGAATAAGGTATGGTTTGAGTCTTATCAGAGTACGTCTAAACTTATTTTCAGTCTCTTTTGTTAGAATTCTTGCCCATCTGTAGGGACATATGTTACAGAAATATTTGTCTAACCATTCAATCTTCACTTTGGCCAGTGTATTTTAAATATATTTCCTGAGAAGTATTTAAATTCTTAAAACACAGAAACAAGAAGTTCAGTTGTCACAAAAACAATTTGCTAGTTATTACTTTTAAATTTTTTTCATTCATTTACTTCTTACTGTCTACACTGACTCCATTGTAAGTCAGATCATTTGGTGTTTATTTGATACTCTCTGAAGGAAAAAATATAATAACATATTATGCTTGCAGTAGACTGCAGAAGAAAAGGTTATATTGGTCAAACACCAAGAACATTTTTCCCTTGAGCAATTCAGAGTGGATACTGTCTTCTGACCTCACTTCACTTCTGCTTAAAACTATTGCACTCTGGAAGCAAATACAGTTACATCTATGCATACAGTAATATGCATATACATATATATATATATATATATATATATATATATTCTTTAAGAGAAAATTTTTGAAAAACAGGAATAATAAATGAAGAGGATATCTTAGATATTTTATGTCTGAAATTCTAAGGCAATGGTAAAGTGCTAATATTTCGAAGAGGAAGACTGAACTCCCTGCAGTCTGATTTGACAACACACAAACAGTTTCTGTTTATATGAACTGTAGAGGAGGTAATAATGTATATTGCTATAAATATTTTTTTATTAACATCAAAATATGTATGGAAACAGAAAATATGGCAGAGTGCTTCCATAAGAGCAGTGCACTGCCCTATTAACTGACCAGCTTTATCTAGAGAAGCATAAATTTAGCATTTGGGATCAAATTCTCTTCAGGTATAACATGATAATATAACTTTTTTTCAGGAGGCATCTTAACAGACCTATCTAAAATTATTTTCTGTCTCCCACATATTAATGTTTTTTTAATCTATTGAAGAATAAATATGAAAGATTATTGATTGTGACAAAATAGCTACAGCTTAAAGTAATTTCTTTGGATTTATACAGAACCATCACTTAAAATTTAATTTCACAGAATTATGTAAAAGTAATGTTATTTTGTTGCAAAATAAGTATTTTAAAGCAAAGATTTATACCATATAATTGGAAGTAAACATCCTGAGACGTGATAAACATGGTAAAACTGCAATGATTCAATTCTTACTGAATCTGTAAAGTGTCTGAAGTCTAATAGTAAATCTTGCATCTTTCTCTAATTGATTATGATTCTGTGAATGATGTAGTTTTATTTTAAGTCACTTCTTTTAAAATCACAATGATTTTTCCAATCAGACATTTTCACCAAGGCAAAGTTCTCATTTTCTTTTTATTTCTTAGTTTTAAATTTAAAAATGGACTGTCAACAGATTTATTCAATAAGTTACTAGTGTAAGGCATACCTTCAACTCTATGCAAGTGTACAGACAGCATAACAGGATTTCAGCAAATAAAAATTGTATATTGTCTTAGTGTTGGAAAAGTTAGCTACTAAGACAGGTTTTTTCTCATTGAAACACCTTAATTGTCCTGACAATTTTTGTCACAGTTCCTATGAAATATTTATTAATTAGTTGTTGGATGGTTTCAGACAGTTAAATACAAGTAGTACTATAATTTGGAAGAAAACTTTTCAATCTTAAAACCTTAAGATCTTCAGAATAAAAGATTTCTTAAGGATGAAACTGATGCCTACTAGATTCAGCAGGTGTTTACCACAAGTAACCAAATTAGGTATAATATAAAATATTTACAGAAGATATATGTGTAAACTTCAGGAAATTTTATCCTCTATCCTAGAATAAGAAGTAACTTTGAAAATGAATTAACAATTGCAAAAGTTGTAGCATGAATGCCCAGATGAAGAGATTTGTAACTTTTTCTGTTAAACTAAACATATTTAATCCACTGATGCTCATAATAAATTCTGGGTTTAGTCCTCTTATTCTCAGTATCAAATGTAAGAACAATATCAATTTCTAATTTTTATATGAATTGGACAAAACAAAGGAGCATCTTCTGTAACGCTGTTGAGCTGAGGGCAAATATTCATATGCTATGGCTCCCAAATCTCACTATCTTCCAGAACAGAGGATGTCACACTACATATCCGACCTCTAAACCTAGAGAAAGATGGAACATGTGTCTGTCTGTTTGTTCTACTGATGATCTAACTATGAGTCCATTTACAGCAGTGTTAGACCTTCAACAGCAAAAATGGATTCTGAAAAGGCAAGTCTGATTGCTCATGTTTACAGTCACAAGGTAAAGCTTCAACTTCCGTCCTCTCCTAGAACATGTTTGGGGAGGAGTTTGGTTAGTTATTAATAAAAACTTTTGTTAGTAGAAAAACTGTATCATTCCTGCACTTCCAAGTAGCAGACATAATCTGAAACTGATGGCTAAATACCATTGAAGAGGAAATACACAATATGGTTTTATACCAGAGGCTGGCTGCAAATCTCAAATTAGGAACATCTTTCTTTTTTAGCCAATTGGGAGAAATAGCTTTCATTAAAAATTCATTTAGCTTATTTAAGAAATTAACTGCATCATGGAGTTCCTTATTTCCCTGTATTTCCCAAATTCCACTTCAAAATTGTTCTTAGTTGATGCCAACAAGTCTATCTGTACAAACAACAATGTAATGCGTTTCCACTAATCAGTATTTGCTATAAATTCTTTTATTTCAAGGAATATGTGGAAGCAAAAAATTCTTAGAATTTAGGACTTGCCACATTTATGTCTACAATACAAGACAACAATTTCCATGTCCAAAATAATTTTTGAGGCTCTAATTACCTTCAAATATAATCATACAGAGAAACAGATAGACTTTGGGACAAACTTTTTAAATCCTGATGGGTTTATTATAAAATATAGTTTACACATAGTAGTTTAAAATTTAAATTGATCTGAAAATGAAAATTAGAACCTTTCCTCCTCAAAAGAAAAATTTTTTTTTGAAAGAAATATCTGAAGTTTTGAAAATAATTTTTTTTTCTCAGGATCCTTTTTTTTTAATGAAATGGTATTTTCATAAGAAAAAGTCATAAGAAATTACTGACTACTGTAATCTGAATTGTTCTCACATTAGTAAGAAAAGGGTTCCTACATTACAGTGTCCAGTGCAATATTTTTATTTTGTCACTGAACTGAAAACATCATCTTTATTAAAAATCCCACTGACTCTTACAGTTCTATTGTAGAGTGTTTTCTAAGAAAGCAGATTAACATGGAAAAGTGGTAGCATTAGTGATCTGAATTGACACACTTGAATGAAACAGGCAGGATTCTGAGGAGGCAAGCTCTTCTTCAGGACTCAAGCAGAAACAGAAAGTTTTTTTTCTTTTCAGTAGCTGGGAGCACTACTGTTCAAAAAACCCACAACTTTCAATTTCATAGTTTTTAGTTTTGAGGTGAGCTAAACCTTTTAAATTTTATGCTTATTTTGCAAGGTTTCTTTATGGATCTCCTTTCAGACGCTGAACTAACAGGTTAAAGAAGGGGGATTGCTTTGGAAAACATAACATCTCCTTGACGCCTGGGGAGGCCACGTAAAAACAGAGACTAGACAAGAATAAGGGAATAAAGGTAGGTGTTTGTTTGAAGGGCCTTCTAGGTACATCCTGAGGAGTCAAAAGGCTCCACCCAAGATGGACCCTGGGTCACGAGTTCTTCACACATCTATAAGGTTGGTCCATTTGCATATCAGGGTTAACTCTCCAATTAAAACTTCAGTTAATGATGTAATTTCCCCAAGTTTACCTCCCCTTCTTAAGATTTTAATTTACACATTTTGGGCCTAGGACAATCTGAGTGTCCTTGGAGAGCAAGCTTGGAGAGGCTTTGTTATGTCTAACTTGCATGAGAGAACTGAAGTTAACAAGCTACAAGACACTTCAGAGTTACTCACTAGGCAGTGCAGGATCTGAAAATATGAAAGTTAAAACCTAAGGCATCACCTAGTGACTGCTCCTACCACAGTTTTCTGAGCAAGTTGTTTGGTACACTGCCATTGTTTGTGTCATCCACCTAAAAACCTTTGGATCTTGGGACAAAATTTATTACCTTGTGGGGTGTGCATGTGGAGAAACTGGAATTAAGACAGTTCTTTGAGCAGGGTTTACTGATAGGAGAAATGGGTTTGAACTTGCAAGTGGCATTTTTTTACACTGGGGTGGTCACCTGGAGTTTATTAGTTCTATTTAAATTTAAATGTTCATTTTTCAGATTTTTTTTTTTTTTTAAATCTAGTCTTATCTTCTAGTGTAATTTGTGATTATTTGTGGAAGATTTTACTTTCTTCTTTTCTTGAATACTCATCAATATACTATTACTGATGTAATTACTTCAATTTTTAATAGAAGGATTTTTTGTTTTCATCAGTATGTATTATGGACCAGAATAACTTTAAATCTAAGAATCTGTGTCTCATAGCAAGTTCTCAGTTTTATTTTGTTTAATTAAGGTAAATTCTAGGAGTCCTGAATAATAATGAAAGGGTGAAATTTCTTAGAAAAAGACAATTTTAGAAGAAAAATTCTCCTGCAGATTTTATCAAAATTATGCACTTCAATAAAAAATTGATTTAGAGTTTATTTCCTAATTTAAGTGCTTTCAAAAATTTAATTCTGCTTTTGACAAAGCTCATATACCTGAGAAACGTTCTAATTATGTTGATCTAGCATTGCATATTAAACATTCTTGCCTCCAATAATAGTAATTCTGATCTAGACAAGCATTTAGTGTGATACTGGTAGTCAGAATTTAACCTACAAGTGGTTGCATAAGAACTAGTATCGAATCTTTGTCTGGTATTCTCTGATAGCAGCACAAATCCAAGTGAATGTTTATTATAGTGGTGTTAACTCTGGATTTTCCATATATTGCTAGCTATTAAGCCTATCCAAAGGCTCTGATCCTCATTAATTGCACCACTTTCTGGATGTGTGATTTTTAAAAATATCTTATTCATAGGTTTTTTTTCATTTCACGTAACCCATAAACACACATCAGCAGCACAACTGTGTTTACCACAGTGAAAACATCTCCATAAATAGCAGTGGTGTCTATGAAACTGAGAGAAGAACAAGGTGAGTGGATTTCAACTCTGAACATTAATATGCCATTTTGCCTGCTTCCTTGTGCTGCCATCCGTTCCCTTCTGCACTGCTGATGATAATGGTAATGACAACAAGGACCTACTGTCAGCCGTTTGCATGGCACTTATCTGTAACACAGTTCTTTTCGAAAGCCACTTTAAAACATTTGGGAACACTAGCTTTTAGGTTCTGATCTTGAAAATATTTTTGTTTGTGCTTGCCTAGATTCACTTGTAATCCCATTGCAGTTACTGCCACTACTCATGCAAACACAAATTTTTTGAGTGTTGCACTGTCTCCAGGAATAGTATAGGTCTCTAGGAGTGGTTGTCTCTTTACACCAGTTTTCTGTCTTTGTGAAATCATTTTTTTCAACAACTTTTCATCATTAATAACACGATAAAATGAGAAGAATCTAACTCTTCGGCCAGATTTTCAGACACGTAGTTCCACTGACTTCAAAAACAATTTACTATACCTGAGGTTATAATTCTATACACTTTTTCTCTCCAAGACTGGGAGTTATATATTTTTTTTTTTTTTTTGACCTCTTCTTTGTGAACAGAAAGTGATTCATATGGCTCATCTTAAATGACCAGGCCAACCTTTTTCGCTCCTGGTTATTCTATAACTTCATACATCAGTTGCAACTTGTTAGAAGTATTGAGAACTCTCTCCGATTTTGCCTGCCGAGCAGAAGTTTTCTGTATTTCATGATAATACATCTAGAGAGTTTGGGATCCTAAAGTGACATCTGCAATTTTTCCTACATCTAGTTTCAACTCAAGTTGCAAGTCTTCTATTTTTTTTCTACCTTCACAAAACATTTTCCTTTGCCAAAATAAGATTTATAAAATTGTTCTGCTTTTTCACTTTTACTAATGGGTTAAGACCACACTTTATAGTACTAATAAAAACACAGCTGCTTCTATTTTACATGTTTGGACACTTTATATAGGGGAAGAAACTTAAATAAAGATGAATTGAAAGAAAGTGGAAATTAAGTTTAATTACCAACACCAGAACAACCACTTAAAGAATTACAGCACTTCAGTATAGATTTTGTGAACACTGCAGACAATAGGAATTTTTCCACTGACTTTAACAGCATTTGGATTTGGTCCCTGAAAGTCAATTACTTGTATAGCAGAAGGAGAACCAAGGCAAGGACAAGTTTACTTCCCTGATCAACAGTGCCTGTGAGCATTACAACGCATATTAGAATATTTTTTTTACCTATGTGCTCACAGTTAGGGACGTGCATAAGCTTATCTCCCTTATTTGGGCACCATTAGTACCTTTTGTCAGTGTTCAGAATTACTGAAGCCATGATAAAATACCTAGAAAAATATGCCTTCAGGACCCTTTCCAGCACAGCCCATCCAAACACTGCCCTGAGGGATGGAAAGGGGTAACAACAGCTTACTTTAAACAAATAGGCTTTAAACCAGATAGCTTGGCAACTGGATAGTAATACAACTTTGGCAAACTGACAGGTAGCAGAAAAGGCGAAACATATCGTGAAAACTGGCTAAACACCTGCATGTCCCTTCCACCCTGGGTTTTGTGTGCTTTTAGTGCCCATACAAAGTGGACATACTTTTTGGTTTGCTGAATGGGGTAACAGGACCCACTAACCACAGAGGAACTGAAAAGACCATCACTAGGCTTAAATTCTGGAGCTTCTTTTAAGTTTTTCCAAAACTTCCCTTAATATCATTGGTGAAAAGTTAATACTTGGCCTCAGTTTTTAAAATTCAGGGGAAGTTGCTGCAAGCAGATGGCAAGCAGCTTCTACTGGTTTTTTTTTTCCACTTCCTCCCTAGGGCAGAGGGAGCATTGTTGTAATACATTTGAGCATTTCTACTTGAAATTATGTAGTAAAATGTTCTTTTTTTGGAAGACATATTTGCCTATAATAGAGATTATAATAGCAGTTTCAGGAAGAGATGAGGGGAGAGGAAACACCTTTCGATTGTTGAAACACTGCCAATTCTTTCTAAATCCATAACTTTGTCTCTATGAAATGTCAGTCATGATGTTCTATGGAAGAACATTAAAATGCACTTTTGATTAATTGGTGCACAAATTATTTCCCATTTGATCTGTAGGCATTAAATTTAATTCTAATGCACTTTCAGTGACTCTGGGACTGTTATATGAATTCAGAATGAATTTAGCCTTTATGTTTTAATTTGCTCAGCCACCTTATCTAAATAGAATATTCCAAGGTTTGGAACAGCTGAAATACTGCTAGCAATTCTTAACTCAAATTTAAATACTTCTGAAATCAATTTAGAGAGAAAGTAAGCTTACTCTTTGATTGAACAAATGTGTTTTCCTGCTTCTGATCTCTGGCCAATAAGTTAATGTTGTTGCATAAATTTTTTCTAGCATACAGTACGTTGTTCAGTAATAGGCTTCTAAGAGTACAGCTAAAATGTAATTGATATTACTTTCTGCATTTTGAAAAGAGGTTCACGAGAATATTTGGATTCAAAAATAAATGGAAATTTGTACAGCAAGGTAAAGATGATTTACTTACTGCTTTCTGCTTTAAATAGCTCATTTGGAAGTATACAAAATGGCCTCACTGAGAAGCTGGATGTTCCTGTCTTGCAATATTGCATATATATGATCCTACATTCAGGTCAGGAAAAACTTGTCTGGATATTTGTACCACTTTCTGCACCGTAACAACCGAATACTCTATTTTCTGTCAACATGCCAAATTCTGATATCTCAATCAGATTTTACTCATTTTGTAGTGGGCCACTCCATTACCTCTTGAGCAATCAGTATGTAGAATAAAATGAAGTTACCATCTATACTTTTGTGGTTAATAACAACAATAATTTAAATTTTGAATTACAGAGTATATTTTATTCATTTTTTATTTCAGCAAAATCCCCTCTGAAAACAAAGATTTGTTTGATTAAGGCTTTCAAAGTTTTTCCACTTTAAATAAACCTTCCTGCATTTTTTCATCAAAATTTTAGATATATTCCATCCTTCATAACCTTCATAACCTTCTTTTATGAGGACAAGTTTAGCATGTCTTTTTTTCAATCTCTCAGTATGTTTAGTTCATACTAGGGAGAAATTCTCATTGAACACTGTAGAAGATATGTTTATTCATAATGTATTACAGTTTGGAACAGCTGCTAGAACCAATTTCTTAATCAGGTTGTATCATTCATCTTTGTAATTTACAAAAAATTAAGGAAATCTTTTAATGCGATTACACAAAAAACACATTTCCATGACTTCGTGGCTCGTTGTTGTCTTTGTGGGTATACTTTTCACATACTTTTTTATCTTATTTTCCTGAGAGGTGGCAGCCATTTGCATATTAGAGGCCTTCCATAAATCTTTAACTTCCATCTATATTATCAAAACCTATTTCTCTAGACTGACTGTTCCACAATGTTGAGGTTAATGAGTAGTTCAGTGCAAAGTATGGATTACATATTTAGGTTTGATGATGCCAATATGTTACCTCTTGGAATCTCTATGCATTGCTATACCTTGAAGAAATAGCATCTACAATATTTGCTCTTGTTAACTACAGTAATTTAGGATTCTCATTACATATGCAAATACGATGCACATACATTGCCATGAAAATTCACCAAAAATTTAGTGAAAACAAAGTACATGCATACTGTCAATTGATATCTGTAAAAATTACTAATAATCATAAACATAAACCCTCCCAGGTTTTTAGCCTTGCTCGATTAGACACAATTCCACTCAAAAAAAGTAATTCATGCCAAAAAAGATTAGTCGGTAATACACAAGTAAATGCTTATGGAAATTTTAACTGGTAGGAAAATATTAATATTATCCAGCAGAAAACAAATAATTGCTTATGAAGCAATTGCATATAATCTTCAAATCCCTCACAGTCTAGCACTCTATCTTTCTCAAGTCTGTGTGGGACAACAAGTACTTATTTCAAGTCAAAAGAAAGTCAAGACAAAAGATATTCCATACATTAGAAGTATTACAGATTTTATTTAATTTAAATCAAAAGGAAACAGTGATTTTACCATATAGACAGGACCTTACTGGGAGGCAAAACTTTTTAGCCAAATTGTTTCTCCACTGGTATTAAATTAATGACATTTGACTATAGATCACAGAGTTATTTCCATGGTCAGCATTTCATGTACTATATATGCTACATGTATATCTCTGCCTCAGAGATTTGGGATCAGTCTTATTTTTAGGTAATGTTTTACCTAAATTTTTTCATTTTTGTCATTCAAATCCTGAGCAAAATAAGACTTTGAGTCTTTTGGTCTCTAGCTTCTGAGGCAAATCGTTTAGTCCATTGTTAGTCATGGTTTGTACCATGACACTAAGCACAATATTCTTGTTCTTTCAGTTCACACATACACACAGGAACAGTTTATAGGACATCTTAATTGTATTGACAGGATAGTACCAGCAAGGGCTGGATTGTCAAAATCATCGACTTAGGCTAAAAGTCTTAAAATTTTTACACAAGACTTGAGTATACAATACCGTACAAAAGATATTGTTACCATTAGTTCTGGAGAAATGCCACATTGGGAATGGTCTTTGTGTAGATATCTTTCTATAGGAGTTTGTTGTATAAGATAAATCAGAAAAAACGCAAAGATCCTGTCCTACTGTCACAGAAAACAGATTTATTAGTTGCAAAGAGCTATAGCTAACTGAGAAATGCTAAAGTCACCTTTAAATCAACAGCTTTAGAGAAGTCTAAATTAAAATTTTGATGTAAAAATTATTCCAATTAATCACCATGTAATAAATAAACTATCAATCGCAAATAGTGTGTTCTAGCTTTTCTCTAATGAACCATCTCTCATTTCTCACAAATAGTGTTTGACTAGGAAAAAAATAGTGTGCTTTAAAGAAAAAAGCATTCATCTTTCTGATAATAACCTAGCTCCTCAGGGAAAGAAAAAGATCCATATTTTTAGGAACATAAATAAAGACTTCCTTCAGAATTACAGAGTTCTTATGTAGTACAAAGTCCAGCTTTTTTCTGCCTGGACCCACTTGCATGCATTGTTATCTCACCAGGCTTTGGAAATTCATAAACTCCAGGCTCAGAGTCTCTTGAAGACACTTCAGGCCCCTTGGACTTGTTTTAAGAATCTTCACAAGTCCTGGGTATAGGGGATGTAGCACAAAAGCTAGTTGCTTCCTGGAAGTATAATATAGTGTGCTATAATAGCCTTTCTATTCTCTATTTTGTGTGCCTATCTGGTTTACAAAGGAGTCCCACAGACACTTCATTGTCCTAGTGAGGTGCTGCAAAAAGTTGTGGGAATGTAAGAATTAACAGCTGGCACATGAAAGACTGGAATTTCTTGCACTGGCTTTGTCACTTTGTAGAATATTTCTGATACTGCAGACTTCAGTCTGATTTTGCTTTGAGGTGTTTTCTGCGTTTGTTCACGCAGCAGATTCTGAAGCCAGCTAAGAGCTATGTAGTTTTGAAGCAGAGGTTCAACATCTTGACAAGTATCAGTGTTAATCACTGCTTTCTTTGAAGCAAAAACCCGGGATGGAGTAAAGATTTCCTCTATACTCTTTTGCTACTGAAGTTGCTACTGACGTAAAAGACAATTTTAAAGATTTTCTAGAACCAATACTTGTCTGTCAAAGTTTCCACTACTTCTAGGGAAGGATGCCTTTCTGATAAATCTTCTCACTGGGTGGGCCTAGGAGGGTTCATCACCTTGTCTGGCTGTGAACAAATGTGTTCATACAATGCCCATCTGCCTTTTATTGGCAAATCAGTAATTGAGAGAAAGCTCCATCACTTTTGAGTTTCTATTAAATACATAGAATTTCCATGGCACATAATTCTAAAACTGCTTATTGTACAAAAGCATTAGCAAAGATGGAGAACGTAGCTCATAGAGACACTGCTTCACAGCACTAAGTAAACCAGGTGACACTTAAACATAGCTGTCCAAAATTTCAGGACACTCAGATACTGATAAACTATAAGACATCATGAACCAGGCTTTCAAAAAAAAAATTTACGTGTACTTTTGGAATTGTTTTCAGACATGCTATTTCTGAAGACCTGTGCTCAAGTTTCTGAGTGGTCACACTGATAATTATAGATGCCGTCAAGGTTGTGTTTTTAGAGGTTTTACCATAGAATCATAGAGTAATTTGGCTTGGAAAAGACCTGTAAGATCATCAAGCCCAACCGCCAACCTCACACTGCCACGTCCACCACTAAACCATGTCCCTAACATGACATTTGACAGCACATCATTTCCCACTGTATAACTAATATACATTTAAGTTCTTGTATGTAAGTTAATGCTTTCCAATTACAGCGATGGTCCTGAAGACCAGATATATGGACAGAATGAAAGAAAGATGCCACAGATGTGTGGGTATATTTATCTGTTTTCAAGTGCTGAGACACTGTATTATACATTTGTCATTGCATAAGTACCAATTTAATTTTTTTAATCAATTAAATGTTATCAAGTAGGTCATGCAGCAATTTTTGTGTGTATCTCTATCTGTAAAAATGATTGGTTTGCCTCTATGCAAGTTGAATAATGTGTGTTCAAATGACCTTGGCAGAACTTAAATGACCATATGTCCTCTGAATACATTTATCAAAGTTAGCATTTAAAACAATTAAATGACAAATATGACCTCATTTTTTATATCCAGTTATACAATATTATGGCCATAATGTACATGGCCTAAATGTGCAACAGAGAAGAGATGACTGATTTTCAGCAGGGCTTGGAGAAATTTAACACCATCTTTAAATGTTTTTTTAAATGTTGAAACTAGATTTGCATTTCCTTTCGTTTTCCACAGAACATGGGACCAACTAATTTTTATATTGTTCGGAGAAACATTAAAAATGATTAATGAGTAGTAGTAAATGTGAAAATGAAGGAATGACAATCATGAGCAAAAACAAGTGTCTCCTTTTATCCTATCACAGTTAGATAATTCTTTTAACTTCCTCATGATCAGCTCTCAGTTCTTCTTTTAAGCTGGCTAAATATTATTTAAACATTGAAATTGACCAAGTTCTCATTCATGTAGAGTTACACAACAACTACAGTGAATAAGCAACACATACAGTAAAACAAAGAGAATCACAAAATCACAGAGCCGGGTTGGAAGGACAACAGTAGCTCATCTGGTCCAACCTCTGTGCTCAAGCAGGGAAACACATCATGCAGTAATATATGCAATGTTCCTGTGATGGAGAAATGAAATTCAGCCCATCGTTCAAGTATATACATTGGAGACCAAATTTCTCAGCAAGGACTCATTACATTTACATACACATTTGCCATTTCCTTAGATGAAAAAATTAATATATACTGAATAGATTCTGTTCAAACTCAATTTCACCTTAAATAACAAAAAGAATCTTGGAATATGTACACAGAACATAAACTGAAGTTTAACTACTGTAAAATGAAACTGTAAATGCTGATGCAATAAAGAAAAGAGAAAAGTTTGATTTTGTTTTTAAACAAAACAAAAAACATTAGAAATGAATTTTAGAATTTTGTTGATGATTTTTCATTTTGTTATTATTTACCTAAGTATCAATAAATTACCAAATAAACTGTATTCTTGAAAAACAAGAAAAAATACTAGTTCCACATTATTCCACACTATACAATTATATATTTATAAAACAAATACTTTGAAATAAACTTTTTCCCAGACATATAGGTCATAGATCTGTGGCAAACTATTAGTTGCTATTCTGCATATTCTTTCAATAGTTAAACCACATCTAGAATGTAAAGAACACTAGCCTTTCTTTATAGAATTTCTATAAAACTTCATCATAATTATTTAAAAGAAATTAGTTTTCTCATAGGTTTCTTTTTTTTAATATCTTTACTGTCACTAGTATTTTAACTGCAAATATTTTTAAATTTCTATGAAAAAAACATTAACAATCAGTAAGCAGCTGAAATAAATTCATGCACCTAAAAGGAATACAGGTTTCAGTGATGAATTTCAGTATTCAGTTATTTCTAATAACTATTAAAGATGAATATTTAAATTTGTACCTCAAAAATAAATCATTATTTTATTTCAAATAAACTGCCTCGTGGTACAGTTAAATCATCAATTATCATTTTTCCTTGCCTGGAAAATCAATGGGGAGGAATTAAAAAAAAAAAAGTCGATATGCCTTATGATAATTTTTAGAAATGCAACTATTATTTTTAGATATTTTTTTTTTCTTTTTTAGTTATAAAGAAGGTGCTACCAGAATGGCTTGGTCAGGCCTGCATTGTGAAATAATTGAGAAAACAGCCACTGATAATCTGAAAGACCAAGATGGTTAACAGGAATCAGCCTGGCTTTCAGCACTTTTGTCTGCAAACACTCATATGCTGCATGACAGAGCGAGAATAACAAATGTATAATGGTGTGGGTTGCTCGTGTGATGTACTGAGCAAAATCCACTGAGATGCTCATCTATACAAACAGTAGTGGTCATGGACACTATACTGGGGCAGTGGCAGAAAACCAGAAGTGTCTCAAGGCAAGTATTTGTGTGCCTGAATAAAGCTTCTGCTTCTCCTTCCTCTGTTCCTATCTGTGAGATGGACCAATTTCTGCGTTACACAACTGACTTTTATTTCCAGATTTCCAGATGTGATTTTCCCATTCTTTGCTTTGTAATGCTGGTTCCTGTCAGCCACCTGTTGAACTGGCCTAAGAGCAATCTGAACATGAATTCATGTGCTTTGGGGGTAGAAAGATACCTGGCTCATCCAAGAGATAATAAATTATTGTTGTATTTGCCAAAATCCTATTTTAGATATGACTTCAAAGAGTTTACTTGGAATGACCTTATGATATGCAACTGGACTTAATTTCAAAGGAGAATTACACCATGGATTATGAAGGGAAAGACATCTCCTCATATTTTTGACTGCACATACTTTTTGTGAGCAGGAGGAAGAAGGAATGAAGAAAAAACGTGATTATAGGCAAAAAGAATCTAGTGTGAGTTTGTAGGCAAATCCTTGAACAAAACAGAATATAAATGAGATCACAAAGGCTATTACCTTTTGTCACAGAACAATATAAGGAAAATTATTTGTAAACCACTAAGCAAAGTGCTTCAGATAGTTAATGAAATTATGGACATGAGAGTAGGCTGAGAAAAATTTAAGTGTTCTGAACTTTCACCCATTTTCAGTTTGATCTTAATAAGAATATAATTAGTTGTCTTTCTCTTCACTTAACTGCTATATATTTATTTTTAGAACTTGATAATATCTTTACCAAAAGAAAACAGCACAAAACAGAAGAAACTGTACTTTCCATACAGAGAGTCCAGATGCAATCTGAAGAGATTAGAAATCTCAGTTCAGTCTTGACTTTACAAGACTTTCAGAGCTGTCTCCAGAACAAAGAGGATAACATAAACTCAGCTGCAGAACTCAGGGGCAATCTCTGATGGTATTGGTATGAACCAAAAAATTTCACAGGACGATCAGGATTTCATTACTATTTTAAATGAATATTCAGAATGAAATGCCAGCTCATAAAAGATGGGATCATCAGTCTTTGAAAGACGCTGAATTTTTAAAATGATATATAAAACATTTTCTTTCTTTATGAAGTTTTAACTTATAATAGTATGTGCATTAACCTCTTCAGTTTGGATCATATCTGTATGGATACTGTACACATAATTCCACTCTCAAAGAGAAGATTGCCAGTAGTATAAACATGTCATTATGCAAAGTAATTAGATGCAGAAAATAAATAGACTCAATGCTGAGAGCTTATAGAAGTGCAGATAAACAAGTACTCATAATGTTTTTTAATAGATGTTTAGAAAAATCAGCCATATCATTCAGGTTAATGACTTCGTTCCATCAAGATTTGCTGTTATGGGCTCAGAATATACAATTATAATGCTTATAATTTCAAAGTGAGAAAACCTTGATGCCTAAGTTTGTAGAATCGAGCAGGATTCAGCAGAGCAGCAATCAATCCTTAAAATCATCCTTGTAAATATAAAAAGGTGTTTTGTTTAAAATCAGAAGTGGTTCTAAAAATCCTTTCCTCATAATTGTAAATTCTTGGGTTTTTGCAAAGGAGTCTAATAGTGGAAATCATATTTTCTATTTTTAAGTAAGATACAATTGTTTCTGCTTTGGCTTTGACCTGACATTCAGATCTGTATTGATGGCAAACACTCCTCCAACTACAACTGAGGATTGCTTATTCTCTGATCTTGACTTACTACTGTAGTTTGAAAAGACTTCCCCGTCCTTTCCTGAGTAATTTAAAGCCATCCGTCAGGATGGTAACAGCCAGTACTCTTCCTCTTCTTTTGTTGGTTTGATTGGCTCTCACCTTGGTTAAAAGTCCAAAGATTCAAGCATGTTTATCTTAATAAAATTTTCTTTTCTAGGTGTATTTTACCCCTATAAGTGTCCTTTAAGCAAGATCTTCATAATATCTGCCCAGCTCTTACTCACTAGATGATTCTGGTATGCACCGGGAAAACAAGGTAAAAGATAATTGTCACAGAATCATTTATGTGTCCAAAAGCTCTGGACTACATCTGCCCTGTTCTGATGGGTCATGAATGTGCTGTAAAGGCACAAACATGGACAGTTAAACTCCTTCCAGTTTTTCATCATGGTAACAGATTTGGGCTGAGGGATCTGAAGGTGTTAGTGACCCAAGCAGCAACCACTAACTTCCAAAGAGATTGGCAAGGTGGGTTCTGCTGACCATCTGTTAGAAAGAAACAAATACCAAAAAAAGCAGCCATGGAGAGGAGCATGAAGTAGTAGGGAGATGAGTGATATAGGTCTAGACATCCTAGGCTGTGCAGAAACCCCGTCCTGAAGAGGATCTGCTACGTAGAAGTGAGGCTGACAGACACTTCAGCCAGACTGAGTGACCATCTTGTTCCCCTGCACTGGCCACACGGGAGGCCTTCATATGTCTGTTCTGGACAGAAGAGGGCAAGTGTGTAAGTAGTTTTAAAATAGCTGATTAAGTACACATGCAATAGGAATGTGTGTTTGGTTACACCTGTACAACCTATTTCATGTACGAGAGTATTAAGCCAGTGGGGGTTTTTTCAAAGAAAAGTTGAGGGTATGTATGCTGATTATATGGTGGTATTCTTATGGTGATTTGTGTAGGCCTATGGCAATCACGTTGTTATCAAGGGAGCATGTCTTAAGAGTCCTTGGCAGTCTGCTTATTTCCTATTTTATCCATGGAGCTTCAGCTTCATTCAGTGGACAAAATGGATATACAGGGCAGTAGAATTAAGGTCCCATTGGGAATAATAAATCTGGTCTGTCCTATTTTTCAAGTGCAGCTTGAATTATCTTCTATTAACAGAGAGTGCAGGGGAGAGAGACTGTCAGTTAATTCATTCTTAAGTCATTAAATCTGTTGTCCTGAAAAATAACTGAAAATAGTGTGTAAGCAGCCTTACTTTCGTTGTGTCTTCAGGCTATACAGACCAGATTCAAACATTAAGACAAACAGCATTTCTATGACCTCTAATGCCTCTGCTTAAGTCAGTGTTGGATAGAGTGGTGCAGGTAGGATCTGTTCTTTCTTCCGCCTGCAATGTGAAGGCAAATTTAAGCTGTTACACATGCTCCTTTGAGACAAAGCAAACTGTAGATATTTTAGCATGCTTAGTGTGTCTTCATCTGCTTCATATATATTTTAGTGTTTCTGTAAAATAATGGTGCTACAGTTTCAGAGGTACACTGGGCTTGCTGATGTTATCACGGAACGCATTGCATTTTTTGCAGCATCTGTCTGTCTTACCCATGCTGCTATTGAGCACCACTGAGTAAAAAGCTATTCCTGCAGATAACTGATTTTATTATAGGTCAGGCAACTATCAGATAAAAAGATACGAGAAGTTCCAACAGCTGTGGAATTTTTCCATTATTCCAGGTTTAAAATAATTTACTTTTCATGAAGAATCAAAACTTTGTATGTGGTGGCTGAGGAAGTCTAAAGAAATGTGAGGCTATGTCCCCTCCCCACTGGTACTGGGGGCTGAATACACAGACAGACATCAAAGAGGTTCCCTTTGACACAGGAAATTTTTGACCATCCACTCCATGACACTGCCTGGTAAGGAAGGTATCTTCCAAACTAACATCTTTAAAAACCTCTTGAATTTTTACTGAGGTTAACCCCTTTAGAGAGAAATCTCAGGGGCTTGGCCAACTGGCATGGCCAAAGCGGCTTTTTCATATAACTTTTCTGGAATGAAACCTGTGTAGAACCTGATGAGTGTTTCGAACCTTTAGGATGTTGAAAACTACTCTAATTTCCCTACAATCACTAATTGTAGGGTCTGCATTTTCTGACACTTTGAACCAATAATGTATTTTCAGCCAATGATTATGTTAGAACAATTCTGATGAAAGTAGTTGCTGGTGGGGCCACAGGAGTGTCCATGAGGAGAGGTGATGCCAGGCATAGCTGAGCCCCTCAGCCCTGGGCAGGGAGGGGTGAGGGGAAAAAGGGGAGAAACAGCCCTGCCAACCCCGAGGGAGAGCAGGGGGAGGGACAGCAGGAGATCTCTTCTCCTGGATAGCCCACACCAGAGTAGATGGGTGTCTCCTGAGGGAGCTGCAGCCTCTGCGTAGGAGCCCATGGTGGATCAGGAGCAGCCAAGAGGGGGTGGTGTGGACACTGACCACAGCCCCCACACCTCCTGCATCGCTCAGGGAGAGTCAGGGCAGGTGGGGCTTGGGAGTGGAGTGAAGGTGAGCCTGGGGGGAACATGTCATTTTAATTTTGTCTTTTTTCCTCACTACTTAAATCTATTTTAACTGGTAATAAATTAAAGTAATTTTCCCAAAGACTAGTCTGTTTTCCCCCAGAGGTAGTCGGTACACAATTTCCCTGTTTTTATCCTGACCTATAAGCTTTTGTCATCTGATTTTCTTCCCAGCCCTGCTGAGGATTGGGAGTGAGGGAGTGACTGGATGGGGGTGTTTAGCAGCTGGTCGACCTCAACCCAACACAAACACTCTAAAAAAAGGAATGTGAAATCAAAATACTAATTTCAAATTGCATTAAGTTGACAAAATACATTTTCTGGACCCTAGCAGCTTGGAAGACAAGACTGAACTTGATGCATTTTCACAACAGAGTTTTTACCAGTAGCTTATATATGCAATCAAATTTTTGTATTAAAGAAGACACTTCCATAACTACCATAAATTCCATAAGGTTGGCTAAACTTTTCCTTCAGCATATATTTCATAGGTGATGGTCACTGCTTTCCTCTCCTCTCTCCAGAAAGTTTTACCTGCTTCTCAGGCTTACCAGACAACACATTTGTCCTGTGCTGTGATCCTTCACCTTCCTTTAAAGTATTCCGTTAGGAAATGCTCCATGAGATTAAGTGGCATACTAGGACACCACCCCCAAATTAAATGAAAGAGTTTCAGATCATGGTTGGAACATAAGGTATTCATCCCACAGTAGCCATTCAAATATGTCATTCACCATGAGTAATAAAATTTTATAGGACAGCAAGAGACACGCTATTCTAAGCACCAATGCATACACCATTATTCAAGAGTAACCTCCTTTACTCTTGTTCTAGGTCAAAAGTAACATTGTGCTCTTCTGGAAATTCTGGGAAAAAAAACCCAAAAAACCTGAAAGTGCTGATCTGCAGGTTCATTTAAGAACAGGTATTTATTCTGAAAAATTAATAGCAAATAAAAAAAATCAGATGGGGAAAGATGAAAAGAACAAGGTGATATAACAAGGTCAAACTGTACTAGGCAGTTTTGATCAAATATTTTCGAATTGGAACTCAGTCTTCCACGGTGTGAGGCTTTCTGTTGGACAAGAGTGACCTACTGAAACTGGAAAGAACACACACATGACAAAAATAGCCAGAAAAAGTGAGACAAAAATAGCCACTCTGCAAGGGTCTTGTTTTATCTTTTCTCTTCTATAAAATTTAGGAAAAAATCTAAGTCTTCCAGTCATTATTGAAGTGTACTTTGTAATTCTATACATATTATTTTACTTTGGACTCACAAAAAATTATACTATACATAAAATGATAGTACAGAGCTGTTTCTTTGTGTCTGCTTTGTGTCATCAGCGCAACAGGGGAGGAAAAATTTAAGAGATAAGAAAATCATATATTTGAACTGTTCTTTGAAAAGTAAGGTAACAGGGTCATTGTGGTGAAAAACTGGGATATTTAATTATTATGTATTGTCTTTGATGAGTGAAGATGTGTCCTTCCCAGCTACACCTACTTTTCTGGATGTTCTCCTATGCAAATCTGAAATAATTTGAATACTTCTAGTTCAGTTCATTTGAAAGTCAGATTTGTCAAGATACTTCTGTGGCTCAGTTGAAGGACAGAAATATCTTAAATCCCTGTTGCTCTTCCCAAAGAAGTTGTTTATTTCTTAAACAGCTCATCTGAAAGCACTAGAAAGAAAATATACAATTGGCATCTATCAAACGGCAGTATAAAATGTTATTTTATGATTAATATTTTCTCTTAAGAGGAAGAGAAAACCTGTTCCTCAGAAAAAATTTTTAACATAATGATTTTTGTGAAAACTTCTCCCCCTGTGTCATCTTTACTAAATGTATTATAAAAATTAACCAAACAATACCAGAATGAAATTGGGAATATCATGCTTTCTTTTTTAATAAATGCTGATTTTATAAGTAGAACAGAACAATTGCAATACTTTCATGAAAAATCCTAACTAAGTGTCTTCAAAATGTAAAAATACCAGTATTAGCATGTGGGGTTTTTGAGTTTACAGACCTTGTTCTATAATTCAAAATAGAGCAGACTCCAGGTGGATTGTCTATCTTTGATATGCTTTAGCAATTCAGAAAAATGTTGAAATGCCGTGCCTTGAAGTGAGGATTTCCATTATTCATATTGTTCCTTTTTTTTCAGTTTTCCTGTTTGAAGACTAATAATTATAAAGTAAGGAAGGAAATATTATCTAAAAAGCTAAGTAGTTCATCAATAGTTGTTAAAAAACAGAAGAGTAGTACTTTTTTCTTAACTTCAGTCTGTTCCTAGACTAAAAGACTGATAAACACTGTTTGAGGAGCTTTTTCAGGGTGAGAAGGGAAATGCAGAGGCTTCAGCTTCAAGGAGATTTTGAGACCGTGCAAACTAATATTATTGCTTCTGTTGGCATGTGTGGCAAGGATCAGACTAAATAAGGATGGCAATAAACTGGCCCTCCTTTGTAGTGTTAACCCAGGAATTACAGCACTTTCTTCCTTCTTTTGTCCATTCTGTAGATGGAGTAATGTAGTTCTAGTTCCAAAACTAACAAGCAGAACAATCCTGGAATATGCAGCTGTCCTAAACAGCTCACTCTGGCCCATAAACTTTTAGTTTTATTTTGAAACATTAGATTTTAGATCTTAGTTTTAAGTTCAGTTAATTTTAATTATTATGTAATTAACCATTAATGTTGAAAATGTTGTGGGTTTTTAAATGAGATTGGTTTGAAATTGGACCTTTGAAATTATAATTTTGGACAAGAATTGATGAAAATAATAAAAAGTTGAAGTCCTTTTCTGTTCAGGATCATAATTTTATAGAGGTAAGAGATTCATTATACCCCTAACTCCTGGTAGCTGTGCTCATTGAATAGTATTCTAAACGTTTGAGCTGGATTCTAATAGAGGAGACAAATCATCAGTGCGAAAGTAACTATGTTTTAATTGCAGGCCTCAGGTGTGCACTTTTATGCAATATTTTAGTCCAGAATGATGTTCCTGTAGGAACTGGTGGAACAGCCAGAAGTAGCACATCTGAATCCTATTAGACCATGATGTAAAGAAAAGTAGGAAGAAAATGAGGGCATTAATTTAAATAAGTAAATAAAATCTACCCTTCTCTCACAAGCCCAATTGCATTTTAAGGAAAGGTACATCATTTTCTGGACATTTTAACTCTCAATGTTAATTTAAGAACTCAGTGAGGACTACTTAGGACTTTCACAGTGTCATTTCTGTAACGGAAGAGAACCTGAAAGTGATCACTAAACCACAAATGACTGTTAAAAGGACACTGATGATTATGGAAAGTGAGAAGTGAATTCTGAAAGGAATTCTAAATACTCTTCAGAGTAGATTATTTAAATTGAACTGTTCCACTCAGTGGACTATTTATTCGAGGTAGCCGTAATTTGATTTAGTTTATTTTGATTTCCAAAATGAAAGCTGACGAATACACTTTCAGTTCAAATCTCCCATAGTTTTTTCTTATGTCTCACACTAGAAATGGCAGTGCTGCATAGTGAGGAGGTTGGGCACCCTGTCAGCTTCAGGAACACTAAAATCAAAAAATGGGTGATACAGCTGAAAAGGCCGGTGTCAAATACAGATCTGTATTACTTCTAAACTGCTGGCAAGAAGTTGTGATTTGAGATGCAAAGGGAGGCTCCAGCATATAACTTTGTCCATGGCTATACGAATCTAGGTGCTGCTGATCTAAGCAGCTGTGTCAGAAAAGAGCTAAAATATAGTCAACACAAGAAACATCACAATCCCTTTCAGAGGGTCATCTTTAAACTCTTAGCAATACAGCTTCTCTATTACTAATATCAAAGATAAGGAAAACAAAAGATATTATTGCTGCCTTGAGGGTAATGAAACAACAGCAGACATTAAGGCATCAAACACTAATTCTTGGAATTATGTGGAATTTTTTTAAGAATTCAGGATATATTAATATCTGTATAAAAATAATGAGTACAATTTATTTGTGTACTTACTGCATATAATTCTGGCCAACTTTGTGGTGCTTACTAGCCATGGGTCATTTTGATTTGTGTGTTCATTATCCATTAGGGTAAAGCTATTTTTTTACATATAACATTCATATATCACTGTAGAACACTGAATTGCATGAAATCAGACTCCATCACAGTTTATGTTAATATTTTTACAGAGCAAATACTCCTTACTCTAAAGTACCATAATGTGCTCTATTGAAGTAGTTACCAAAAATTACAAATAAAGCAGTTCCAAGAGGACTGAGAGCATAAGAGAAGTCTCATAGTTTACAGAGATGATCTGGATAGTATATTTTGTCCTTCTTTGTCCTTTACATACAAGATATATTTTTAAATCGGTTGTTTTCTAAAAATATAATTAAAATGAATTATTGTTACTGATGGAATGTCACTGCACCATTATCAGGTTGATAAGATTCAATGTTATAAGAGTTCTTTTGTAGACAGTATGAGCAAAATACACAAAATGCTCATCTGGTGGTGGAAGATACTGTGTGTGTGGAAAAAGTTTTATTAAGGACAATAGGTAGCATAAATGTGTACATTCATAGTCACTTTTATTCCTTTTTCTGATATTTACTCTCTTAGAAGTAAAGAGAGGAAAGGTCCAACAGCCTTATCCTCACAAAATACAGTGCATCTCTGGTAGATGTATAAATATGTCTATATGTGTGAGAAAACTAGAGTGAAAAGGCTAAAGAAGTAGGTTAAATTTACCAGGCCAGAGTAGAATAAATTTATGATTTATTGGTTCACTGTCAGTATAATTGAAAAAAAATACTACTATTCCACCACAAATCTTTCCAAAGATCTGTAGGGTGTGTCCTACAACATAGTAAGTACTGCCTGCAACATCACTCCACTGTTATAGTATTGGTATTGTGATATCCTGGTAATTATTTTATCCTTGGATTTCTGTGGTTATAAGGAAGCGGTAAGGGAATGGAGAAACAGGTGCAAAATCTCTTCCCGTTTCTTTTTTAAGTTTTCTACCAACAAACAGATTTCCACTACAGAGATGAAAGCTTGGTGGACAACATTTGACATTTTATGAAAAGGATGAAATTTTCTGAGTGCTTTTCATAACTAAGAAATTCAGTATGTGTATTCCATAATGGTAGGAATGGACAAATAGTCTTGCCAATATTTATTTAAATGCTAGTTGACCTCACTGCTTCTCCTAGATCTGAGTATTTCAAGATCTGTCCTGAGAGATCCATGTCATCAAGTTAAACTTTCGGCTTACTAAAGCCAGTGGCAAAACTCCCCAGGAGGAACAGGGGCAGAGAGCAGTGGGAGGTAAATGCTGCTCAGGTGGGAGTCATGGAGTGGTTATGTTTAAGCATAAGCTTGGTAGATGTAGGGTGAAGCAAAGGTGATGCATCTTGCACCTCACTGAAGGCACAGCTGGGTTTGGACAGTATGTACCCTTAGGGCAATGGTCTCATGGTGTATGTCCTTCCTTGTCCTCTCTGCATACAGCCCTGCCTGACTTTAATAAGGGGCAAGGAAAGTACTGCTTGTTCTTCAGCCTTTGGAAGCCCAAAATTTAGTTTCTTTAACAATAAATCTGTCATAAAAGATTATGGGAGAGAGAGGTGCATGTGTAAGGAGAGCTTAAAGCAGGGAGCCATAGCAACTGAACCTAAACCTGATCCGGATCTGAATACAGATTACTGCAAATCAGTGCCTAGCAGACAGGCTACACAAGTTGAAAGAGATCAGGCTTATTTAAAAGTAAATTCTATTCTTTTGATTGATTCTTGGAGACTGAGTTGTTATCTTTTAAATTGAGCTTAATAGTATTGTATACCCCTCTAGTTTTTTAGCTAACAAACCCACTGTACTTTGCAGGCAGACTCGAGGAGCAATTGCTTCAGACTGGGTTTTTTAAGTTATTATTATTATTGTTATTGTTATTGTTATTAGTGTAAATATTAAAAAAACCCCAACCCTAAACCTTTTTCCTGAAGCTTCTCTTCTGGTGTAAGAGAGACACAGATTCAGAAGTGATGTATTATAGACGTAAAGGTACTGTTAAACTTAAGATTTCTAGTAGCAGTTTCAATTGACTTGCATTTACATTATTTTTTATTCAGCTGCTTCCTTTCTGACCCTTGTAGATACCAGACTTCTGAAGTGTTGTACTCCCAGACAGGTGAGAATCCACATCAGGGCATGTGATGGCAGTACGTGTCTGGCACATCAGAAGACCTGATAAGAAAGGGCTGCATAGCGCTCACCTGATGTGTTTGATATGTGCTGCAGGCAGGAATCTGTGAACTTTAGGTCCTCCACAGTAACCCAGTGTTGCCTTGGTTTTTGCTAAAGCCTTCTGTTTTAACCTTGGAGTCAGAAATTCTTTCTCACATAGTTTCATGTAAATAATAGCCAATGTTTACTTAACAGTATTTTTTGTTTTTCATTCCTTTTGTGATAAGAGAACTTTGGTGAGCATCTTTTTTCTCCAGTGGGATTGAGAAGGAAGTGACATGTCCTCCAATCCCTCGTGGAGCTGGGAATTGTATAAGAATGTGACATATGTAAATAAAGTACTTTCCCCTCCTTTCTGCTGAACCTGGCAGGTGTGAGAGCGGCTTTATTGTGTTTTCCCAGACACAACCCAGTTGCAGCACTGTGACCCCTCACTTATGCCATGGTGGGAGCTGGTCAGATACTGTGAGCTCATTCATTACAGCAGAGGGTAACCAGTAGTGACTGGCTTGAAGATGCACCCAAGAAGGTTGTCACAACCTGCCACAGTCATACAAAATACCTGTAAGGTCATCAGTATGAGTCTAGTGCAGAATGAGTATACTTGACAGGTGTGTGCTAAACAATCTTTTCTGAAGATCATACTTCTAATAGATCTCTTTTAATTTTACTTTTTTTTTTTTACATTAGAAATCTATTACAGAAGATAAAATGTCATCTTTGAAGAGACATGAAAAAAAATTATATAGGATACAGTACAGGTTTAGAATAAGTCCTCATATCTCTTTTGTACAGAAATCTTCAAGTAAAACAGAACTCTAGCCAGTGCCACTGGACCACTCTCCACCAAAATCAGTGGAAAGCTTATATTTATTTAGTATGCAAAGCCTGTACAAAATTGTGCAATGAGATTATTTATGTAGGTAATGCAGGTGTTTGAATATATGCAGGAGTATTCGCTAGACCAAAATCATACTCCCAAGGTCGTAGTTACATCACAGACCTAGTTCAAGCAGTGATTGCATAGGATTAAAAAAATCCACAGAACAAAGATTGCCTTTGATCAAGAAATCTTTTGACATCCTTAGAAACTGATGCAAAAACTGTAATTGTTAGTGCTGTATTATAAAGCGTAACTAAGTTTCTAGCAACTGTGAAGTTTCTTGTTGGTGGTGAAATAAATAAGTGCCAGTGTCCCATTTCACATTTAGAAAGGGCAAGGCAAACTATTCAGTGAAAGAAAATTTTGCCAAAATACTTGTAGTGTTCACTAGATAAAAAAATGTCTGGGCGGTCAGGCCAAAAGAGTGGTGGTGAATGCAGTTACCTCCATTTAGTGGCCCAACGTAACAGCACATATCACTGGTGTTCCCCAGGGCTCAGTATTAAGGCCAGTTCTGCTTCTTCATTAATGATAAGGGGATTGAGTAAAGCCTCAGTCAGTTTGCAAATGACTATTTATCTGCCTGGGGGTTGGGAAGGCTCTGCAGAGGGAGCTGCACAGGCTGGATCAATGGGTTAAGGCCAATTACATGAGGTTCAACAAGAAGTGTCCTGCACTTTGGCCACAACAACCCCGGGCAGTGCTACAGGCTGGGGTCAGAGTGGCTGCCAAGCTGCCTGGCAGAAAAGGACCTGGAGGTGCTGGCTGACTGCAGCTCAGCACGAGCCAGCGTGCGCACAGGTGGCCAAGGAGGCTGATGGCATCCTGGCCTGTATCAGCAATAGTGCAGCCAGCAGGGCCAGGGCAGTGATTGCCCATCTGTACTGGCCTCTGGTGAGGCCACACCCCAAATCCTGTGTCCAGTTTTGAGCCCCTCACAACAAGACAGACATTTAGGGCCTGGAGTGTGTCTAGGGAAGAAGAACGGAGCTGGTGAAGGGTCTGGAGCCCAAATTCTATGAGGAGTGGCTGAGGGAGCCGAGGGTGTTTGGGGAAAAAGGAGTCTCATGGAGACCTTACTGATCGCTACAACCACTTGGAAGGGGGTTGTGCTTAGGTGGGAGTCCATCTCTTCCTCTAAATAACAAACAATAATAGAAGAGGAAACAGCCTCAAGTTGCACCAGGTTTAGGTTAGCTATTAGGAAAAATGTTCTTCATTGAAAGGATTATGTTTTGAATATGTGATTAGGGCAATCACCCAAATATGAAAACTAAGGAAATTTTGATTAGCATGAGAGCCTAATATTTCTAGCTGTTGCATATCAAAGTAAGAGATGTTATCTGGATGGCTTAAGAAATGGATGAGCTTTGCATGTGTAGAAAATGTTTTTAAACTTTAATGTAGCTGTTAGATGTTTTATGTATGCCTGTTGCAAACACGAACACTACTAATTAGAAGTTTTGGCAGAGTAGTTTGTATCCATAGCTCAGGAAAGAAGCTATGTTATTTAGCAGACTAACTGTACGTACCTATGACATACAAGTATTTCTTGCTCTATGACCTAACGTGTGGAAAGATTGATGAGTTGCTGTTTATCTAAATACTAAGCAGTCTGATAATTTTCAGTGTTTGTATTTATTCACTGTAATAATTTTCAGTCAACCTGTATACTCACCAGTTCCACAGAATTGTTTTAGTTTCCAGAAATGAACCTTAGGCTATAACAGTAAACAGATTGGCAGCCTTGTCTTTTTGCTAGTCTCAGAAAAAAGCTATGTGCCTAATTAATTTCTCATGAACTTTCTTTTCATCCAGTTCTGTTCAGGGTATCCATATTTGAATGCTGCACTTCACATCCAGAAGCATAGATGAGAATTGTGAAGAATGCAGTAGCACTTTGAGAGTCAGTGTCCCTCAGGTTATGTGACTGTATTGCTGCTAATCCCATGAGGAAGTGCTACTTATCTCTGCCAATTTGGCTATCTCCAACCCATTCACAAGCTTAGAAACAGCAGAACAAGTAGTAAGATTCAGGATTATTGATAGGTTTTGCTACAGACTTTGATTAATATGATGTGAGTGAGTTGAGATTTTTAATTTGTTTTGGTTGGTTGGTTGGTTTTTTGTTGGGTTTTTTTGGTGTGTTTTTTTAATAATGAAGATGGTGATCTTTTATCGTAACTGTTAAGAGGCCAAGGTATTTGTGAGTATTTCCAGTCTGTTGCCAGTTATTAGTTAGAATATCAAATGTGCTATTTAAGGAGACATTCAAAGGACGGTGTTGCAAGACCACAGCTCTCTGCCAGAGTTCATGCAGCTCTGAAGCAGGGCCAGTCTGCTTCTCCATCCAAATTGAAGTGCAAAGAAAAATTATTACAGGTTTTCCTCTGGATATCTATTCCCTTCCATCATCATTCATATTAAATGCAAAGCAATGGATTCCTGCTCTTGATCTAGGTACGTACATGTTTATTTGATGTGTCATCTTACTTGGCTCTTTCAATACAGACCTATCCCCTGGGTCTGGGAGGAGGGGAAACAGAAATGCTCATTTGATGCCTGCTGAGGAGCTGACTATCATGGTTTACAATATCACACAATCTTCTTCCTAGAGCTGAGTTCATACACTGCACTGACAGTGGAGCTGGTGGCCACATTTTACACCAGGATAAATTACAACCAGACAGGATTTCTACTTGGAACAGTTAACATGTCCACTCTTATCAGCTAGTATAATTGTTTTCTCTGCACCTACTCGCAACACATGGGATTCTTTGCCCACAATGTGTTAATAAGATTTTTCATCTTTGTGTGGTGTTGGCCATCCTGAAATCCTTCCGAAATAGATGGAAGCTGAAGGCACTTCAGTAGACCAACAATTCAATAACTCACATGGACAGACCCCTTTCTGATATTAACAGAGAATGAACTCTTTCTACATCTGGACAACCACTATTTTGTTAGGACTTCTCTCTTTCATCTTTCACTTTTTATGAAAGCTTCTACCCCTGAATTGTGAGAGCTTTCTGAAAACTAGTGTAGTGACACTCACATCTGTGTTATGAGCTACTTTTTAGGTGCTCCTTTAAGCACCTTGGTCTCTCCTCCTCATGTAAGCAACAGAATGCACGTGACCGAAGCTTAAACTCTAACATTATTTCCCCTCATTTGGGGTGTACATAAGGCTGTCAAAGGATTGAGTTGTGAAAATCTTACAAGTGGGTGTACTGGTATGTTCTTGTCTCCTGTTGGAGGTCCTAAACCCTCTTTTTGGTCATATGACAGATGACACATGAAAGATGACTAACATTAAAAAAAAAAATTTTAAAAAGGACTTGTGGGACCCTCACAGGAGAGAATGACAGATGGTGTTTGCCAGAAGAGTTCATATTTGAAGGGTCTTGAAGCATCTCTGAAAAAGAAGATGACAAGCTTATGGTATATATGAGAAAAATGAATTTTTCTGGTAGGTTAACCAAGTCTGTATCTTGCAAATGCCTGAATTAATTTAGTCTCCATTTATGGCAAATGTTTGTTGCCCTTCAGAGGAATTTATAATTGCCACAGCTAGTTCATGCAGTTGACAAGTGGGTGTACATACCTTGCATTTCAAATACAATAACAATCTTTCAGGAGAACTATTTTGGGAGCAGGTGAATTTGCATACCAATAACAAGAAAGGAAATTGCATGCACCGTTGAGACAGAGGAAAGTAGAAAGAAGCAAAATTGATAAGGGGTGCTGAACAGTCTTGCTGTATGGTTGGATTCTGGCTGTAATGATACAGAAGATTTGACAACAAGGCCTACACCCATGTCAGACAGGCAGGGGTCTCTCAGTATCTTTATTCTAATAATACACAAGATGACTTGAAATGGTCTTTTGTGTGTTTTTGGAAGGGACTTGGGCTGTGCTAGTTTTCTGTGAACCAGTACCAGTTACAACAGAAAAATGATAGCCTAAGTGTGTATTATTTTCTCTGCTATTATTTCAATACAGGTTTACATAAGCTGACAGTTTTTACAATCTTAGGAACTAGCAGGGAGTCAAACACTATAGCTTTGTAAAGGGCAAAGTTTTGGTGTTAACCTTCTCTGAAGTGGGCAGTTTTAACTCATGCTGATATAGACAACTTTACTTCCTTGATCTTATCCATTCATCTACATAAAGCTGGATTTCAAATAAAGAGAATTCCAACTTCTTGGAAGAAAAGAGATTATATCTGTTAGAGATGATCAGGTACTTCACAGCAGAACTGATTTTACTACAGCAGTCTTCTTTTTATCTTTTTCTTATATCACATTCTTTTGATGTCTAACTCTTCCCACATCTGCTCAGTGTTGCTCATGCTCATTTTGAATGTCCACTCCATGACAAATTTTCTAAAATGTACTCCACCAATTATATTCACTCTTTTTTTCCATTTGCTCTTCTTGTTCACAGTCATCTTTCTTTCTTAGTCCCAACAATTATCTTGTATATGAGCCCTTGTAGGTTGTTGGGAAGAATACATAAAATAATTCAGATATAAAGTTTGGTGGAGTCCTAATTATCAGTCAGTCTTGATTACTGCTCAAGTACATGTATGAATTCAGAGGAACAAACAAATATTTATTCTCAGAAATGCTCAGCTAGAGTCTATAATGTTAACTGTGCACAAATAAAAGCTGGTTTTGTACCTCTGGTAAAGAACTTCATTCCTCAGGGCAGGGTTTATGACTGGCTCAGCTCTGGGAGATATTGCAGTGGCCAGCACTAGATGATACACTATAAAATTTGCGTAGATTAGAGAAGACAGATTATTAGTCAGTAAGCTTCTATTTGAAGAGTTACAAGTAAAGGAAAAAAAGAAATCTCTTTTTCTAAATTTCAGGCCTGTTGATATACAGTGTGTGTACATATATGTCTACATCTATTAAACAGTTCCTGAATTTGAAAGAAAGAAAACACATATTGTGGTATATTCCATCTGTAATCAAATAATCTGGTTAGAAAAGTATAATCAAAAGATGGTTAAACTCTATCAGCACACCTATATCACTTTTTGTCAAGGAGTTTCCTCTTCAGCATTTGTTTATCTTTTCTGTTGCCTAATTTTCACTGTGTGAGGCCAGAAGGTCAATTTCTTCTTCAGATTTCAGTGCCTGTAATCCTGCTGAGTACCCAGCCTAAATTTTCTGTTTCTTTATTTCCTGTTGTTACCGCTGTGGGTTTTTTTAGTCCTCTTCTTCCTTAAGCCTTGGCTGATGTCAGGAGATCAGAAGCTCTGTGACTGTTTGAGTGAAAAGTTAAGCAGTCTTGCAGAGAAAACCTTGTCATTGTTATCCACATGTAATTATTACTCGCCTGCCAGTGTCAAAGTAAATGCAAAGTGCCTCTTTCATCTGAACCCTGACTGCTGGTTCCCGATCACACCCCTACTGTTTTATTATGGGCTGATCTGTGGTGCTGTAGGCAGACATCTTAATAGAGTCCGGGCTGGCAGCAGTGGGAATCTGCCGTACAAAGTACTCCACAATTTCATAAAAAGCAGGGTATTTCCTGGCTACAGCAGAGTAATAGCAACTTTTCCATCAGGCCAGCAGGCAGGTCAGTTACCAAACTTTTGGAAGCCCTGGCCATTACATAGACATGTTAAGATGCTGTGCGACATCTGTATAATGCAAGAATCTCCAATCTGATCAAAACCAAACATTCTTCTAGCCCAGAATCCTTCCCTTCACAGTGCCAAAAGAAAAAAAATGTGTGGAAAAAGTGTAAGGAAAGGGCAAATAAAAGCTGCTACTTTGAGGAGACTCTTTTAGCCACCAACAAACTGGGGCAACTCAGGGTTTCCTAATCTGGGATGATTTAGCAAATTTCACTGTTCTGGGAATATTCTTACTGTAGTAAGACCTTGTGACTGTTCAAACCTCCTGATTGCAGTATCTCAATGAAAATATTAACTGGTGTTTGAAATTACAAAAAACTTTAGTAACCAGGAAAATAATGATTCCTCTTTGACTTTCCACATAGCATCCAAGCTACAGTCAGAATTCTGGAGCTAGGTAAAAGTTATTCCGACAAGGGAATATATGAAGATTTAAAATGCAAGTAAAAGGGGAATAAAGTGGCAACTGAATATTTTGTCGATTGAATCTTTGCTTTACTTTTTTCTTTACTAGGAATTTAGGAATAGAACAAGGTGTGGAAAGATAATTAGGAGGAAAAAAACCCCATAAAGAAATACAGACAAAGAGTTAACTCATATCTGATAATTTTCATGGGGGTGGTTAGACTGGGGGAGTGTATTTCACATTACAGAAAATTGAGTCATAGATCCAATCTAGTGTAGGATTAGTTTTAACCAAGCCTGTTATCTTTAATGGAACTGTTTATGCCTAAAGAACTGATTTTACAAAAATCTTTGCTGCTTTGAGTGCTTTAGACAGGCATTTGAAGACAAAAAAAATGCACATTCTGCAGATTTGTTATAAAAAACATTTATTAATATTAGCATGGACAGATATGAATTAGCAAGACAATCATAAAGATTGTAGGAAGATATTCCTAGAGTAGATAAAGTATAATAGATTCCAGTTCTCTAGGAGAATTTAATGGAATTTGTCATGAGACTCCATTTTTAAAATTAATGGCTTATGTTGCTTACAATGGTACGTTATCTAGCAGTCAAATTTGGTTTTGATTCACAGCTGATTCCAGCTAATTCTAATTTCCTAAATGACCTTTTTTTAAGTATACTACAGCCTCAAGATTAGAGATATTTTTTCTAAATTGTGGTGAAATTTTTAGTAAGTTGCTAGCTTATTCTTGTTCTTCTCTCAAAATAAAAGAAAAAAAAATAATAGACATATTTTCGCTCTTTTCCTTTGTCTACTAAAAATTGCTTGCAAATAATTAATAAAAAATATGTATAATTCACTCATAAGATAATATACTTTTCTCCTTCAGCATAATTTTGCAAAAAATGACGGATACTTTTTCCAGATTCTATTTCTGTAATATTAATAACTTTTCTGTCAAAGTTGCTTTTTGTTTTGGGAAGTTGGTGTTATGTTACTGGTTTTTCTTCCAACATGATTTGAAGATTACAGAAGAAAAAAAAATTGCTTCCCAAATGCAATATCTTTCCAGTATGTGTAAGGAAAATTCTGAGTTAGGAAGCTTGAGGATATCTTCATGACTTGCTTAAAGGAAGGGTTTATTTGGCACAAAACCATCCTTCCACACCAGTTGCATATTTGTAAATGGAGATGGATGCTTGGTTGCTAGGTTTGCTTGGACACAGTGAAACTTCTAAGGTCATAATTTTACCCTTATGAGCTGCTTTTTCAGAAATGTCAGAACAGTGTTGACAAACAGCACAGAGCCACCGGTGATTTAGAAATGCTCTCACATTTCTTCTCTTCTGTTGGTAACATTACTTTTAGTTGAATATATTAACTGAAATGTCTTCTTCTGAGAAAAATAGAACCCTGTTTTTCTGATTTTCCTTCTCATTTATAAGATCTGCAGAGTACTTTTCTTTGAACTAACCCTTAAACCACAGTCTTTAATTACATAGATATCTCTTTCTTAAATCTACTTATTTATGAAGGTTTTACTGTAGCTCTTGTGAAAATAAATTTGATTTTGCATTACTTTCCTTTTCAGTCAAAAATTCTTAAGGATTGCAGCTTGTGATATCAGAAATCTTTATATTTCTGCCTTTGAAGGCATGCAAAACTGTGTAGTGCAACAATTCAAAACAACAAGGAAAATGCTGTGATTCCTTCTTTCCTAGAGGCTTTCCATCATTTATATTCACCAGCGAAAGGTTGGCATGTACCTCAAGGACTAATGATAATGAAAAATGTTGTATTAAAGAAGAGAAATCTTTCATAACTTGCATACTAACACACTGAACTCATTACAGCTTGTCTTACTACAGCATGCTCTTTTATGTCTGCCGTAATGCACTTCATTTTCAAGAGACTGTGACGTGCACTGGTTCTGCAAGCATTTTTTCTCTTCCTTATTTTCAAAAGCTGCCTTTGGTTGTCATAAACTACTCACTTATTGGAAACAAATTAGGCACTAGGGTTTTCTGCAGTTTCTGACTAATATCAAGATCTCAAAAAAATATATTTAAAATGTATCTGGGGCAAGTAATTGTTTTCCATATTCCTAGAGCAGAGTACTGGTGATGTTGCAGCTCAGGAGCTGCCAGCAGCCTCAGCATTTTTATTAAAATAGTGAGTTGTTTGTGGCATTGGCTGTCTTTTTTGTTTGTTTGTTTTTGGTAGCACGTGCAGGGAAACGGGGTTCCTGGTTTGCCATTCTAGACATTATTATGCTATGAGTAGTCAATAAAAAACATATATTTATAAAGTGTTTATAGATAAATTGTAAAAATTAACTGCATGTTGAATTTTGTAATACCTTGGAAGTGAAACATGGTTTTAGTTTTGCTACATACTATTTCTATGGGTGTGGCCACAGCTCTGGGGGTACACATCCAACATTTGCTATGACACCTTAATTTGCCATTCGGTAAAATGTTCAGTCCTTTAATTTTCCTCCTTAAAAAAAAAAAAAAAAAGAAAACCAACAAAAAACCACCAGTATTAATATTCCTAGCTACATTCACTACAAGTATCACAATGAATAATTCTTTGCTTTCAGTGTGCCTTCTATTTCCCAAGCAACTCCCACTGAACTCTTGACTCAATAAAATACATAAACGCATTTGACTTTAAACTAATCTCAAATATAGAAAAATAATGAAAAGGTTGGAAATGAGCTTATGAACATCTGTAACATGTCTCTCAAAAACTTTTTCGGCAATTGATTTTAAGTGACCTGTGTCAAAATCTTGATGAAAATGGAAAAAATGTCATGCAGAGGGACAAAAAATAATTGAATAGTAGTTGCAGTTTTGCAAAGAGCTCTGCTTCAGTAACTATGAAATCAAATTGCTCTGATTAAGTCATAATAAAAGTATGTTTAAGATATGAAAGCATTCCATTTCAGTTGTCCTAAAGGACTTGTCTTTTAGAAATACACTTTGCATTTGAATACATATTTTTACATTTTGCATTGATTATGTCTAACTTGATTCTTTATAGTTCTATGAACTCTGTGTTCTGTGTCTTTTTCAAAGATAACAAAGCCTTCTTAAAAGAAACGCAGCTACTTGACATCATGCTTTAATGTAATATTATTAGATTGACCTAGACTGGTGTTCTCAATAGAAAAGTGACTATAAATATGATATGATGAGTTTTCAGAAAGGCAAAAATAAAATTCAAACTTAAGTTAAATAAAAGCTTAAGCTGTCTGAAAGCTATCTTTAGAACACTGAAAACTGAGTCTTATTTAGTGTCATCTCAAACTCTGCAAGTAAGGTTAACATAATTTAGTTTTATTCCTATAAATGAACAAGAAGAAATCTATGTAAACTAACAGTACATTTCAACATACTGCATCAAAAGATACTTGTCACCTGCTCCTATTTCAGATGGCATATCCCTGAGCAATAAAACAAACTTTCAAAAACAATTACGAAGTCAACATAAGTTGAATGAATAAAGTAATGGCAATAAATATCACATTACTTCAGTTCCCCATTAAAAAAGGCGAGGAAAATGCTCAATAAAATCAGTAAGAACCTGCTTGCCTTTTAGTCTAGCTTGTAAGAGAAAATATGTAAATGCCGAGAAATTATACATTCTCATACTAAGTGGGTTGTTTTGGTTGTTTTGGTTTTTTTTTTCTTCTTTTTGAAAATAAAGGCAAGGGGAAGAGAATTATGGAAAGAACAGTATACCAGTAAAGAGAAAGATTTAGTGTGAGGCTAACAGTCTTTGGAGAAGGCTTTGGAAAGAAGTGGTAGAAAACCTTTATTAGTCTACAAACAAATACTGATGTTGACATCAGTGTTAATGGTGGTGTTAGAGATCTGCACATACAGGTTACTGAACACTTTAGAAATATCTGTTGCTGATACTACTGCAGTGTTTGTGACAGTATTTTTGTGCTACTCAATGTTATGTCATTTTCAAACTGTAACATGCAACATGTAACAGACATGTAAATTCTAGTAAAATCATTGTGAATCTGAAACCTGCCTCTTTTCTGTGCTGTACACCAAGACCAAACTGTGCCAAGATGAGGCTCACCAAAAACTTGACATTGCCCTAGATTTAGGTAGGATAGAGATATTTTCTTCCCAGTAACTGTGGTTTGGATTTAGTACAGGAATAACAACACACTGATGGTTTAGTTGTTACTGAGCAGTGCCTACCCTAAGTTAAGGAGGTTTCAGTTTCCCATGCCAGGAAGCAGGTGCACAACAGTCTGGGGGAGCATGGTCAGGACAGCTGACCCAAACTGGTCAAAGGGACATTCCAAACCCCAGAACATCACATTCAGAATATAAACTGAGGGGAAACTGACCAGGAGCCATCAATCCCTGCTGAGGGACAAGCTGGGCATCTGTCAGTGGGTGGCTAGTAACTGCACTGTGCGTCATTTGATTTTCTTGGGGTTTCTTCTTTCTCCTTCCTTTTCATTACTATAATAATTATTATTACATTTTAATTTGTCCAGTTATGAAACTGTTCATATCTCAACCCACTAGTTTTAAACTTTTTTTCTGATTCACCTCCCCATGCCATCAGGGTGGAGGGGGAGAGCAAGCAAGCAGCTGCATGATGGGGTTATACCACAACAAAAATCAAGAAGAGGTAGGAAAATGGTAGGAATACAGAGATCACTGAATTTAGACAATGCAGTCTCTCAGTATCAGATGGGGATTGCTGGGTCTGGTATGGTTGCCTTTCCCAGTCTTGGCTGCACATTGTTCAAACTGGCTTGAAATAACATTGCTGTCCTTTGCAAGCCTGAATGTAATATAAGCTAGAACATACGTTTGTTAACCATAAAATGCTCTGGTGCCTACTCGGGCAGCTTGGAAGCTGAACAGTTAGCAAAAAAGACATATTTGTAGCATGCCCTTGGAGGGAAAACTGCAAGTGGTAAATTGGTCAGCCGCTCCAAGCCTTACTTTGACTGTGTGAAGGCAAGTTACATTGTACATTGTCAGTTACTGATGCTAAACTGACCTTTGGATAAGTCAAAGCTACAGGCAGCATATTAACATCAGGTTTTATTTTAAAAATGAGAAATTAGGCCAGTGACAGAACTTTGGGTCCTGCCATTCACAAATATCTCCCTTTTAATTATATACCTTATATTCTTCACTGTGCACATTTTTAAGTTCTGAAAGTTTCCATTAAATTTTGAGCTCAAACAGCATGCCAAGATAGGGACTTAATCCTTCAAACTCTGATGATATTTGCAGGTCTAGGTCCTTGAATGACTTATTTTCTATTTTATGGAAATTTAATGCAAAGCTTATTTCAAATCAAGTGCTACATACCAGTGACACATCAGAAATAGTTACAATTTTTCTTTTCATTAAGAAATAGAAAAATCAAAATCTGAATTGAAATGAAAATACGGAACCAATTTTAGGTTTTTCTTAATAAAAAATTAAAGCATGAAATTATATCTTCATGTAAATGTAGATTTCAACTTTATGTTAATGAAAAATAATTTTTAACTATATAAAAGCTTGCCTGAACTTAGTGTGAATCCAGTAAGGATATTTTAAACAAATATGATGTAAAGCTCTGGTGAAATACATTTTTTTGCTCTAAAAAGTCATAAGAAAAGAACCCCTCTGTAATGTACAAGGAATATTTTACTATTTCCTCCACTCTGTATTATAAACAAGTATTTATATCAAAATCAACCTAGATAGGTGACAGTAATAATATTACACAGCAAAAAGAACAGTCAAGATACACTCAATCCCTCGTGTTTTTTGAGGAAAAATAAAAAGCCAATGACAGAAATATCTTTGCTTTTATTAATGTTTGAGGTGCCTGAATGAAGGTAAGGTACAGAAATGTTCCATCATTTTATGTCTCATAAAGGCAGGTGAAGATATTTTTGCCAAATAACTTTGCTGATTGGAAGAACAATCGAAAAAATGAAAGTGCTGTGTAAGATTGAAAATAGTTTGAATTCAGAAGGATAAAGCTGAATCATTTGCAATTATCAGAAACAAGAGGACTGAAAACAAAACTGGGAAAACTGATTAAAGTATATGTTGCAATAAGGCAAGACAGAAGCTGTGTCTTCAGTTTCTCAGCTGGAAATATTGAGTCACTCAGTAGCTCAACCTCTGCACACACACACACGCACAAAAACAAACCCAACCAGACACCCCAGTTTCAAGCTTAATTTTCTTTGTTGCCTTTTTTTTAAAATCTGGTTTATCCAATAACTGCACAGGTGCATTTTCAATTTTTTTCTTTCCCTGAACATAACAGTTAGAAACGTGACTTCATTTTTTTAAAGTAAAAGTTATATTTTCCTGTAATACTGGGCCTGGGGCATGAGAAAAACAAGCACTCAGGGAGACATAAGGCCCAGGGAAAAGAAAAACTAACTACATCAATTAGTGTTGCAAACTTGCAACAGCAGGGACATAACTGTGCCCCCACTAGCCTTGTTCCAGTTAGTCTCTCATTTTGAATTAATTTTCAAACATTTAGAAACATTTAAAATTGTAAACTCAGTAGAGCATAGTAGAAAAGAAAAAGATTACGTTGGTAACTCAATATAAGATGTTTAAAACAACAGAAAAAATGTTCTCTTGTTCAAGTTTACACATAACATATCCTAATTTTATTGTATCAGCAAGTAATAATTCAGAGATTTGCACAGATCATAGACTCACAGAATATCTCAGCTTGAAAGGGATCATAAAGTCCAATTTTCTGCTGCTTACAAGACTAACTAGCACTAAAACATATGTCTAAGAATATCATCCAAACACTCTGATCTCTGACCGGCTTGGTGCCATGACCAGTTCCCTGGGGAGCGTGTTCCAGTGACCCTCTCAGTGAAGGACCCTTATCTAATGTCCAATATGAACTTCCCCTGATGCAGCTTCTTTCCATCCCCTCATGTCTTATGGTCGGTCACCCAGCAGAGGAGATCAGAATCTCCTTCTCTGCCCCTTGAGGAAATTGTAGACTATGATGGGGTCACAGCTCAGTTTTCACTTCTCCAAGCTTATCAAACCAAGTGACCTCAGCTGCTTCTCATAAGTCTTCCCCTCAAGACCTTTCATCATCTTGGCTGTGCTTGTCTGGACATACTTTGATGACTGATGTTCTCATTATATTGTGATGCCCAAAACTGCCCCCAGGACTCAAGGTGAGGCTGCCCCATTGCAGAGCAGAGCAGGACAATCCCCTCCCTTACCCGGCTGGCGATGCTGTGCCTGATGCCTGCCAGGACATGGTTGGCCCTCCTGGCTGCCAGGGGACTGCTGACTCATGTTCAACTTGCCATCAGCCAGGACCCCCAGGTCCCTTTTGTGAGGCAGCTTTTCAGCCTGTTGTCACCCAGTTTGTATATACAACCCTGATTATCCCATCCAAGGTGTAGAATCTGGCACTTGCTCTTAAATTTCATATGGTTGGTGATTGCCCAACTCTTGAGTCCATCTGGGTCTCTCTAAGGCCTCCCTACCTTTGAGAAGTTCACAGTTCTTCACAGTTCAGTATCATCAACAAACTTACTTTCTGTACACTTGACTCCTGCATCCAGATCATTTGTAAAAACATTAAGAGCACTGTCCCTAGAACTGAGCCCTGGGGAAGCCCACTGGCAGCCAGCCTGCTGTAACCCCATTTACTGTAATCCTCTGAGCACAACCTGACAGCCAATTGTTCACCCAATGCATTATGCACTTGTCTGTGGAATAGTACATGGGACATTTTGCCCAGAAGTGTACTGTGGGAGACACTATCCAAACCTTGCTAAAATTTCAAACCACCACATCTACTGGGTTTCCTGGGTCAGCTAGGTGGGTGTCCTCATCATAAAATGAAATTAAGTTGGTTAAGTATGGACATGACCCTGAGCTGGCAATGACCCATGACTGCATGGCCTCTTAGGTGTTTTTCACAACTTCTTATAACTTCCAGAACAACTTTCTCCATAAATTTTATCAGGCACTGAAGTGAGACTTAGAGGCCTATAATTAGCAGGGTCTTCTTTTTCATCCTTTTTGAAAACCGGGACAAGATTTTTCAGCTTCCAGTTGGCTGGAAACTCAAGGAATAGCAAGAAAGTTGAAAAATGATGGAGAGAAGTCCCACAATAACATCAACCAGACCTTTTCATTATCCAGGGATGGCAAAACAACAAACACAGAGGATGAATTTTTAAGAGGATAGTATCTATCTAAATGCTACAACATTCCTCTGAGTAAATGATCTGGAATACCTTTGCCTTGAAAAACTATCTTGTATTTGGCTTCATGTAACAAAAAATTTTTTGTTAAAAAGTAAAAAAAGCTTTCTGGAGTACCACTGATATACCACCCTGAAAGGCAGTAGCAGTGAAGTAGCAATTAGCTAGTGTAAGGACAAGGGGATGTATCAGATAAGTACAGAAAAATACACTGCATTGTTAAGCTTGCAACATCTCTATGAATGGACAAATGGCCTCTCTTCGACAGGAACACAATAAAGAACTCAGTGCTATGGACACCAAACCATAATACGGCTTTTATGAGTATGTGTGGTTGCATATATATGGTTGTTTTTTACTTTGTGGAGCAGCCCTTTTTTTTTCTTCTCTTGTCACTGGATAAATTTCTCTATCAGAAAAAATATTTGTTAAGATGCTGTCAGTGCTGACAGAGAGCACTAACAAAGTTGGAGTAACCCACGATAAAATAAGCCATATAATGAAATAAACATGTATAAGACAGATGAAAATATTTTAATTAGATTCTGAGCAATTAATGGTTGAATTACTTGAGCTTCGTGTACAATAAATTTTAGAGTGTTTTGTTGTGCATGTTTTTAAGGAGACAACCTGTTTGAGGGAGGACTCAAATTTTGGAGGAGTTGAAAGAGTTTTGGGCAGTTTTTTTTCTTTGGAAAAGAAAGTATGTGTTTTTTCCCTAAGTTAATACAAGCTCTAATAAGGATATGATTATATTCACTGAAGAAAAACAAAAACCAAAAAAACCCCATCAAAACCGAAAAAACCCCAAAGAACCCGAACAAACAAACAAACAAAAGCAGTTTTTTCATGGTGTTGCTAAGACACTGATTTACTGAAGGAGACTCTCAGAATTGCAGTCTTCTGTTAGTGTCACCTGGTGCAGTACGGTTGTCCTTCTGATGCATCAGCTGTTAAGAAAATGCATGGTCATTCATATTCACAGTGGGACTTCATCCTCTCCCTCGTGTTCTTCTCTTTCTCACTGGAAAATTGCTATGATATTATGTGTGTACATGAGTGTAATGATCCCTAATCTAAAGAGTTATATCACTTGAATTATTTAAGGAAAGAAAGAAAATATTAATTTGAGGATAGTTTTGTTTCTCAGGGCATATCCTCTCTCTGAAGTGCTGATGCAGATCAGTGGAACTACTCAGTGTGTAAAATAAAACATGCATATAAGAGTGAGGATAATAGTGAGGTCAGAAGTTAGTTGCAGTAGCAGATAAAACAAATACATTTGACTTTGTACTGAAGGGGACTAGGAGACACTGCATTGGCATTTACAATTTATCAGGGGAAAGTAACGATCAGCTAAAACATAACCACTTTTGCTGACTCTGCCTAAGGCTCAGATACAGCAAGGCTAGTTCTTATTTGGCTCCTAACTTTTCATTTCACAAGGATCAAAACCCAGATGTGAACTAGCAAGTTAGTTATCTTCCTGAGTTTGGGGTTTCCCCTTCTTGGAATCAGTTTGATGCTGGAAATAATGGCTAATAATTTCATTTTTGTCACTCTGGGGCCACACATCTGATTTAGATGTCTGTCTAAGAGTCTGAGTACAAGTGGTAATTGGGTTGCAAATTACACTCCCCTTTGTTTGTTATTTGGTTTATCTTAAGTTTCTTCTGCTATGTTGCATATGTTTACAAGTAAAGGATAATTAGTCTAGGATTTGTTCTACAGATAATATCAGGATCAGGGATATGCTGGCACAACTGTTTTTGAAAACAGAAAACATTAACAACAGTGACATTTTCTTTCAGTGTTTACATATATATAGTGAAAATGAAGATGTTCTGATTTCACACTATGGCTGGTATGGGCTGCCTAATAAAGAACATCAGCAGAGAGAGTAAATCACCGTTTCATTGTTACATTAAGAAACATGCCTAATCACTGATATTGTGGCTTGCAACACAATGCTCTTGAATACTGAGTCAGCCATTAGAAATACAGATGACTGAAAGAACATGTTCTAGTAGTACTTACGATCTTTCTCTCTCTGTAAATACACAGATATGCATAAAGTGGTAAACTACCTTTAAATATTCCTGTTGTGCTCCGGTTGGAGTGTCAGGCTCAGTGGAAGTAAAGACCCCCAGTGTCTCTGAGGCTAGATGTCACTAATCAGCTCGTGTGGAGCATTCAGCTTCTGGGAAATGTAGTAGATCCAGAGCTGATCTGTTTGCAGGGGAACTCAGGAGGTACATTTAATTCCTACTGAATCCCTGTGATGAAATATAAACATCCTAGAATGGTCGCATCCATGAATTTGTAAACCAGAAATTTGCTGTCCTGACTTTGTCATTTGGTTTAGGGCAAGTTATATCACCAAAGGAGACAAGCTCCTTAAAGGCCGTTTAGCAATTAGGTCTCTGTTTGTCATGTGTGCTGCATCCTTTTTCTACCTTACCCTCTTTCCTTGAGAAGTATGAGTTTAGTATTTTGAAATATATTTTGATTTGGGTCTTTTTTCCCACCCTAGTGGAAATGCTACTAAAGGGTGCTCAAGGCTAATGAAGAAAAAGGTTTCTTACAGTTATGGAAGACATTGAAGTTTATGATGGCCCTTATTTCTTAGGAGAAACTATTTCATGGTTTTGAACCACCTCCTCTCCGAATGCCTTGTCTTATACAGGTGAGCTATGTCTTTATGGTAGAAGGTTCTGCTGCAGTGGAGGAGAAAGTTTATGACTGAAATTTTTATCTTGAAACTTCAGGTCATCTATTAGCTATGCTGGGCTTATGCCACAAGGCACTTTAACCATAAAGAATATAGTTTGAGACCAGGTCATTTGGTCTATCCAGTCACATTTTTCCCATGTAGAAAAAAAGAGGAACAATTTTTACCTAGACTTTTCAGTTTGATTTGACACCCTCAGGCAAAAATTAGTATATAAATGCAGAATTATTTTATGTAAACTTATATTTGGCAGGGATTAAAAGTGGCAACTTGCACAATATCCTAATGTTTGTAATAAACTTGAGACCTATGCATGGTCAAGGGAGTGCATGCAAAAGGAGTGCATCATATATCTGCTGTAACACATACACACATAGAAAGATATTACTATATAAAGCATATTAAAATTACTGCCTATTCTAGCAAACACCAGTTTCTGTTATGTTTTGCCAAAACTGCAGAAGAAAGAAATATTTTACTGTTTTTTCATGCCTGAATTGACTTTTGAAGATGTATATAGAGGATATATCTTTTGTTCCAGAAGAAGTATTCAGGATGAATCAGTAAATCCTAATGTCATCTATGCTGCTTTCTGCAGTCTCTGTTTCCTTCTCATTCTCTCACTGTAAGGTTGTTAGACTTCCGCATTCCAGCCAACTAAATTAATATGGGCAGCTTCTTTTTTGTCTGTCAAAGGCTGGTAATCAACTTCGGGAACTCTAAGAACACAACATCCTCATACTGGTGCTGTGATTTTTATTGGCCCTGAATATTCTCGTTTGCTTGACAATATTAATTATTGCTTATCAGATAAAGAATAAAAATTGCTTTCCAGTGGAATTATTGCAAAGCTCCCCTGGTAAATAATTAAAATAATATACATTACCATTCTGCAGAGGAAAGAAGGAATCAGTCTCTCCTTTTCTTACTGCATTTGAGAGTGAGCTTGTAAGTCTGTGATGAAATCAAGACAATTTTAGATTCCTGCTCCAGATAATATAAACTGAATTTATGGGATGCTAAAGGCTGATCTGGTATAAACTGACTATGGGATCAACAGTGCAGAGAAACCAACTACACTGGTTGATTTACTTCAACTTATATGCTTTATGCAGAATCAGGTATTGTCCAGATGCTTCATTCTAGCTTGACTCTGAAAAAGACATCACTTGTTTTCTCACAGCTGGCATGAAGCCAGCATAAAAATTAATGCCATGTACAGTGCTTAATTTGACAGAAATGCAATTGCATCCACATATCTGAACTGAACTGAATGTTCGCTCTCAAGGTGTCAATGCAGTTATATCAGATATCAGCCAGTGTGGGCCATAGCCTGGAAGGGACTGTCCTTTGGCAAGAACGAAAATATGGCTTCACTGCAAGTAAAACTTCCATGATCGCAGTAGAATTATATGACTGTTTTTCAAAACCACTCTCAAAGACTGCTGAAAAAGTGTAATGCTACTTTTTAACCATTCTATCCATACTCCAATCTAATATTTATTTGAGAATCCTAACCTTGAAGTTTAAAGAAGACGGGGAAAAACCCCATGATGTTTACAGACATTTCCTTCCCATCCCCTAAGAAAAGTAAGCTTACTATGACACAGAGCAGAGGGCAAGGTCTGCAATACTACCTGTGCACACACCTATCAATTTCAGAATCTGAATTGCCATTCTCTTGCAAAGGCAATAAACACAGTAATATGTCTTGGATGAAAAGCAAGAAATAATAGGATTTGCTCGGTAGCAGACAAAAAAATCTACCTAGAAAACACACAGTAGGGTAATCTCATTAGCAGAGAACATTCAGGAAATTAGAACTAAAAATGCAATGTGAATACGTTTAAACTAAAGACTGTTAACCCCCCAAACATACTTGTCGCAAAAGTAAAATGACAAATGGCTGTGGCAGCATAATTCTCCTCTTCCGAAAAAGTGGTGATTTCTAGTGTTCTGTCTGTTCATTTTCAGTCTCTTGATTAAATAAATCTTCTGCATGTATCTCATAAGTCCTGTAGTAATGGCACACATATTCTTGTGATGAAGCTGTAGGGAGGAAGAGAAAAAAATCTGAATAAAAGAAAGTCTGTGCATCCTAACTGCCACACTAAAAGGGTTCATGTAAAAGTTTTTTATGTTTTGTAAGGCATATTGTCTTTGTCCTTTATTGAACAGTAGAAACACTAGAATAAATAAAATGCTTATGACAAGAATACCAACCACTATTTGTCTATGCAATGAAGTGTTAAAAATTGCTGTCTTTACAGATTTTTTTCATTTTCCTTTTTTATACTCCTGTAAATTGAAACTTATAGTTTGACTAACAGATCTTTCTCTTCTTGAGCTCACGTTGGCTGTCCTTGAAAGAAATAAATATTAAAATATTTAGAAGCAATTGCTTCTACTTCTCTGCTTTTCTCTCTCACTTCTTTTGCCTTAAAGAATTGAATGGTGTGGAAATGATTGACAGTTTAATGAAACTTAAACTGTTTTATTGTTTTATGTTTAATATGGGTTCAAAATATTTCCACCAGGAGCAGTATCATTGTGCTGGGTTTTATCACTGGGAGGTTTGCCTGCTTACCACATGAGTCTGGCTGTATCAGCAATGACTGGATGTCACCCCGTGTTTAAATGCTCTCATGCAGCCAGGTTGTGTTTGTTTTCACTGTCCCATCAGTCAGTTTGGTTGTCACCCAGACTGACCACTTCTCACTGTGCTTCTCCACAGGAATACTACCATTCTTGGAGCAATAGTTTGTCAGCAGTATCTAATGCCTCAGCTCTTTTCAGCTGGACAATAAAGTCCTCAGCAGATGGAAATTAGGCTCCTTTTACCTCAGCCTGTCAAAATGCTGTATTGGTGCTGCACTGCTTCAGCCGCTGGAGTTCCTACTCTGTTTCTAAGGAGAACAATACACTGCATATATAGAGATACATATCTGAGCACAACAGCTGTAAAAGCAGAGTCAAACTGTGAAAACAGTTTTTTCAGCTCTGGAATGAGCCCTGCTCTAATCTCCAGGAAAATGGGTTTTTTCCCTCTTGTAATTCTGCAGGATAATTCTAGGAGGAGAGTGCTTTCCTTTCCAGCTAGCTGTAGTTTGTTTCTTGAGTTCAAAAGTGGTGCTGCATAGCACAAAACTCTTCCAAGAGAAGGATTCCTTTCTATCTTAGGTAGTACCTGCTTCTCTTCTGCCCTTCTAGCGTCATTCAGTTGGTGATGAAAGGCTAGTTTTGGCTGAAGCTCCTACTTCAAAAAACTTCTGCCGAAACTGCAAAATCTGGTTGGTAGAAATGTGTCATATATATATGTCTAAGAGACAATTCAGAGAAGTGTAATAGAGGACACAGCAAGAGCTAGCTAGCCTCACTGTGTGCCTTGACAAACAGAATTGTATAACTCCTAGAAAGAACATACCTTGGGCAAATACCTGCTGACCATGTTGTGACCGGTGTCTCATCTAGAAAAAGCTGGATAAGACCTTGAGCAACCTGGTCTAGTGAGAGGTGTCCCTGCCCACAGCAGGGGAGTGGGGACTATACGATTCTTAAGGTCCATTCCAACCCCTTAGCATCCTATGATTCTGTGAATTCAGAGCTGGCTGTAAGAATTAATATGCTGATCAATTCAGAGTAATTTTGCCAGCAAATATCACTTCACTGGATCTTAATTCTCCAAGATGGTGTATGGGAGAGCAGACCATCACCCAAGTTAGCCTACACAAGCTGTTAAAGACACACAACACTTCAGGAAGCCTTGGAAACAGGTATTTGGGGATTGCCATTTCAAACACCAGTGAGTACAGTTCAAAGGAATGGATGACCTTAGGATTCAACTGCTTATCCCAAGCATTTCTTGCTGTGAATTAAATTAAGCTGAAAGCAAATAGAAATACATAAATACAAAATCCAGAAAAATCTGAGGAATGGATGAACAGGGAGGGGAAAAAATAGAAAAGAAAGGAAACTCCATGCTTACATCTGTCTAGCACATAAGTTTTCTCTGAATTTTTCTGTTCTTATGATTCTGCTATCAAGCTTCTATATGATTATGGCAATAAGCTTGCAAGTACTTCATAGTATTCCTAGCTGAGGATCATTGCTGTCATCCAACTCTTAATTTTTCAGGCTGTATCATGGGATTAGATCCTAAACCCAGCATATTCTACGATTTCATCACAGTTTTTGGAACATGATCTAAAGTCAAGTCTCCCCTCTATTAAATGTATCTTTTTATTACCCTAGTTATAAATTGTTTATTCCTTCTTTGTAGGTGCTAATACCAGTCGTGACTAAAAGACAGTTTTCACCCAGACAGACAGGCAAGGTGAGATTCATCTCACCTAGTTTAGACATTTGAAATTGTAGAAACACATGGAGATCTNAAAGGAAACTCCATGCTTTCATCTGTCTAGCACATAAGTTATCTCTGAATTTTTCTGTTCTTATGATTCTGCTATCAAGCTTCTATATGATTATGGCAATAAGCTTGCAAGTACTTCATAGTATTCCTAGCTGAGGATCATTGCTGTCATCCAACTCTTAATTTTTCAGGCTGTATCATGGGATTAGATCCTAAACCCAGCATATTCTACGATTTCATCACAGTTTTTGGAACATGATCTAAAGTCAAGTCTCCCCTCTATTAAATGTATCTTTTTATTACCCTAGTTATAAATTGTTTATTCCTTCTTCGTAGGTGCTAATACCAGTCGTATTAGCAGTTTTCATCCAGACAGACAGACAAGGTGAGATTCATCTCACTTAGTTTACACATTTGAAATTGTAGAAACACATGGAGATCTGTCTCTTAGATACCTTTTGGATTTCTTTGTGAACAAAGAACAAAATATGGAGTTTTGGGGAATGAGTCATCTGCTTTATTTTAGACATCTACACTCAGATGAATTACTTTATAGGAATACTACTTTCTTTCAAGTGAGCATAAAGGAAGCCTGGGGAGGCCAGCTAAGAGGTATACATCTGCATTATTGGTCAATAAATCCTTATTTTTAACAAATTTAACAAGCACTTTCCCATGGTTGGCCAAACTTTCAGGAACCTATTACAGCTGCACAGAGCATAGAATTCTTTCATACAGATCTGGGAAATGTTTAATCCCAAAGCAAATCTTTCTTATACATGAGCTTCATAGTTTATGCATGTGCATGTTAATCCTAATTGTTCAAATTAAATGATCGGCAGTCTTGCATTCAATTAATGACAGGGCTTTGTTTGTAAACAGGCACAATAGTGACCTGTGCTATTGTCAGATCCTGTGCTGATAAGCAGGGTGCATTTCAACAGCTTTCTTGCTTCAGTCATTCAGTGCCTCTCTCTAACAATGGTTCCTTTTACCCTTTCTTGAAATAAAGGTAGCACCTGTTTTGTCCTGCTTTTGTTCATTCGATTTGCACTTCAGATTGTTTCACAAAAAGAATCTGTGCCCTTATGCGTGGTAGCTTCCGCTGTCTTGTTACAGTGTACATTGCAGCTGCAGCTGTTATCTATGTTGTGTTTTTAACTATCGTGAAGTTTTATTTAGAAACCAAAACAGAGATGGTAAGCTAAAATGTCAGTATATGAGGAAGGAGCACAGGGAAAATGTAACAATTTTATTTTTCATGTTTAAAATAGCATTCACATCTTATCTTGAGAAGAAATAATGAGAACTTAAATATATATAATTTTTTTTCAGTTGTTTTCCCTTCTCCTTTTTGCTGGAAATAACTTTTAAGAAATCAGTATAGCTGAGTCCAGCTTCTTACTCAGATCATATCTTTCATCATACCTTGGGCATTTCAAAAATATCATTGCCTTCCCATTCCTTGGAGAATGGCTAAATCTAGATTGTAAATTTCAAACCAGGTGAAGGAATTTTATATGAAATAATAGTTTCTAAACAAGTTTAAAGGGACCAAGAAAAATGTAAAGACAGTTCAGGAAAAAAAAAAGCCAACCAAAATTAATGCAGACGAATTAAAATTAGAGGTGAAATAACAGCTGTTATCTGGGAGGGTGACTGGTTGTAGGAATTGGCTTCTAAATTTAGAATGACAAACATCCCCATCAGAAAAATGTCATTAGAGACCAAATTCTTGCCCAGAAGATATCACTCTGAATATACTCCCGTTCCTTTTTCTCTGCCTGCTTTACATACTGGAATGATGCCACGTGGTGTGGGATATCCCTTCGGTCAGTTGGGATCAGCTGTCCTGGCTGTGTCCCCTCCCAACTCCTTGTGCCCCCCCAGGGCTGGTGGGGTGAGGAGCAGAAAAGGCCACGATGATGTGCAAGCCCTGCTCCGCAGTAACTAAAACACCCCTAAATTATAAAGTTTCCACAGCACAAATCCAAAACACAGTCCCATAAAAGCTACTATGAAGAAAATACCCAAAGCAAGACAGTTTTCATAAACTTGGCTTATGTAAGAAATTATGCCAAAGTCTTGTACAAGAGCCTGAAATTTGGTATCACTTGAATAGCACTGCTCATAAAAACATAAATTATTTTAAATTCTGAAAAGACATTTAATTATTGCAATAAAGAATTATAGTTTTGTCAAACATTTTACTATAATGCATTCAAATAGTCATTTAGAGGTTAATTGGACAGATACCTGTGGTTAATCTTTGTTAATTTGGAAAATTACAACAAATAATTTACAGTTATTTTAAATCTAATACTTTAATCCATCAGAAAATTTTCTGATGAGACTGACCATTACTTTTATTATATGAAAAAAATAATTTTAGATAAAGCTAGTGTTTAAATGATGAAAGGAATTATATTTGTTAGCATTTGAATTAACTTTGATTCTACTCTTTTACTGAAGGTCATAGAGTTTAATTGACATTGATGAAGTCTTATATTCGAGTGACCTATGGTTGACACTAATAATGACAAAATCTTCTTTCTGGAAGAAGAGGATTACTGTGGTAGATTTTAAATAACTCGGCATTTTCCGTGAGATGACCTTGTTATTTGCATTATTCATAGTATTTATGATGGTAAATATGGAGGAATATCAAGAAGAAGTGATGACAGTGAGATGCCCAGATCCGACAGGTGTTTAAAGGAACAAATCTATATAAATGTACTGAAATATGCTATAGCTGCCCATTCTAGTCAGAGTAAACTTTTAGGAATGTTTCAGAAGCTTTTAATATCTTGGTTGGGTTTTTGTTGTTGTTTTTTGCACCTTCTTTGTTATGTTCAAAACTTGCAAGAAATAGAAATTTGATAATATTCAAATTGGAGAGATTAATTGAGCCAGTGGGAACAAAAGATATATGAGCATGCTTGTGTGAACACACTTTGGTAAATAAATGACATAAATACTCAAAATATGATAACTTTAGCTGCACTACCAGAGCATAGTATCACGACATCACGGACACTACGAGAGAAACATGAAAGGAGGTGATGAAATTTTGCAGCATAAGACAGAAAGGAGTAAGGAAGCTGGCAAAGACTCTAGGGAGGAATAACAGTGGTCAGCTTTGGGGACTCATCAGGATATATTAAGGACATACAAGAACTTGCAAGTCTTTGGGCACAATATAATTTTTTTTTTATCTTTGTTTAATCCGCAGACCAAATGTCTACCTCACCCTGTACACATGGCAGAAGTGTTCATCCGTGGGTTCCTTGGATGTGCATATCAGTAGCATATCACTTTACTCGTCTTTGTTTTAAAAACAGTGTGGGGGCTGAGGGACAGTGAGCCAAAGAGTATATTTTGTAAAGCTGGGCTTCCTCTTATTTCCTGGAATATTTAGTGTGTGCTGGAATACCTAGGCACTGCAACATTTTCAGGGTTTTTTCTATAGCCAGAATACCTAGACATATTAAAAAATATAAAATTAACAAATTCAGACAGTAGCTAGATACTAGCTCTGTTTACTTAAGAAACCATCAGCCATAAAAGTCACATAAGTTATGAATATGAACATCCATATGCTTAGATGCAAATTACTGCTCCTATTGCAAATGTCTCTCATGCTCTTATTCATGCAAATGAAGTCAAAGCGAGTTTTGTATTTGAATTAAGAGAGAGCTAAGAATATATCCTCCAGAACAAAGCCATCATCATCATCATCATCATCATCTTTAAACCTATACGCTCATTTAAAACCTATACGCTCATTTTAAACCTATATGCTCATCTCCCAGAGGTAAGCACACTGATGCACGCTGTCTACTCGGAGCCTAGAAGTTGGAGTTAAATCCTAGGCATGAGATTAACCCCAATTCCTTGCACAGCCCTATTGTTTGAAATGTGTTGGCGTCGCGTAGTCTTCAGCATAAAATCTCTGCCATCATTACTCTAGACCCTCAACTTGTTTTCTGTTCCTCTGTATCCCTATTCCTCGTTATTGTCCGTAAGCATACATGGAAGAAAAACCAGGCTTTTAGGGAAGGGCTGTGTTTTGCAGTGTGCAAGGAATCTGCACACTGCAGTTGTGTCCTGCTGTGGAAATAAGAGAGTATCATATGAAAGATATAGGTATAGTCTCTGAAGTTCAGTACAGATAGGGAGAAAAGCAAAGAATGCTGCTTGAGGATGACCTCAAAGTTAACCCTAAGAAGCAGTATAGATAGAACCTTAATCTGCACACTGCAAAAGTAACTGAGCTCATATTTTAAGGCACTTTCTCTAGCACCCTCATTTTCACAGTATGCTAGTATGACAAATGAAACAACTGTGATTTTTTTGGACACCATTACCAAATGAATCCCGATTGTGTAAAAGAATGTTGCATTGTTATATCTGAAAGGAAACCTCAACAAATTAAATACTAGTGAGATTTGTCTGTACAATGGCTTAACCTATAATTAAAACTAAAGTATTATATTGCAGAGGAAATTCTGAGTATGAAAGAAGCAATCTTCAAAATTTTAGCAATTCGATATCTAGTCTGTCAGACAGAGGCTGGCAAGGACTTCCTTCTTTATAGAAGAAAATGATGCATTAAGATAGGTGTATAGATAGATGCAACATTTTGAGGTTACATTCATCCTATACTATTTCCTTGTCATGCTTAGTTTACCAGCAAAACTACAAATTCTTTTTCATTTGTTTTCTGCTATTCTTAGCCCTGGAGGGTCAGACTACTTTATGAAAATCAAACTCTACAGTCTTCTCGGCTCTATCTATTGTCATTCTGAAATTGCCAACATGAAGACAACCCTGATCATAATGTTTTTTATTATCAGGCTGTTGTTGTTTATAATTTATGAAGCAGAAGGATACTGGGTATTTTTTTTGTTTGTTTGTTTTCCTCTCCATAAGCTTCACTGATCCTGTATGTCTGAGAACAATATTAATTTTTACTGGTAAGCTGAATAAACACAATTTTTGTCATAGGTGGAGAACACTTATCAACACTAGGGTGTCACTTTGAAGAAGTAACTTTTCTAACCTTATACTTTGAAGTTATCTTTCTTTTCCAATAGTAAATACGATACATTGTAAATCTCAGGGTAGATTCAGCCATTAGTGTTTACAGGTAATGACAGCAGCATGCTTCAATTTTGAGGCCAATAATTCTGCTTTGGCGAATGCCTGCTCATTTTTTATTATGTCGTTTTAGCTTGTAAACCTTCTGTTTGGCTAACAGCTTCCTGAGCTGAAAATAATTGTCCCTTGAAATGTTCATTGTCAAGCACTACACTGACTTGGCAGACAGAACAGCAGCGTGTTTGTACAGGAGATGGAAGTTTGGGGAAGACAGAATCCCCTTGACTCTAAGCTGGCAGATGCTAAAGCACAGCTTTCTAGGAGAGGAATTATATACTGTTTTGCAAGGAGCTGTGGAATACTCATTCATTCTGGAGCCATAATTATCTTTGACTTGGGACTGGGTTGCAGATCTTTAGCTGGAAGTCTGGAGCTCTCTGCGTCTCTTAAAAGATCCTGCAAATCTCTTACTAACAGCCTACATACTCCATTGACTCCTTATAATGCCCAGATGGGTGTGCTAGCCAAACCTTGTCGTGAGCGCATGGATTGGAGAAAATTTCTTCCCCTTGATGAAAATGAGACTATGGAGTGTGGCAGAGAGAGAACCTAGGACAAGATGGGGGATCTCCACTGTGATAACTCACCCTTTGGCACCTTGGTCATCCCAGGAAGGTTTGGGACCTGTTGCATATCTTGCAGTACACTCGATATGCTTTTTTTTTATAGTGAAACATGAAAGACCTCACAAGTACCAGAAAACTCACGTGCATTTGCAGAGAATTAATTTTTGATAGGAAGGAGGGATGATGTCTTACTCACCTTTGCTGGTAGAAGAAAGTATTTGATTCATCCATCAGTGTTCATTATCACAGCATGGACCAGGCTGCACATGTACATCTACAAATAAAGGCACAGACAAGTTACAGATTCACTGAGCTATGCATCAGAGCTGTCCTGAGGAAGTGTGACCTCTCTGTGGGCCTAATTCTCTTGGGTACCACTCCATGTTAAATGTAACTACAGGGTAAGACTGTATCAGTATGGGAGATGACTGTCTCTACGCAATATAGAGCAGAAATGAAATGAAGATACAAGTGTGTACTCACACAGACAGACAAAAATTGTGTTTCACAGAATGCTGTTGTGGAAGGTTGGGTGGGAGGAAATTAGGTCTTTGTCCTTGGTAAGGTCACAGATATTCACAGAGACATACAGAAGTGGCTGGATGCCCTGAAGGCTCTGAAGGTCTCCAGAGCTCCAGCACAATTCACAGGGTTCAGTCAATCCAAAATTTCATCCTTCAATAAATAAGCTTCTCCATGAAAAAGTGCATGATTCTAACTGAAAGAATCTTCATTATGTACTTAATTAATTACTTAATCTTCATCTATTGATAAATGCCTGGGTTTTTTTTTCTCTTTCAGGAATTGCACATACAGCAACTACTATCCCATCTTAAACACAAAAATACCACAGCTTTCTGAAGTGTTTGTATGGGAAGACTGTCTGATAATACATGATACTGTGTGACTGATGGTTTTCTCCTTTTTTTTACTCTTCTTACTTAATTTGTAGTGAGAAGAGAGGGCACCTGATAATAGTATTTAAGTTGTATGGTGGATAGAGGTTTTAAAAAAGCAGCAACCATTTTTCCTTGGATTCTAATTACTTGTTGCCTTATTGTTGCTGGACAGTCTGCTCTTCTCAGTTACCTGCCACTTCTTAGAACAGGTGTCAATGCTAAAACATAATAAACAGCTATGCCTTTTACTGACTTGGAGGGCTAAGGGGACTGAAGGGCAGACATGAGCAGGCAGTGAAATTTGATACAGACAGGTGACAATGCTGGATGAGTTGTGTTTACGCAGATTTCAACCCATATTCCCATGGCCATTAGTCAAATTAAATTATCTGTGTGTATGAATCAGGCTCCAGTTAGAAACAAGACAGGTTAGAACTTAAGCTAACACTGAGGGCAGACTTCACATCAACTGGGAGAGGTGCAACTGAGTGAAAGGAAAGAGTAGCAAAGTAGTACAAAATTTATCTCAGCTAGTTCCTTATCTGTTCATTGGCAGGTGGGAGAAGACAGGACAGAAGCATCATGGTTTCTTGAGCTTACACTCCTTTTTTCCATCTTGGCTGTGTTGGTGAGAGAATTTTCTTTTTGCTTTTCATTTTCCTTCACACTTGTGAAAATGGCAGTATCTGCATGCTATCTTTTCCCATAAATCCACCATTTGATAAAGAAAAGGTTACCCAACCTTAATCAAAGCTACTGAAACAAATATGGATAATGTAAAATCCAATAGTAAACAGAAAGNCCTTCCTTCCTTCCTTCCTTCCTTCCTTCCTTCCTTCCTTCTTTTCCCTCCTGTTTCTGGAAAGCTTGGGTACATTATGACTATTAACCCCCCTGCTTTCTAACGTCTAAAAAGCAAATTCCTGCAAAGGAATTTTATGTTCAGCAAGTGTGCATTTTATTTTTCAGCCTCAGTAAGCAAACCAATATTTCTGACACTGAAAAATGTGTCTTTAATATTGTTACCATACCTTCTAAGTGTACAAGTTTGTTATAGCTATCTTCTCATTTTTTACACTGGCCTTCTTTGCCCTGGGTGGAAAAAAATAGAGTCAGTAATGACATGTATTATAAAGATTAATCAACCATAAAGACTATAATTGAACACACAAGTGTAGTCATTACTTGATTAATTACTTCAATAAAATAATCAGTCTTATACATACATCAGAATAATTTTCAGTGGTGACTAAAAGAGAGTGTACAGAGACCAGGACTGCCCTCAATTCTAATATCAAACAGAATTTTCTACCTTTCCTTCTGTTTGGTTGCAGAATCTGCTTTTACTTGAATGTTTAACTTGAATGAACTTGCTCTCTTTCACAGTAGAATTTTATCATCTTAACTTTAACCTTAAAAAAAAGATACTCAAACCTCTTTTGTGAACTTTTATATTGAAAGTTATGTGGTGACCTTATAAGCCTATGTGAAAAAGTAATTTCTAAGGAAGTATGTAGAAAGTGTCATCCATGGGATTTAGCCTGAAGTTCACAGAAAAAAGTTGCTCAATCTCCTAGACTGACAGTGCTACTCAGTGAGAAATTGTTGTATGCTGAAGTTTTCATTCCTAAAGTATGTTTCCTAAAACTGAAACATGGCAATTCATACTGTAGTACAGAAGTTCATCCACTGCTCTTTTTAGAGGGCTCTACTGAATCTCAAGGTCATGAGAATGTGTTTTCCTGCAGCCTGTAAGGGAAAGGTAGAACAAGAGTGCATATTTACTAAAAAGATAGTGAGGTAAACCTAGCACAGATGAATTTGAACCTGAGTTGTATGCACAAGTCTGGATGCTTTAGATAAGGAGATGTGTTCTGATATCAGTTGTTGTAGTATTTCTACAGAAGGAATATTAATTCATTCCTCGGGGGTTAACTACAGTACAGTGGTTAACTAATAGTATTAACTAAGCAGGCTGAAAGAGATATTATGTGATTCAGTGTTTGAGACATGGTCAAAATCATGGCTGTGCATTGAAACTGAAGAAGAAAAGTAGCCCATGATGGCTTCTGTTTAGCCCTAAGAGTTCACACCAGGGTGTGACCTGGCATTTTAGAGGCCATAAGAATTAACTGACACGTAATTTATACTCGAGCATTATGGCAGAAAACACATTTGCTTTCTGCAGTTGGACTTTGCAAAGTAAGCCTCATCTGTGTATATTTGGAACCCTAGCAAATCATTTATCTATGTCTTTAATATCATGGAGCTCCTGGTGTACTTATTTACATGCTTGCCACACATCTATCTAAAATGCCCAGTCCAGGGAGTACCTATGTCAGTCATCACATGTAACAGTGTACTATACAAGACCTAATTTTCAGTAGCTCCTAGTTACTCTATTTCTTAAATAAAATTTTTTATTTAAGACAACATTTAACAACATTATAATGTTTAAGACAACGTTATAACACAAGTCTGCTTTTTTTTTCTTGAGATGGCTGTAATCACCAAGTTCAGCTTTCTACAAGAAGTCTTGTAGTTTTTTGAAGTGTTTTTTTGAGCTACTTAAGCATTAAAAAGTGCTGACTTTTTAAAGCATTATTGATTATAGTACAGAAAATTTACACACTGCTGTAAATTGACTTAGTACTTCAGAAAGCCTGAAGAAATATGTAGGAAATGTATGTATCTATATTTTCTTCCATTTTCATAGTATTATTTGGGTTATTAATAAATAGTTTATCCAGAGAGGAGTAAAGAGTTAGTTCAGCTAACTATTATTGCTCAGTCCTGAGAGATGTCTGTGTGAACTCTTGGTAGCAGAAGCTGTTCACCTATAGTGTTGTGAAATTCAGCATAAGTAAAGTTGTCCTGCCAAGATACATCTCCAAATGAAAACTGAGGATGCTCAAACTGCAGATGACTGTGATTCAGCCTCCTCAGAGGCTGGGTCTTTCTGTGGTCCTGTGACAAACCTAAAGAATTTGCTGAGGAGGATTTCGCGCTGACTCAGTTTTTACCCTTGTTTCCTGAAAATGCTGATTTAGCCTAATACGATGACGCAAGAAGCATCATGAATAATAAGGCATAGAGAATTCCCACTGTATTCCTTATGGAGAATCCAGTCTGTGTTGTGAGTGGGTTGCTGGCAACCTTCTGAGAGAAAGTTCATAGGATTCTATGTAGAAAGAGTCTATGCTTGTAAAAGGAAATAAACTGTATTAATTTCTGTGTCTGCATATGTGCATTGGCAGCATCTGTTTGCTGATCTGATCTGCTCCTCTCAGAAGAAGAGGCCCACCATTTCTGTGGGAACAGTGTTGCTTCTTATTGTTGAGTCTGTTTCTCATTTATTTTGGAAGAAAAGACAGAGAGAAGGCAGAAGAATAAAATTTCCTTTTTTTCATGAAGAAAGTGGCTTGAAAGAAAAACTGCAAAGCTTTTTTGTCTTGCGCAAGGCTTTTCTGTGCTTTCAAAAATAATGTGCTACTTAGAAGTTTGACTCTGGTGGAGCCATGTTATAATAAAGTGAGGGCCAATAACACCTCATGAGGTATAGATAAAGGCTGGAATATTCCTACAGCACTGCTCTACGGCTGTCTCACTGGGATTCATCCCATTTGAGGCAAGCCTGATCTGCAGCACTTGGGTAGGAACAACACTTTGAAGACAGGGAGGTTACTACTAAAGTGAGGAAATTTATCTTCCTATAAGTAAATCACACACTATTACTTATCTAAACAGTAAAATCTTTTCTGTTTGGTTTGGATAATCTGTACTGGGAGCCTTCTCTTCAACGTAGAAGTAAATAGGTGAACAGCAAAACCAATGTCAAAGATTAGGTCTCCAGAACAAAAGAAGGACAGAGACTGCAAATCATTGCTTTCACTGACGGCTTTATGAAGTCTTTACACTTGACAAGAGAGGTCAATCACTGAATGGGTAAAATTCTGAAATTTGTTTCTAGACCATCTTTGCCAAATTAAGATTATATCCAGCATGGCACAGTCACAGATTAATTTCCTTTAAGCTGATGCAAATGACAGGTGACTATGATCACTAAAGTAAGCACCTCAGAAGGGCACTGTTGGGGCAAAAAAAGCACATTGTCACAGTCCTACTTACACTTTATAACAGAAAACAAATATCCTGCAAGGCTGTCGTTCTGCCACCTCTCATGAACAATGAAGGTGCTTAAAGATATAAGCAGTGAATAGGGAACAACATGCTATTTGTCACTTGTGCTACTTAGTAGTCATGTCTTATCACTTTTCCAAAGCATATAGAAATAGATGATTAATAACTTTGTACAAATAGAGCCTCTTATGAGTGTGCTAGAGTATGGCCTTGAGTGCTAGAATTCAATATATTACTGAAATGCTTGTCCCCAGAAAGCAAAGACCCCTGTGGCTATTTTTGTAACCTTAAATATAATAGCTTGCCAATGAATTTAAATTATGTTAGCTACTGTTGTCATTTCATCAGAATTCTTTGAATGCTCAAAATATGAAGAAATGTCAAAATTCAGCACTAGTACTAAAGTAAAAATCTGTTCAGGGATTTGGAGCTCTAGAAATATTACAGTATATTCATGCTCATTAAATCCTGTGTTGCCTTTCTTGTCTTTCAACAAAACATGGAATTGGAGGAGAAAATCTGGTAGTAGTTTGTCCTACACCAAAAAGTAAAAGAAGGAATCAGGCGCAGATATGCTGGTTACATTTGCAAAAGTCATGCTCCTATTGGTCTTTAAATTTGAACGAGATCCACGGAGTTTTACCTTATTGGAGGCTCTTAAAGACTGAAAAATAGCAGGAACTGAATGTTATTTTCAGTTAAGATTTCAAATAAGTCCAATAATAACATCAGGTCTTCTACAGACGTTCAAGGTTCTGGTCCTATATAAAAGTTCAAGACAAACTGCTCTTGTATAGGACAATAACAGCTACTTATAGCTACTATTTTTTGGTGAATATAAGAGAGTTCTGATTCTATGAAAAAATTATATCAATTACAAAGTTGCATCATATATGTTAAAATCATATTTTATACACTGATGAATCCTACTGAAATTATTCTCACAAGCCTCAGAGTGTAGTATGAAGATGGATTTTGTTATGTGTACAAGAGCAAACCTTAAAGCCAAGGATCCCTACAGAATTATCTTATCTACAGCTTGCTTTATAGATATGAATTCTGAATCCACTTCCTGTAAATCATTAATGTCAGATTAACTTTATTAGTTGAATTCATATTCTTCCCAGAAATAAAGCAGATACTTTGTGTTTAACTGTTTAGCTGTAATAATAATTCTTTGCATCTTGTCCTTAGGCATTTATGCAATTATGGTGGCAGAAGCGCAAAGGTGGAATTTAAGTCATGGAGGAAACAGTTACATTGTAAGATATTCTCTTTTGCTACAACTTGAACAATCTTATCGCTCTTGATAAAAATTTCTTCTGCTTGTCCTTTTGTCTTTTCATGTTTTTGCCTGTGCAAAGCTTAAGTAGAGTACTATAGAGTAGGAATCATAAGAAGGAAAAAAACCAAAACATTGTAAAGGGCCTTTAGGCACTATCTGGTCCCACTATACAGTCAAAACAGAGCCATATTCAAAGCTGTGTTCATTTGTTCAGGTCCTTGTCTGAGTGCTGAGTATCTTGTCTTTAAGACAAGCCTTGAATAGGTCAGAGAGTTGTAATAGATTCACTTGCTTTGTACATATAAATAATTAAAGTGATCAGGGAAAAGTCTTATTTTACACATCCATCAATAAAAGGTTAATCTTCCACTTTTCATCAGCTTGAGTCATTTAGATGCTCTGCTGTACACAAATCTTTCTGTACAAAGATTTCCACCTCTTGTTTTAAGATTGAATAGCTAGAAGGATAATGACAAATTTACAAGGAGGGTGTTGAGCTTAGTGGTTTGGCACAGCACTCAATGCCAGATGGGTGATAGATTTTATAGATGCGATACTGAAGCCAGTCCAGAAAGTAGTTACATATTTGCTACCCACTTCAATCTTTTCAAGCATGGTGGAACTGTTTCTTCTACCCCCAGGTAAAGCAAGCTGCAACCAGAAACAAGACAGGCTTGTGACTGTGACTGGGGAAAATGGAAAAAAAGTTGTAGACATATGCAATTAAGTCATGGAAAAGATTGTTCTCTGAAAATCTGAGGGAAATAGAAGTCACGTAAGATTTTTTTGAAAATTAAATTCTCAGTGAATGAGAACAGTTTTACTAGTCTTCTACTTTGGAGGTTTTTTTGGGAATGCTGCCTTAAATTATGTTTTGATGAAAAGAAGCACTGAATTTGGATTCCTCAGTCTAGTGTCTAGTGGTCTGCTGTACCTTGTGCCAAAGAATGAGATACTCTCATTTGTGTTTGGCAGTCTACTTAGGAAAAGATTGGAAGTGTAATAACAAGGAGTATGGTAAATTAAAACTCTGCTCTCCAAGCTACACGGGTATGTTGTGAAAATCCTTGATCACTGCATGATTAGTGTTGGATGATGTTATTGATAGAGACATGCTTTTATTATATTTTAAGAGGCAGAGTATTGCATCAGCTGGGTGTTCACAGAACGTACTGAGTGAAATTTTAGTCTTGGAAATTGCAGCTCTTCATCGTGTTTCTGTTCAGATAAGAATTTTCGAAACTATTTTGTGATTTAAGCTCTATAAATCCTATTGGTTTTCAATGGCTCTTGTGCACTTAAAATGTATGCTTTTGCTTATTTTTATGCTTAATTTCAAGGCTACTTAAAATATTATGTTGGATCTAAAGTAATGTTTTCAAATGGGGCACTCGGAGCTGATACATGTCATGTAAGCAGTGCCAAGGGACTTGCCAAGGTGAGTGGGTACAAGGGTGTGCCATGGGTGCTTAAACTTATTAAGCACAGAAATGTATCCTGAAGCTCTCAGTACTTAAATCTTGCTTTCCGATTTATTCCTGTAGCTTCCAGACAAGATTTAAAAATAACATAAAATCTATGAATAAGTAAAGTAAATAAATAAATAATGATAAATTTGGGCTGATCAGTCAGCCTGCCGTTTGTAATATGTTAAGCACTCTTAGAAGGCAGGAGTTCTAAGAAGGATTTTAAGCAAGGCCCATATGTTCTGTATGAAGAGAGAGAAAGAAAAGAGTAAAAGGAAATAAACCAGGAAGTCTTTACACTAGAAAGCTGAGGAGAGAAACATGGAGTGATAGTGGAGTGTTTCTGTAACTAAGTGAAAGGAGTTAGAGAAGAACATGAAAAGGAGAGAAATGGGGAATCGAATAACTCCTCATGGTTTTTCTGGACTTTTCTTGCCAGAAGAACATAGTTTTATACAGAAAACCAAAGTGGCAGAAAAAGATACTGACATATTGGAGACCAGTTTAAAATTGGAAAGCAGTATATTACAGCTTGAAAAGTAGAAAGACTGACATAGAGCAAATTTCATGGAGAAAATTATTCCGGACTCCGAATTTTAATTCAAAACATTTAGTGGAAGATCAAGAGCATTAGAAGCAGATTATTGTGCTGAATATAGGACTAGAAATAGGATCAATTAACTTTGTGTGAAGGAGCAAATGGGCAAAAGATGCAGGAGGAAAAGAGCTATGAGCCAAATGTAGAAATTGATGGATAATAAAGACAGGAAAAAATCATTTTGTGTTTGCATTGATATTGCATGTTTCACTCCACAGCTGCAATAGGAAGAAATGTCTAAGAATAAAAAGAGTCCCCTCCACCCATGGCCAAATATGAGTCATGGAAAAGCTGAGTTATTAGCATGGTGGAACAGACATACTGGACTAGATAAGAGCTGGAGAGAGAAAGAGGACTGATCAGGCAGAACAGGAAGGGAGGGAAGATGCACATGATGAAAGTCATGCCACATAACCTTTCAGTGACTGAAAAGGCAAACCAGCCTCAAGCTCCATGCCTAGCCCTTCACTTCCATTACTGTATTTTTTAATTTTTCTGTTTGTCAAAACCAGCTACTGAGTGCCAGATAAAAAAAAAAAACCAAGCCCAAACAATTTCCAAAGTCATGTTTTTTAAAATGTGTTTGAAAATGCATCAAACAGCTTCACCAGAACAAAATGTAAGTGCTGTAATTGCATGACCCTAGAACTCCACTTTTTCTCTGGGAAAGAATTGCCCTTAAACTTTTCATTAATTGGTTGATGTTGTACGGATATTTATGTCAGCCTTTTCTAATATCTTTTTTCATAGGAAGGAAAATTGTTACCTGGACATGCTTAGCAACGACAGTGGTGAACTATTGATAAGTAAAAGAAGTGGCTGCAGTGAAATTAGTTTCTTAACTAGCTAGTGATGCTCCACACCGTGACAGAATAAAGAAAAACTTGGTTTGGCCAGCAGCTTCTTTTCTATGCCATCTTTATGCCTTGTTTTGTTTCCCATACTCGCAACACCATACATACAATCTAAGACAACTCAGCTTTCCTCCAGTGTTGGAATTCCTTGCATTCCTCTGCTGATTGTAGCATTCCCCAAAATAAGAGAGAAATTGCTTATGTAAGTATATCCTTCTGCAAATTGCTTCAGCACTGTTATCTTTTTTTATGCCAAATACTTATTAAAATTTGGAGTACTGAATTGTTGTTTAGCAGGTTCTGAAATTTGATATATCAACTATGGGTAACCGCTTTTTCAATTTTTGTCTCTTATATTCCAAGTCCTTAGCAACCTGTTTCCTTACATAGACTAAAATCGATGAGCTAGATACCCTAGGCCAATCTTAAGTTTTTTTCTCAATTCACTTACTCCTTGGTTTTTAGGTCCAAGTATTACTGTAGCTGCCGTCTGTTCCTTCACCTAATTAAGGTTTAATTTTTCCTTTGATATAGTTGAAGCAAAGGTGCTGCAGGTTTTTAGGGAATCAAAGACTGACCTGTTTGCAATCACTGTTTTTCTCTGTAGTCCAAATTTTACGATGTGATCTTCCATTGTGACAAGATGACAGCCGTATCAGGAGTGCACGGTGAAGAGTGTCAGGAATGAAATAAGGGCACAGTAAACATGTGTGTGAATTCCATTTCCAGATGCCTGTTAAAAATACTTCAGCTGGGCAGAAATCACAGAACCTTGTTCTTTGTGGTCTCTGCAAAAATTTAATGAATTTCAGTGATACTTAAGTATACCATTTTTAGTATTTAGGAATACTAAAATGGTCGCAGGAAACTAGTTTGGAATCCAGCTTACTTTAGAGAAAAGTCTTTAAATTCTAAATGTTTAATTCCTAATTTGAAATAAGGCCAACTATCCTGACTCTTTCCTCGGTGTAGCCATTTAAGGAATAGAGTAAAAAGACAATATGCTTAAATCACTTTAAGACACTCTCTTCAAAATCTGTGTAATTCAAAGTTGAATGCTCCTGTAAACTATGGCATTGTTATAGAGTAAGGAATATATTAAATATGTACTAGTTTACCTACTTCAGCTTTCCAGGGATATCAGGGCTCTATTATTTAGTGGAAATACATGTATCTTTTTCTCATGCTATGTAAGGTTTTTAAATTTAATTTACAATTTTAGAAACTGTTATGTTAAAATAGGATTTCAGTTTTGATTTTTTTTTTTGGTGTTTTTTGCTGGAATCTGTTACTACATAAATTTTATGACACCCTTTATGAAGAGTGGGAATTTGGGCTGAGATTTCAGTATGTTCCTATTAATGACTACAGGGTTTTAGCTGATTTTAATGGAAGAAAATATGGATACGGGAAGACTTTTCCCATGACCAAAAAATCCTGAAAGAAGTTTACAGAAGGCAATTCCCAGGGTGGTCAGACAAGAAAAGCCTTTTTCACTTACTGTTGAAATAGAGACCATATAACAGAGATCATATCAGAATTCCCAGCTGAGAAACAAATACAAAGCACACTCATGAAAGCTGGGAAAGGGAAGAGTTTATTTCTGGTGTTTGTTTGGGGTTTTTTTGCAAATTTAAACCAGAATGAGGAATTGCTCCTCAGTTGCTAATTCAGAATAAAGACCTAGTGATTAGTCTTATTTTGCTGGTAATGATGCCATTAAAATCTTACCCAAGCATAATGGATATACCAAATTTTATGCTGAAGGAAATATCTGATACATCTATCATGGTATTTTTATTTTTGCAGTGTTTAGCAGTGTTTGAAATACAATGAACACAGGAATTTCCACACGCTCCAAGCAAGAGTGGATTAAAATATTTGCTTCATAGAAGTAAACTCTTAAAGCCTATCCTTCTTTCATAAAAATCAAATACTCATAAAGAAAAAACTTACCAGACATCATTTAATCTCAAGGACTGGTTCTACTGGCCTAGTTCTGCCAGAACTACTGGTAGAAAGAAACTCTACTTTTAGAAGTGCCATTAATATAGAAACAGCCAGCATTGCATTCTGTATTTTTAATTTCCAAAATGCTATTAAAAACAGCAGTTTGGAGTGACAGTTCATCTACAGTCCTTGGGAAATCTAAAAATAAACAGCCACCTGTGCTCAAAACGCTAGTAACTCTACTTGTAAATCACTTAGATTACTTATTATTTGCAGATATTACTTTTTTTCCTTGACACTTATGTACTACACAAATCAACCTGGTATATACAAATCAAAAGTTACTCAATTAACATAAAAATAGCGGATGTCACATGAAATGTCATTTAATGTCAGGTCTGGAATGAGCAAATAAATTGCCTCATCAATTTAATTAACAAAAAAAGTAACCAAGTCAAATTAATGTACTTCAAATTATATTAGATCTATTTTGAATGGAATTGCACTGTTGAATTTTAATTGGAAATTCACTTTACAGGACAAGGAAATATATTATTTTACTTTAATGATCAATACTGGACAGGTAGGCAACAAATTTTTCTAAATATATTAGAGAGAATGGGATCAGCTTTGGTGTCTTAGGGTCCAGGAACTTCTATTTAATTATTATATTTATAATAAAGAATTTTTTTAAGTTGTTAAATATAAGTTCTTAAGAGTTCTCTGAGACTTTCACTGTTCTGATGACTATTATCAATGTCAAAAGACTGGGCTCCATGACGACAAACATCTTAGGGAGAGGAGAGAACCTTCGAGGAGATCAGACCAATGATGATGAAAAAGAATATTATTCCTCATTGTGAAACCAGCTGGAGCATTGAGAACTCAAGTGACTTGGCCGATTAACAGAAGCTCAGGAGATACGTGGCAGAACTCTTAATCACATCTTAATCTCGGTAACTTAACTTCGTAATGATCTTTCTACTTTTCATTTTTCACTTGCTCTTCACGTGAGTAACAAAGAATAAATTGATGTTGTTGGAGGGTTTTAATTAGGGCAGTGTGGTGGTTTCTTTCTCTCAATACTGTTCTGTGACTGATGGGCAAATGGAAAGAAAAATCACTAAGTGGAAGGAAGTAATAATAATACAGTGGTATTTGGAGAAATGCACAGACATTGTTATCAGCCACAGAAAGACCAACAGAAAAAGAGATTTCCTCCTAGAAATGAAAATTTTCACCCTTAGTATATGTACAAGATACTTGATACAGAGAAATTAATTTATGCATCACTTTACATTATTTCTGTTAATCTGCCTGAATAAGCTAAACATGAAGGAATCACTGTAGGACACCCTAAATACTTAAAAATCAGGAAAAAAGGTGATCAAAATTTCCCCAGTAATTAGTGTTGCCTGTCCACACTGCAATTTTTATTTTGAATGCAAGCTCATATTTTGCAAAGGGGCAGCCCAAATGTTTAAAACTTAATTTAATCACCTTCTTTCCTGTTTGAAGTGTGTTCGGTATTCCCGTTGCTTCTTTTTAGGGTTGGCAGTCGTCTCTGAGAAATTAAAGTACGTTTACAGGCATTTTGTGTAAACAGTTAACATTTAACATCTCTAGTAGAGGAGAAAAGGACTTAATCTCTTGAGATGTAATTCCTAGTTCCACTACTACTGTAGTTATTACTAAATCAAATTACTTTCTGCTAAAAAAATTGTTTGGACAATCAAATTGATGTGTGTCTATACATTTACATAATTCAATCAATCAACAGAAAGTTTCAGAAGTGAAAAAAAAAAGAGATACAGTCACTGCTATAGCAACTTCTCCCTGTTACCTGGCATCCTGGAATATTTATAAAAAACTAGTTGGACTGGATGGACTAACACTCCTAATGAATTCACTTAAGGCTTTTGCAAGTTTTCAGTAACCAAACTAAATAATATAATGCTTGGATTTAGCAATTAGCAACATTCTAGATATTTCTAGCTGGTAGAATCGTAGCAGTGCTTCAGTGTCAGTATTTGAAATTGTCTCTTGATAGAAAAAAAAAAACTTTGATTTTTTTTTTCCTAAAAGAAACTTGAAACCAAATGTGGTGATATATCATAGTGGTCCTCTCTGTCTTTCTAGATCAATAGAAACAGATTGTAGGAAAGTGACTTTAGGATGCTTTACATTGACTCAAATAATTTAACTCTGCTAACTTGTTTAGTCTAAGTATGGTTTTCTTGCATATACCAAGCCTAAGCACCTTTTCTAGTTTCTCTAGAGAGAACCTCTAATCTTTAATTGAACTAGAAAAATATAATATCTGTTTATCGATGTCCAAATTTACATTTAAATATGTATAAAGAAATGGATATGTTTGTCTTTACTCTTTCCCCCCAAAATAGCAAAATTTTCATAAAATTTAAAGCTCACCAAGAGATTACCTCATCCCATTATATTGTTTGACTGAGAGAGACCTCAAAATCCAGTAAAGCTGATGCAACCTTCTCTGCATCTCAAAGTATTTTCCTTTTTTCATATTCAAACTACTTTACTGTTTTTTAGCCTTGCTTCTGTTTGATAACATATAAGTAGTATAGAAACATTTGAAGTTTTGTTATTGATATATTTTTTAGTCCTAATTTGTAGCCTTTGAAATATTTCAGAATTACCAGAAGATCTCACTATAAACAATCACTGTCTGAATTAATTTATTGTTTGAAAAAGAACAACTTTGGCACGGTTGTTAAGCAGAGAAAAAATAAATTAATTGGAAGAAAATATAAACGTATGTTGCTTTAAACTCACAGCCAATGATATTTAAATCCTGTTTAAATTAGACAAAATTTCCCATAAGAGTAAGGAAGGAGAAAGAAGCAAGCAAAATGAGTAAACACAAAAATGTCAGATAAAATTCTTTACAGTTTCTGTTTACAGTGGCATGTGATTGCCTTCTGCACAGTGTGGTGTTGGCTATATAATTACACTGCATGAATAAAGAGCTCTAATTGCAGCAGATGAAGTTGATTATTTATCTGCCTCTATGCTGAAGATATTTAATTTTACATGCCCGCAGCATGGAAGTGTGTACAAATCAAAGAGCTTTCTGAAGGTGTCGTGGCACTCTCCTGAATTGTTTCAGCAGAGAAATATTTCTGATGTATTTAATGCTAGTAGTAATGGAACAGCACCTCCTCAAAATTTCTGTAAATTTTTTGTGGGACTTTCTCCCTATTCGATTTCTACTCTTCTTGGGTGTCTTCCATGATTCATTTGGGGTAAAGGTACAACAGTCTGGGCAGTTCAAGGAAAGTCATTGACATGCAGCGTTTCCCTACTCAAATACTGTTAGGTATGAATAAGCCAAAATCAGGAAAATTTACCTTGGAAATTGACTAAAGTTGGGATACCTGTACAAATAAAGATCATAAAATTTTCATGAACACATGACATGAAATGTGCAGATTTTGATCTGTCTGCTACTATTTAAAACTGGGTCACTATATGTTAGAGTTCAGTGGATGAAAAATGCATGAAAGACAGGTGGGACAGGATGTTGTCAACCATGTTCCCAACCAGGAACAGCTGAAAGGAAAAAGAAATGGTGGGAGACAGGAAATCTAAGACTTGACAGGCTGAAGGTTATTGCATTGAAAAAAAAAATTCTTCATGAGAGAATATCAACAGTTGTGCAGATTCATTTTTTTGCAATTTTCAAAAAGTCTTGTCTCTTTGCTCATGCTTTTTCTAGCACAAACTGTGCTTCAAGTTAGTCTTTTAAAGAGTGCTTAAATTATAATGGAGGAATTATACACACTTTTATAAATTGCTATATTACAGTTAGGATGATGAATATGTTTCTTTTCTAGAAAAATTAAGTTTTTGACTCTTTCTGTGATAATCCTGGTGTCCTTGGAAGAGTATTTTTATTTCAGTTGAGGTTTCAGTCTTGAATATTCAAAGTTATTTACAAAGAACCATATCTGTAACTCTTATCAATTATTCTCCACGTGCCTATTTTTCCAAGTACTAAAACATGTTTAATTGTCTTCTCTCTGTGTATCTACAGTATCTTTCTTGTAAGTGTTTTCAAACTTATGGGAATTAAACTAAAATGGGTTCCAAGTCACATGAACATATACACAGCCATATGTTGCAGAGATTAAAATGCACTTGCAAGTAAGATATAAGAAAGCTGTAAACATTCTGAACTAAAGTAATTTGTTCTGTTGCATTTACCTCACATAAATACCATTAAAGTGTGTTTTATAATGTTAGTATTCTTTTTTCTTACTCATTAGGAAAAGGGAGGTCAGAGTTGCTGGTGGATTGCAATACCGATGCTTGGATAACAGCTATTAGGCGGACAACCACAAAGGCAGAGTTGTAAAGCAGCATGCATTTAACATTTTAAGGGAGACAAATGCATTTAAGCAAGGTAATTCCCTTACTTAAATAAAACCAGATGAAACAAAGAGGTTGTTTACCAGCTAGAGTAAGCAAGTTTGGGAATCGGTTATTACTACAACTGCAGTTCTGAACAATCGTGTCTATTGAGTTTGAAACTAATTTTTATTACAACTAGCTGGAGTATTTAATTTGCCAAAGTCACTGCTGCACCTCTACCAGTTCACTAAGTGGTTATTTAAGTGAGATGCTTTGTTTATGTGAGCTTGTCTGTGACTGTGGCATTACAGTAGCTGATTTTACTTGTGTATTCAGGGGATCATTCTGGGAAACTTCAAAGGACAGAGCCAACAAAAAAACATCTGGGCAAGTTATTATCAAGCTTAGCTGTTCGCATGGTGAAAATAGTCTCTTGTTATCTATTCTGAGCCTCTCTTCTTTAATTTAACACCTTTCATGCCCTGCCCTGGATCAGTCTGTCTCAATGGCTTCCCAGCTGGAGCTACTGCTTCCTCAGGCTGAACCAGCCGCGACCCCTCAGCCTCTCCTCAAAGTGCAAGTGCTGAGTTTCAGTTACCCCGGGGTCCATTTTCTGATCTTGTTCTAGTTTGTCAACCCCTTCCCTGTGTTAGGAGGTCCCTGCACTTGACCACTCGTGTGTGGTCTGATCTATGTGTCATCTAATGAGGAGGGGAATAAGCACTTTGCTCAGTATTGTGCCAGTGAAGCCCAGGGTGCTGTTCATGGCATTTTTGCTGGGCATTTTTGCTGCTGGGGGATGCTGCTGACTCACACTCAGGAGTTCTGAGCTGCCTGCCTGAGGCTCTCAGGGCCTCTTCAGCACATCTATTCTCCAGCCTGTGTTGCTGTAAGGACCTTATATTCCTGGGGAAGGATGAGGTGCAGGCTGGAGAAACACTCGTGGGAAGACTTTGAAGACCCAGCTAACCCATGTGTTTTCCAAGTGTCAAAAAACCAAAAGTGGAAGTTTTCAGATGCTAAGGAACGTGGTATTTACTATTTTGAGTGCTATTTACTGATAGCATGTTGAGAAGGTGATGAGAAATTTGAATAGCTGAGTAGTGGTGGGTGTTTGAGACAGATAGTATTACCTGTGCCATGCTATAACGTGCAGCTGTCTGCTTTGGAGCAATGAGGACATTACTGTGTTTTTTCCCTACTATGGTCCAGGAAACATAACAGTATTAGCAAATCAGTGGCATGATTGGCTAGGTCTGGTGGAGGGTCTGAATTTTGTACTCTATTAGGAGAGTGCTTCCAAGGATTTAAGCATCTTTTTTAAGCAGACAATCTTTCAAAATGCATTTCGTTGTAACTGTAGACATTGGTCCAACATTGATAAATATCTCGGTTTATAAAGCGTCTTTCAGGACCAATAAAAATTATTGTCCTTTCTCAGCCCACTTACTGAGCCAAATACACGATACTCTGAATCAGTAGGTGAATTTCCCTTTCCTCTGTAATAGATACAAATTTCCTGTTGGTTTTCACATTGCCTTATATTTTTATCTCTCTTTATTTTCAAAATGGTGATTAATCGACCTACAGATTTTAATATTCAAAGCTGCATGACTTCTTCTCATTATGCAATCAGTAAAATTAATGAACGACAGCTCTGCACCACCAGGAGGCCTAGCTGAATAGCAGAGGGACTATAGAAACAGGTTATTTGTGGGTCACTGCCAGGATGAATTTAATTTTATAGCACAGAATATTTCTCCTAATATAGAAAAATGTTTAGTGAATATTCTTGTGTTAATGAAAACTGTTAAATTTATGCTACTTCATATTTGGCATCACTTCAAAACGTCATTGCTGCACTTTGTTAATATACTTTTGAATTCATTTCAGCATGTAACAACAAGAAGGGAGAAATTAGAGGAACTTGAAGTCTTGAAGAGTGAACCTGATGGCTCTTCGAAGTGGCAGATCAGTTTGTATTAGGCTGTGGATCTGGGATATTCAGTGAAAATTCTTAAATTTTTCTCCTGTGGGTATTGTAGCAAGCCTTAAATCAAGATATACAGTTCATCCTTCTTCCGTTGAATCTGGGGCTGATTCTCAGATGGATGGAAATGATAATTTTCTTCAGCATTTCTGTATAGCACCTCCAAGTTTCACAGTTAGTGAGAAATGAATGTGCATGGCGCTGGCACGTTCACGTACATGGTTCTAAATGCACTACTCTAGACACATAAAGCAGAAATTCCGTATTCAGCACAGCTGAAATTAACCTTATGTAGTATCATCATTATTTTGCCTTCTGCCATATGACAGAAGGTAACAGTCTGTTCCCATGTGTTGGAGTCATTACTCACCACAGATGTACATAGATGAAGGGTGATGAGATTCAAGATGCCAGCTCCAGAAGAAAGCCAAATTGATCATCAGATTTATCAGAGTCTGCATGGTGTCACCAAGTTTGCTACTCTAAAAGTGGGTTAGATGAGCATAGTTTCTGGTGATAAGAACAGTATAATGGGAGCATCAGAAACGTGTTCTTTTAGAACACAGGGAAGTATTCAGGTTACTTTGAGAACATTTTGGTATAAAAAAAGGCAGCCTGGAAAAGTGAAGAGGAGGTACTTAGGATAGTCTAAGAAGAAAGGAGAAATCTCAAGGAACTGCTGAGAAATCACTTTTTTTGCAGTGCTCTCTGTGGCATTTAGCATATTAGAAACAAAAGAACATTACTATCATTGGATCTCTGCCATCATCCAAAGGAAAAACTAACAAAATAACAAAGTGGACCCTTTTTATGGAATGAGAATCTACTTTCTCGGCACAGAAGCAGATGTCCTTGCTTGTGAAAAAAAGAGACTAAATTAGCCACTGTGTAAAACTTTAAAGAAGATGAATTGCTACTATGAGATTTAGGATTATTTGTGATGGAAAAGAATACCTTGAAATTCCATTTCATGGGAGGGACATGTGGAGCTGTTGTATGCTATAGCAGTGTGTGGGTGATTTTAAGGAGCAGGGATAACTAGAAGAGAAAGGGAAAAAGCAGATAATTATACAAAAAGTGAAAGAAAATAATCCTGCAGTCATGTAGTTTGTAGTCAGTAAAATGAGTTTTTAAATTTAGTTATAATTGGGAATCAAATACAAGCAGATATTTGAATATGAGTTATACTCATCTGTCAGAAAAACCTTCATCAATTTAATATCTTGAAGGTAACACAGAGCTGGCCTCAGAGACCTTAGAAGAGCTCTCATCCTGCTTTAATGCTGATTTTTTCCTTAGAAAATAGAGTATCATTAGACAGAACCACGGAACTATAATGACTTCTATTTTTAAAATTCCTTTTGACACAAAATGATAAATATACATTTTAATATCACATGTTCTCTTAAGACTCACTAATCATTTACATAAAGGCCTCAGTCTTAAAAAATTATTGTCAGATTTATAATTCCTTGTTTCCATTAAGCACCAAGGGATTAATTCTTTTCAGGATTTCACTGAGAGTGATGAAAATAAATTGAGGATGTGAGTTTGGAGTCCGAGAAGTAATAAGTTTTATCTCCTACTGCATTCAGTAAACAAAAATATATAAAATTTCCTCTAGATCTCTTTTAACTTTTTCTTCTATTTTTTAATACGTTTTGTCGCTGAATTAAAAAAATTAAAAAATCAGTCAAGGTCAAACCAAATCAGAATTTGACAATGAAATTAATACACTTACTTGGATCAATTACATATTTCATATAATCTGAAATTAAACTTGAAATTTTCCAATTATTTAAGCTTTCTAACAATTTTTATTCCTTTAAATTAGGTTTAAAACCAGAAAGAGCCACTTTAAAATATGCATTTTAACTTTTGCATTATGAAGAATATCATAAGAATAATTATGGATATTGATGACTGATAACTTTCCTTTATCTCTACTTTACTGTAAACTGACATAGAATTTGAACAGATTTTTTCTTCTCTCTTTGCAGACTAATCTTTCCCTGTGAGAGAAAAAAATTCTTCGATCTCCAACTTTTTCCAGCTGTAAAACTAGGTGATGCAAATTCAGTGGTCCTTTTTTGGGAAGGAGAACATCCTGATCTCCTTCTGTAGCTATTCCATTGCTATTCAATATATAACACAAAAATAATCTGAAAAGATTGCAACACTGAACATATTTTTCCTGGAAAAGAGAAGCGATTGTGCACCCTTCCGTTAAACTGGAAAAACTCCTAGCCTGGAGGCACAACATGCTTTTTGGTATTTAGGAATCTGGCCAGCTTCTCAAATAAGTGATCTGTAGCTTCTGCTTTTGTTTCAGCATCATTTTAAAGTAAGGCTGAATTGGGCTTTGGGTTTTAAAGAGTGAGAGAGTTTCAAGAGGGTTTTGTGCTTCTGACTCAGGGCTGCATCGGCTGTGTGGATGGGGTAGTGTCTCCCAGCAACCTCCTCTACGGCTGGCTCCAGTCTAGTGGTTCCTTCCTCAGCCAAAGGATGGTTTAGATCCACTCCTGTCACAACAAGAATTTTTCAAGACTGGTGTTTGGAGGGTGTTTTTTTATTGGGTCTAAGTGCTTGTCTTCACTCATCCACTGTGCAAAGTGTCAGTCACTAATGAGATAGTAAATATGAAAATTAGGAAAAAATATGGAAACTTCTGTCACTCTCAATAAGGGAAAAAACATTTTTTCTCATCTCTCCTGTTCAGAAATGTTAGTGGTAGGGGAATAGTGGTTAGTGTTGGAACAGTGTTTTCTCCTGCCCTTCTGCTTCCTTAGTAAGCTGGATGTAGAATAAGGGCCATTTTTCTGTACATAGAACTGGAAACATTTTCCTAAGTTTCGCATGCTCTTTTAAAAAAAAAAAAGAAATTAAAAAATCATTGTTCCTGGCCTTTCACTTATTTTTGAAATATCTCTAGAAAAATATAAAAGACACAAAGTGCCCAAATTCATTTTGCTTAATTTTGCCACAGTTATAAAATAAAGAATTCCTTCTATAAAATGTTCCCTAAAGCACAGCCAATAAAAATAAATAAATTGTTTCTACAGATATCTACACAATGTGAAGTTATAAACTAGTTTAATTTAAATAATCAGTGGGAAAGGAGAATACTGACATATTATGCATAAACTTCCTACCTCTGATCACCCAGATTCAGCACTTAACATCCAACCAAACCTGGTCAGTTCTATGCTTCGTGGCTTTTTCTTTCTCAGAAAGAAATGTGCAGCCAGACTATTCCAACAGAGGCCATTTTCCGTCTTTCTATAGCATATGCTTATGTTAACAGGTATAGTTTCTAACATACAAATGTAGCAAGAAATGCCAGTGCTGCCTGGGAATGAGATACATCATAGACAGGACTAGTTAGAAAAACACTGTAGAGATTAGTGATCTGGAAATGGGTACAAAGGACTGGATTACACAGGAATGCATTTACTATAACTTCAAGTTTGAGACCTTCTTTGAAAGCATCCAAAACAGACAATTTTTGATCAAGGGTCCTTGTTTGCACGTCTACACAAGAGATGCCCAAACATAGATGCACAAAGAATAGATACCTCAGAATTTATTTAAGAACCTAGCTGATGGTGTTGAGGACAATAATCTAAGCTTCCAACTCCTGTCTGTTAGTCAAGAGAAGTGAAAAGCAGTCAGAGATTACTGAAGAGAACATCAGGCAATAACTACGGGTATGAGAATACCCAAAGAGTAGATTATCTGGGATCTGTATGCAGCTCTAAACTTTAGGTATTATTTATCATTGTTAAACTGCTACGTTTTTGTCACCAAAGCAGACAATGTGTTTGAAAGAGAGAACACAGCTTATAATGCATGAGAAAGATTAAAGTTAGTGAAAATAAATTAAAATTTTGTTTTCTTAAAAGAGTATGCAAAACAAACTGATTTCCAGTAATACTGTTGAGGTAGAAAGGAAGAACATGCTCCATTTAAAAAGCAAACCTGAAGTTCTCAGTAGATGTCGTGTCATACCAGGCTGGTGTAGATAAGTGCATTATGCACGTTATAATGGGCAGAGCAGGCTAGTTTTCACTTGTTGCAGGGTCTTTAGGCCTCTGGGGAAATGTCCAGTGGCAGACTGTTAGAAAATGTCATTTGACAGAAAACAGAAATGCTCCTTGCCTGCAGAACCTGACTCTCCTACCTGAGACATTCAGAAAATTATGCAAAAGAAAGGAGGAAGTAGAGGAAGAATAACAGAAATCAAGATGATGATCTTGTCAAAATGTGCAAGAAAGACAGTGTGGGAGATTTTGCTTATACTCACATGTGGAAAGGTTCAGCTATAACTTGTTAAAATCTGGTTATCAAAAGGGAGAACATATGACAGAATACATGACTGGCAGAAAACAAGGGGCTTGTTACTCTGACAGTTGATCTACTCAGTATTTTTGTGTCTTACTCCTGAACACTTAAATACTCATGGCATGGAATGTTGCCCTGGAATTCTGTAAGCCTTCTGTTTTTAACCTTGGAGTCAGATTCTTTCTCACAGTTTTATGTAAATAGTAGCCGATGTTTACTTAACGATATCTTCTGTTTTTCATTCCTTTTGTGATATGACCACTTTGATGANAATGGAAAGAAATGTGCAGGCCCATCTTGAAAGGTGTTTTTTGCTAAGATGTACTTCCAAAGGGTGTTCAGCTATTTTGAATTGTGAAGCATGTGAAAGCAACAGGTGGTCTCATACCACATCGAGTGAAGAGGTTAGTGTCATAAAATCAGTGACAGTAGATTACTGCGAGTAAGAAAAACTTGTGAAAAATCGTGGCCAGAGATGCACATTTGAAACATCTATGGAGACTATTTTCTTAGCTCCCTGAGTGTTTGGTCTTGTTAATGCAGTAATCAACATCAAAAAGCCTGCAATTTACCAGTGGATCACTTGGTGAACACCCATCTTGAGGGCTCCTAAGAGCTTTTCTTTACTAACAAATATAAGTTGTTGGTGTACTGTTTTAAACCAATAAAGGACTTTGGGGCCAATACGATCTGTCTGAACAATGTTGTTATTTGCTTGCTAGAGTGCTTTCCTGATCACCAATGAGCAGAGCTATTTTTTTAGAAAAATTATATTTTTATTTCTGTGAGAAAAAGGAAAAATGGTGAATTCAGGCTTCTCTAAAGCTCATATATCTTAAAAGGCGGCTTTGAGTTGAACTGACTTGAACTGAGTGTTTTGTTTTGAAAAAGAAAAGAGAAGCAGCTATGTAAAAATACTTCATGTTTACAAATGTGTAAATATACAATGTTTCATTGTTTTGATTTTGTTAAAATAAATTGGTACTAGATTAGTAAACTGGAACTGGAACTTGATTACTGTATATATCACATCTTTGATATTGATGGTTAATGTAGGAATAGAATTAAAATTTCTTAGACAGACTCTGCTCACCTATTTTGGAACTTTCACAGTACAACCATTAAATAAATACAGACATGGGTTCTTACACTGACAAGAAGGATTATTTTGATAGGGAGCTATGGACTGTGGTTTTACAGTTCCTACAGTTAATGCCTTCCTTTTTGAAGAGTTAATTTGTGGACATTCGGTATTGTTTGGGGTAATACTACCATGATCTTGGTACCTCAGTTTTCTGTTTTTAAAATGTGTGTTTTGGGTGGAAGGGATTTCTCAAGCCAGAGACTATTATCCAGATATTATAGTTACCTAGTTTTCACTGTGTCTCAGCTTTGTTGTTCATGATGACAGTTAATAATTCAGTTATATGCTATTTGTTGATCAGCACAGATCTCTTCTGCTAAAAGACAGTGAGAATTCCTCATGTAAGTACATAAGACATATGATCTGACATAAGATCTTCCCAGACATTTCCATGAATAAGTATGATCCCATTTTTCATAAGAAGACAATAATAACTTTGGACTGCAGTTCAGTTTTTAGTAGCCATGTTGACTCATGCTTTCCTACCTCCAGGCCAGCTATAATAACAGCAAACAGGAGGTTTTGGCTTTGGCTCAATTTTAGTGTGCATTATCAAGGCCATTATAGGGAGGTAGTTTCTCCCTCTGCCATCAAGAACCTAAGCAACAATATGACCAATGCAAGAGGACAATTACTGGTTTCATCAGCTGTCAATTGAAGCCATATGGTCCAGACACTAGAGAGGTGCTAAGTGATGCACTAGTAATTCAGATACAGATGAAACCTCTTTTGTGGTATAACCTTCATGCAGGGAAATTATACTTGTTTCACAATTAATCAACACATTCATTTGTGTGTGGGTGAGTGACTATTCTGGGGTAGAGATTAATATGTCAAATTTTTCATTCTTGGTAATAAACTAATCCTAAAATATGTCTCTTTTTTATCATGTGTATAGTATTTTAAAATCTGATTACTTTTTAGTATCAGGGAATGTGAGGGTTTAGTCTTGGCAATTAATAAGGAAGAAAAATATGAATAAATGTGAGTCAGGTTAGGCATTTTTCACCAGCTACTTTTTGAAGAAGACCCAGTAGTGCGGTTTGAATGTTTTTAGATTGTTTGTGCCTGACAAAAAAGTCCTTGGTACTTACTCAGGGTAATAAAGATACATATTGTCTTGAAGATTATTAATTGCAAAGCAGTAACTGCTGTAGGGAAAATGGAACCAGTAGTTAAGGACAGAGTTCTCATTGGCATAAGCAGTACAAGAGGAAATTTTTCATTTACTCTGTTAATTGAAAATGGTACTTAACAGCCAACCCAACTGTATCCCAATTACTTTTGTATCTTCTAATGGAAGATTTCCAGTGCAGAGCTTCTACATAGCTTTTTTAATACAATGGGAAAGAATTCTGTCTAGGTCCATGTTGTTTTATTCTATTTGCTTTTCCATGTGCATTTTCACATGTCGAAGGCTATACACCATCATATAGCTGGTGTGTGGGTTAGGGTAAAACAGGATAAATATCTTTTAATGTAGTAGCCAAATCCAAAGGGGAGCCTCAGCCCTCCAGAGAGGGCTCAAAGAAAAGCCTTTCCTCTGCATTTAATAGAGAAAAGGCAAAATTTTTTTCAGCTGGCTCCTGCTGACACTCCCACCCTTCTCCTTCCCCCTTGAAGCTTCCCATGCAGCTGATCATTTTTATTTTGACTACAGCTTCCCATCACCTTCTCTGTTAAAAATGGAAAAAATAAATCCTCTATCCATCATAAGGCACAGTACCTCTTAACCTCTCCCTGGGTGGAAAGCTGACCACTAATCCTGTGTTGTTCTGTACTTGTTGATTACTTATCCATCTTCTCCTTACTTACCACACTGAATCTATAGGGCAGCCACATTAGTGATGGCTTGGAAGTTTAGTCTGCTGATGAAAATGCCTTTGGGGAAGATAGTGTGATTGCTGAGCCTGGGAAAGGCTCTGAGTGTGTCTAGGGGAGTTATGAGAAGGGAAATTAGTGAACAGGAAAGCTAAGGACCTTAATGTAACTTTAATGTATTGCATAGTTTCTGTGTGTAAATGTCTGGGCATCTCTTTTTTTGTGTAGGGAATGCATAATTGTGAGCTTGGCATTTGAATCATTTTCCCCTCAAGGAAGCCCTAAAGGTTAAAAGCTTGAGGGGGCTGGAAAATGTTTTTATTCTCTCTGATCTATTACTTAATGGCGTTTAAAATGATATTACCCCACCAATATTAAATATCATGAGAACAAAATTTAGTGTGTTTTGGGGTTTCGGATGTTTTTTACCACACATTCAGGAGATGTAAATAAAAAAGGGGAAAAAACCCAATTTTAATGCTGTCAACATTAAGGGTATTTTGCTGTAGGGATTGTCTTGGGGTGACTTTATGATGTTGTACCCCCCTATCGCCGCTCTATGCCCAGACATGAATCTTGTGCCTTTCTGTGCCTTTAAAACTGGGTGCGAGAGAAAGCAAAAAAGCCAGACGAACTTTTCAAAGCAGTTTCGTGCTCCAAGGTCACTCCTCCTCTGTGTGCTTCTGCGGTGGCAAGAGCGGAGGAAGCACCCTTCCTTCTTTTTTCCCCAGCTTTTCGGCTTTTTCTCAGGAGACAGACAGAGAGTTAAAATTCTTTACTGTTTATCGAGCTCCTAGCTGAGGCAAGAACTTTCCTTGGACTGTTCTGCTCCTGTCCAGACCAACAGCACCGGGAGGCCCATGCTATGGCCTGAAGGGGCCACACCCCAGCTCTGGAGAGAGAACAGCCACACCTACAGAAGGACTTCGAATTTTACCAGATTCTCTCCACAGCAAGCGGTTTTATTATTTAGCATTATTCTTTTCCCATTGTGCATTGTGTCTGTCAAATAAATTTATTTTTTGTTCCTTTCACTTTCCTCTGAGGAATATTTCTTTCCCAAATCTGGTGGGGAAGGGGTGGTTGTAACCTGCCTTTCATTAGAGGACATTTTATTTCAGATATTTCTCTAAATTCTTCTCAGACTGGGACAGGGATAAATTTTTACACCTTGGAAAAAACGTCCCACAAAGGTGTTTGGAAAAATAAAGGAATTAAACACATTTAATGTCTTCTTCATTCATCAAAGTGATTTCTGAAATATGAGGTGGCTGAAATTAATCTCTGATGTAAATCAACTGAGTTAAGGAAGGAGAGGGAGGCAGCAAAAAAAAGGGAAAGCAAATGGTAAAATCAGCATACATTTTCATATTCCAACTTACTGTTGATTCATTTCTCAGTCCAAATTAATAAAACTGGAAATACAGGAAAAAATTGCTAGTTTGGCTATAAATTGTTCTGATTACTGTCAAAAACAAATCCATAGTAATTATGCATATTGACCATCCGGGGAATTTTAAAATAGGGACAACAAGAGCAAGTCTCAAACTTGTGTCAGGGGACATGTCTCTAGCACGAAAATTTTGGGTTTGAATGGGTATACTTTCTTTTAAAGTGAAGCATCCTCTCAGAAGTGTAATTCCTAACTTGTGGGGTGGTAGAAATAAAACTTCCATTTCATAAACTCTTGTGGAGGTGAAAATCCAAAATTTACATGTGCCAATGCAAACGTCAAAAACTGCTGAAACCTATTCTAGTGCAAACTTCTAGCTGTTGGCTTAAGTTTATCACAGATTTAGGATCTGGATCAGTCCTTACAGATCACTGGACAAGTTCTATTTTCAAGTCACTGTTCAGAGTGAGAGCTCTCACTTCTATCCTACTGGTCTCACTGACAAAAAGGCAGACCTAATGAGAAGTGTTTAGCCTAGATGACTGCAAAAGAATTTCCTCTGAATGAAATTTCAGTCTGGGTGTGACTATGCAACTAACTTCAGGCATGGAAAAAACCAATATACTCTGGAAAGACTTCATTACTCTTGGTTCACCTTCTCATTTCAACCAGCTCTCCGAATGGAGTCCAAACCCATGAAAGTGGGGTGGTTCTGCAGTGCTAAAATAGGGCCATACACTGTCAGGCTTACAGCAGTTCCAGCATCAGGTTGAACTTCAGTGCCTATTCAACCTTGAACCAGCAGTAACCTTGGACTTCACTTGTTGTTGATCCACACATTGAAATAAGAGTGGCGTCTTGCAGCACCTCCTCTGGATGAATTAGTCACTCTGCCATTAAAAGCTGGAAATTATGTTATTGTACAACATACATAATTCCTTTTTTTGCTCCCGAAAATCACAGTGCTTCTAAAGATGAATATATGATGAAACCAGCAGAACAAGCCCAGATTTACTAAAAAAGACCTACATGTGATTGCTAGACACAACCTCCTCCAACCTATTTAAGATCAGTTTAAGTCTTGCTATGTTGTGCTTGCAGAAACATGCTTTCTTTCTTTTCTTTTCTTTTCTTTTCTTTTNCTCTCCTCTCCTCTCCTCTCCTCTCCTCTCCTCTTCTCCTCTCCTCTCCTTTCTTCAGTCATGTAAAAGCACCAGATTTTTGTGAAGTTAAATCCAATGGGTTATGAGCTGCAATAGAACACTCAGCAGGATGGTTACTAAGGCCTTCACACTGGACAGATATTGATAGGCACTTTGGTGGAAATTCCTGAGGATATTTAATGGGCTGCCACACACTTCAATTAAAAACTTATCTGTGCTTATGATGGTGGTTTAGTTTTGGTTTGATTTGGGGTTTTTCCTCCCATTTATATCTGAATCTCAAGTTTTCATCTTGAGCAAGTCTTCCCTGCTCCTGATTTGGCTGCCCATGTTAGTCCTTACACTTTAGTTCCTGCTTCTACTCTAGTATTAATGTTTTTTCTACCTTTCTACTCTGACTCCTGTCCTGAGTCCTGTGCCTGCTTTAGTTCCTGCCCTTCCTGCCCTTACTCCTTCTGAATTCCTGCATATTTTCTCGTCTTCCCCTCCCTCACCCCCCCTTTTTTTGGATCTAATCTTTAGACAACAGAGCTGCCTTGACCCAAGATTGAAGACCAAGGAAATAACCTTTGGGCAGAACAAGTGCATATCCATATCTGTTTGATGACTTGCCAGAACAGGGAGTAGTGGATACCTCAGATGATTCTGTGTGGTCTCTGGTGATCTGTTTTATTTGAACACAATCATAGCCTTCTTACATCCCAGGGAGTTTAAAAAATATCAGCAGTGCTGGAGGGAACATCATATGATGTGATCTGAGGCAGCTGTAGTTGTAAATGGGGTCAGCTCTGTTCCTGCATGTTGATCTCTTCCTGATATTTCTGTCAAATCTGCAGAATGATAACATGCTAGAAGAAGTGACTAGTAGTTCACAGATAAGAAAATTAAACCCCCAATGCCCTAATAGGACTCCCACTCCTCCAGTGTTGATGGCAGTGTATAAGCAGAAGAAGGGAAAGCATGCTGCTGCAGGTAGGCTTGAAGACAGCAGTATTGAAATCCTCTTTAGAAGTGCTAAATCTTCATACTAGCAAGCGCCTGAAGCTGCGTAGGCTATTAAGACCTCACAAGTCACAAATTGTGTTATGGACTGGCCACTTTCCAAAAGCATATGGAAAAGATGCAGGCACAAATCTGTTACCATAAGAGCTCTGCTTGCATGTCCACTTGCTCAATTAGCATGTGAATCCTCGGAGACCCAAGCAGGAAACTCAACCTCAGGTGTCTTAACCTTTTTCAGAGTGTTTCTTGGAGTTGTTTCAGCCTGGGACTCTTTGTCAAAACTCCATCCCGTCTTGCTGATGGGCCTGAAATACAGTGCAACTAGAGAACCAAAATAAAAGCTAAAAGCTATGGACGGTGCAGAACAAACTATATTTTTTTTAAAAAAAAGGTATTATTCTCTCATCCATGTGCACATATAAAGAAAATGGTTAAGTGCAGGGAACACAGTGGGGCAAGCATAGTGTGTAATCACTGATAAACAGCAATCATCTTTATCTCTTCTGAGAGATCAGATACTTTCATCTGACACAGATAAAACTCCTGCTTATCAGGTAACAAACCCATGCCACCAAAGTTGTTACGTATTATAGGTAAAGTTGCTGTATTCAAGGCTGTATTAGAGGAGGGACAGGACTCAGAGAAACCTTTGGCAGCTCAAAAAGTTTTAGAAAAAAAAATTCCCTGGGTTTTTCCCTGTCCTTAGACAGTAGGAGGTAGTTTTACTGCATATCTCAGATGAAACTTCTTGAAACACAATGTAGTGTAATATGACAATTGCTACAGTAACAGACTTTGGTGTTACAGCTTTGAAAATAGGGTTCAATGGTTCACAATTCTGAATAATTTAATTTGTTGCAGACAGTGACTATTGGCATTCTGAAGCATGAACTTAGAAATCACTTGAATCAAGCATTTAATTCAAACAACAGGAACTGGGATTGGTGTTTTTGTTAGAACAGCCAAAGTAAGGTCAGGAAAAACAGCTTAATGGGGCTAATCCTCGGAACCCTTTCTCTTGCCCGGTTTCTCAAGGGGCTTATATGGTCCATGGCTTTAATGAGATAATCATAATTGTTCAAGTTTCTTTGTTGGGATGATATTCAGCCTAAATGGTCTTTCAATTCCAATTATAGATATTAATATGGCAGTTAAAGGTCAGAAAGTGCTTCAGGCTAGTGCTTTGTCTATCTTATACAGTAGCAACCAAAAAAAATGCTCTGCCAGTTCCAATGAGAGGTGTTCAGACAATGGCTAAAGGTCAGGAGAAATGCTTCCATAGAACGAATTCAGTTAGAAAGACAACTAGCTATAAATAACACCTGGTAATGTTTATACCCATTTAGTTTAAGAGATACAACTTCTTAATTGAACATTTTGAATCATGTTACTTCTTCTTAAATAAAGAATCTTTACTCATATTTAAGGGGAACAGATTGTCTTGCTCTCCTCTGAATTACGACTTCCATGCAACTGGTTTCTCCAACTCCTCTATCACTAATTGCATAAGTGAATCCTTCTGTTGCTTCAGGTCCAAAACGACAGTAGGCAGCTGCCTATCTTGGTTTTTAAACTTTGAAATCTTTGAAAATTGTATATAAAGTAGGAAATCACAGACAGAGCTGTTTCCCTTTATTTTTTAAAGTACCTTCATATTTAAATGTACAGCTCTTTTCTGTACAATTGCACTTAGGCTGGGGTAGTGCCTTGGATAGTGCCTTCACACAGGTCTCATTAGCTGAAATCACATTTGCTTTTTCAGAGCCCAAAAAACAGGACTGCTGGTGCTTCTTTTCATAGCTGAACATATTTGTGAAGTGTGATGTGATTGATAGGTCTGGTGATACCTTTACTATGCAGATCTGCTTTAACCTGATTTGGAGTTGCTGCTTTGTGAAGTCTCTTGGGACCACAGTCTGTCACTGTCTTCACAGCATGAAGGAATTTGTCTGCCTGACAAAAATTTTAGTTTACTGGGGTGTCTCTGTTGCAGATACACAGGAAAAGTGGTAAGAATATAATTCTCATTGGTCAAGTGCTGAGTAGTCCTTGCTTGGACTCCACGGCTTACAAATGCATACAGTTAAAATGTGTATTCCCTGTCTCTTCTTGTTAAACCAAAATGTCCTCATCCCATATTAAAATTTATACCAATTTTAGAAGTTGGAGGACAGTGCTAATGGCTCTAAGAGTATGGTGATATGAGGCCCAGGGGCAACAGTGCCATCATCCATGGATATCATACAGTTGATATAGAAGTGACAGGATCGCCATGTATGAGTTAGCAAAATGCTGATTAAACAATTCCAACTCCCTTATCCCTCTTGCAACTTCCCATTTCACAGCCAGTTAACTCCAGCGATTCACTGGCTGTGGAGAGGATCTGTTCTCAAGTGCAAAGGATAATTTTTTTAATATCCAGTCTTCTATGCAACTTTTGGTTTTCAGAAACCAATATAGTACCTCTGCAGTGGGTGACACTAGAAACAAAGTCTTTCTGCTGCAAGGCAGTTAAGCACAGTTTGAAAGGCTTCATAAACTTTGGGCACTGATTTAGTAACTTCAGTTTGTACTCAGACTGCCCAATAGAGGAAGCAGGAACACCCACAAAATGACCTGAAGATTAATTCTACCTCTTTCTAAACTCTATGTTTTCTCAAGCAGTGCAATTTTACAAAGTAGGAACAATTTTGACTGGAGTGGAGATATTGACAGACAGTAGATCTACACTTTCTACATTGTCTTAAATTATAATTTCTCATTTTCTGTCTCAATTACAGTACTTGCACTTTCAGGAGTTCTTCTTAATCAGTTCAAGGTGAAGAGGAAAAACAGAACTGCACTTCAAAATTGTATATATTTCCTAAATTTAGAACACCGTTTCATCCTTTTTCCTGTGATTAAGGTTTTAAAACTGTTTTCTAATCAATTATTCCTCTAATTGGAAATATGTTTATATATACACAAAACTAATTTCATGTAGCCACTTGCAGCATCATAAGGACATCCAGGAAAGATTTTTCTTTTGGTTTTCCCCTCTTGTGGATATAAAGGCAGGTCTTTAGAAAACCTTTACAAAAGAACCTTTTATTTTATGACCACAGATTCAAAAGGATGAGGAAGACCTTACCACTGAGTCCTGATGTTCAGAGTGCACCCCATTGCTTTCTAAATTCCTTATGGAGCTTAGGTGTGGCTAGGTCTAATCTTACTCTCAGACTTGGAAAACTGTTTATATCTAATATATTTATCTATACAAAGTTTGTAATAATTAATATTGAGTAGCTACCTGGATTAGTAATGTTTCATTATTTGTAATTCAGCATGCTGTCAGTCACTTACAAAAGATCTATAACCGAGAGTTACCTGGTGTGCAATCTGTCTGCAATTCAGGGAAAGCTCAAACTGGGCTCATCCTGGTGGTAATATTTATAGACTGAAGTAGTTGTCTGCCAGTCAGTAGTACAGACAAGACAGATGTTTTCATTTTAGCTCTGGTATCTTGTTCTGTATGTTGGTTATCTTGCATTCAGCTTGCAGATTCACCACAGGACACAAGGATTGCTTCTCCTTTAGCAGTTTGCTTTTTTTGGCTCTCTGGAGATTGGAATGTGTCCCAGAGAGCAATGAAGAGCGTGGAACTTTGTGAAAGGTCTGAAAAATCAAGACTGCCAGAAAGGAAAAATAGTGGGAATCAGTCACAAGTGGAAAAGTGCAGCATTGCATTTAATCTCACAGGACATTTTTCATTGTACCAGTCGCAGGTGGTATGTTCAATGTCTGGACAGCTGCCAGAATGGAGAATCCCATTCATCTGACATGGGGTCAAAAGAAATTATATTATACACATTTGAAAATGAAGAAACATAGCTGAAGAAACTTATTAGTAGAATGCCTGTCTCTTTACTCCCCATTTCTGAACTGTACTTTGCTAAAGTGTGGACCAAAACTTACACCTGCCCTATACTTAGATGGAGTTCACTCTTCATTTTATTATTCTGGTATTTTTTAGCTGGAAATATTGTCTCTCACATGAAAAGACTATAGCAGGCTGTAGTAGCCCTTGCATATATAACAGCAGACCCTCCACAAATCTCAGTCCTAGTCTTATATTTTAAAGAATACTGGAATAATATCAGTATTTTAGACACTGGGATTTAAATGCAATTCTTTTGATTGCAAAACATCTCTCTATTGACAATCAGTCATGGGAAAAATACCTCCAGTGCATTCAGAAAGGAATATTTCTAAATCTCTACTAACTCCATCCATTCCATCTACTAACGGAATATTTCCTTGCAACTTCATACACTTAGTCATTAAACAGAGCAATAAAATTATAGGACTATTCTTGGAACCTATTAAGGCATTGTACTTATATGTGTATGTGGAGGTGGGTGAGTACTGAGATAACACTTCATAGTACATCAAAAGTATTTATGCCGTGGGCTCCTGTTCTACTGAGCTCATGTGGTATCTGTTTGAATAACACATTCAGTGTGAAGAGAAATTTATTTGAGCTGCCAAGGATGGCAGTAAAGATCCTGCCGAAGAAGTAATATGTACATCTGAGCACCTGTGAAGTGTTTCACTTGTGTGGTAGCCACTGTCAAGGTGCAGGTTTCTCTTGCCCTCTGTACACACTATGAAAAAGCATAAAATAAGACTCTTTAAATAATGGATATACAAATGCCCTCTTACCCAGAAGTCCAGCCTTTCACTGGATATTTTTTTCCATTTCACCTAGAACTGACATTATTTAAAAAGTGTTCAATAGAGTTGCAGTAGAAACTGTATTGTTTTGATTTTATCCCAGCACAGATGCTATCATTAGAAAAATTATTTGAATGTGACAGTAAAAAAAGGAAAATATAACACTACAATTTGCATTTGGAAAAAGCATACTGAATTAGTTATTTTAAAATCAGGTGAATCTTTACTGCTTAAGCCCACAGTAAAAAAAAAAAAGGAGTATCACAGTGCAAAAGAAAAATTGCTGTGCAAAATTGTCTTGTAATTCTGGAAAGTAAGTAAAGTTTTCTTTCACCATTTGTTAAGATTCCATTTTGAAAGATGGGATGCTTTTTTATTGCAATTTTTCCCTTGTAATTCCTACTTACAATAAGATATAAACCATGTCAGTCTTTAAATCCAAAAGAACCCCTCTTTAATGTCTAATGATTATATTCCTTTTAAAATTACTTTTTGTCAGTGACGCCGTCCATTTTCATATAGAAGACACAAAATTATGAGGTGAATATCAACTAATTGATTGTTCCCAAAATGCAAATGTCCTTGATTTGAAAGTCATATGTGGCAGTTGCTCTCATTTTAAAGCTGCCTTGGCATATAAGCAATAAGGTACAATCAGTCAAATAAGCTGAGTGCAACAGCTCCTCATTAAATAGGACATTTTTCTCTTTGACATCCAAAGTTTGCTGTGCTGTGGAGTGGAAGTTTATGATAATAGTGCATAACATGATGTTAAATCCAAAAGTTTTAATACTTTTAAGTTGTGATGGTGAGGAAAGACAGTCAGAACTTCACGTGCCTTCTCCCCCATCCCCTCCCTTGGCATTGTCTCTGATGGGCAATATGATTTGCCCTAAGTACAGTACTCCAGGTAGGAGCTGCCCTAAGATAAGATGACCAGGTGGGAATTGCAGGAGAAGCACTCTGGGATGATTTCATAATACATTTCAGAGGTGGAGGAGTTGTGACAATTACAATTGACTTTGGCACACCTTGGCCTACAAAAGGGCATAGAATGCTGCTGAAAACTGGGCCAGCTGGGCCAACTGGTCTCCCAAGGCTGCAGGCAGCCTCCAGGTGGATCCCTTCACTGTGGCAGGGACACCTGCAGGGTAAGCCCAGCACAAAGATGGGCAACACTTTTGGACATATGACTGCAACTCCTAAGATCGAGTCACATATGGAGATAAACTCCTGAAGTAGCTCCACAGGTGCTCTATTGCTTTGAAACTGTGCATTCTGTAAGGTCAAAGACTATAAACTTGTACGTTTCTAACTAAACCTGATTGTGTTATAACCCTTTAGACCTGCTTATGTTATATACTGCATTGGCAATATTTAGATAACATATCAGCAATAAATCCAACCATAATCATTTGCATAATCAGTGTCATATTTCTCATACCTAACCAACAGTCTTCACTCTGCTATGTAAATCACAGAAGTTTGCTTAATGCCTCCAAAGATGGTCCCAGTGTGGGTTTCTTTTTGTTTGAAACTATCACATAATAAGAGGATAGCGATCTTTGTAAAGTTTCCTTTACACACTTTCTCTTTTGTTTTCAGCAGTCTGAATGCTGACCCATCTTGCCCAGAGACTATTGGAAGGCAAGCTATGCACAGTCTTATTGCCTTTCACAGAACTGTACCATGTAAACACGGCATTTAACTTTGTGCTTTTCCAGAGTCAACTTCAGAACTCACTTCTTGACAGATGTTTTCCATAGGGCAAAGGCTGATGGACAGTATCATAGAAATGGCAAGAAATTGATTTAGCTTCCAGGGCAATCTAAGTAATTTGGTCAGGGAGAAGTTTAAAAACAGAAGTAAAATTCTGCAGTATAGTCCATCAGCTTTTAAAGAGATATGTAGTTTGGGAATGTGTGAGATGTGATAATTTCCTGTATAAAAACAAAGACATGCCTTTGAAGATTGACAAACTTACACATATGCTGGCTGTGCATACAGGCTGCCAGCAGCATCTCAAGAAAAAAAAGGTAGGAGTATCTTATTGGGATTCATACTGTTTTGGTTTTTTTTTTTTTGCATTGACAACTACGTGTTGTTCTAAGTACCTGAGATATTCCAGTGATATAAACTACTAAATTTTAAAATTGCTTTTTATAAATTTGGTGATAGTTTAAATTCAATAAGTTGTTCAGTTCTCTGTCACTATAGGACACAAGAAAGAACCACTCTGACACCTGAGCTGGTTGAGCAAAAAGAGAGAAGAAAAAAACTTTATTTGACCTCTTATATTTATAGGTTTCTTAATTCGACAAGGGATTGGAAGGATGGTGTCACTTTCTCTTCAATTCCACTGGTAAAAAGAAATGCTCGTCAAACTTTCCCTCACCACAAAGGAATGAAAAACAGAAAGGACAGTTAAGTAAACTTCGGCTATATTTACAGAAAAACAGTGAGAATCTGACTCCAAAGAATGTAAATTCAGAAGGCTAACAAAAACAAGGCAACAGTTCCCCTTTGGAAAATACAAGGATTCTTTTCAAACTGGAAAATACATCTGACAAAGAATTGCACCTATCTTTAAGAAATTATGTTCCTACACACAACTAGGTGTTGTTCTTATGTTGTCTAGGTACAAATGGATATAAATGTATCTGCCAAAAAAAAAGGTATTTAAATGTCGGTTAAGCCATTTATGTGACTATTTCATATAGGTGACCTAACATAATAAATAGTGTCAAATAGAGGCTGCATGATCTGATGCTACATGATCTAATGAACCATCTGACTGGATGGCAGTCAGGACAGATGGGTTCTAGCTTTGGCTCTTTCGCTGACTTATCCTTGAGGAACTGAACTCAGTCTTCTGTCTTTTTTTCCCATTCTGTCTGTCCAGCCTATTTATTCTATTTCACTAGGTATTACATGCCTGAAAAGCATTCGGCCTGATGGGTCTTCAGTCTTGACTGGGTCCTGTAGGTGCTGCTGTAATGCCAGTAATTGTCACTGATATAATAGAGAATGGAGAATTTTTCACAGAAGTGAGTGCTTTGTAGCTATAGTTCTGTGGATGCAGTAGGCAGTCTTTGAAAGCATGAATCATTCTTTCTTCCCTTACAGTGCCTTGTAAATCATAATGTATTTCACACTACAGTTCCAGTCCCTTGATTACTCTACCCTCTGAAGCACTGCATTCAGCATATTAATTTTAAAAAGCAAAGCAAAACTGTGCAATAGAAGACTAACATATCAGTCAGCTTCTTTACTTTTTCTCATGTGAGAACCAAGTTCTGGAAAAACCACATTGTTTAAAGTCAGATGGCCTTTCCATACGTTTTCATGAATCTCAATGGGCTTTAATGTTGTTCTGTGCAATAAAAACAGGTTAGTCCAAAAAAAAAAAGAAAAATATGTATTGAAATGAGTTTCTTCTCATGAGACACAGACTACATAGAACACTTTTCATCATAAAAACCACTACTTGTCCTTGTTACTTTTTAATGTAGTTCTTTTCCTTTTATGATGGTATATATTTAAGTGAAGCAGTTGTGCTTCATTAAAATTCAAATGACAGTAGGTGGGCATTGATAGTAGACAGTCAAAAGTCAAAAACTTCTGAAAATGCAGTCACTTGTTCAGCCTTGATTTTTCCCTCTTCTACATGAGATTTTGTCCTAGTTTGTAATGAAAACATCATATTTTTTAAGTTACCACTTCTAAAATCTGTATGTAGGCAGACATTAAGTCGTGAGTCTGATATTTGATCAAATTCAGAACATTAATTTTTGTAATATTTGTGAAAAGTTTTCAATAAAAGGCCTTGAGGAAGGTAAAGAATGGCCCAGCAGTGCTGATGCTGGTCTACAGGAAAAAGGAATGATTTTGTGATGAGCAGCTTGTATACTATACATGTAAATCCTAGTGACTAAAAATATGAATTTGATCTATATCAAGATCAAATTGAGTTTAATTTTAAAAAGCATACAGCAAATCACACGTATTAATTTTTTGTCTTTGTAACTATTTTCATTATTAAATCTGACTTAATTCTATATGTGGAGGAGTTAAATCTCTACAAATCTAAGCAAGTCTGCATCACTTGAAAATATTTCTGCATTTTGGAGGGGGTTTTTTGTTTGTCTCTGGGATGTCCTTTCAGACAATGGAATCTCAGGATTTTGGACAGGTGTAGTTATAACTTCTGCTTGATTGGTTATAAAGGACCTGCCATATTGCTTTTTCTGTACAGGGTCTCCTCCCTACCCCCAAACAGAAAAATACTTCTTTGTATTTATACATTGTATAAATACAGTGACAGAGCACAGCAGAAACTGAGGAACTGAAGTGTTTTTCTTGAGGAAAAGTGACCAGGAAACAAACAGACTCAAGGATGAGAGAAATTAAATCTCCCGATGCTTAAATAATTACAGAAAACTCACCTGAAAGAAAGTTCACAACTTTAATATCACACCATGACTTCACCATTTTGTCTTGAGGTTTCCCACATTCAAGAGCACATCAAGATGGTTTAATTAACTAGAAGAAAAAGACAGGAAGGCCATCAGATGTACCTACTTTAGTAACAGAAGCTTAAAGCAATGTTGAATGTGCTGTCACCACTGGGTGATTCTCTTCCACTACCCTCCCTGCTGAGCTAGAGAAATCTTATTGGCTATAAGAATAGAGCTCACAAGAAAATGAAAGTACTTTCAACTCAAAAGGGAAAGAGACAGCAAAAGAAATCAGAGCTGTAAATAAAATATACCCAGCAGTGAAAATGTGTGTGCCATATGTGGCGTTGAATAGAATACCCTGCTGCAAATCTTTGCTATGTGTAAAGATATTTTCTTTTTTCCCTCCAATCCCTTCACTATTTCTGCTAGAGGGGAAAGTCTCAGTGGCACACGTTCAGTAGGAGCAATCTCAGGTGTCCATTTTAAAGTACAAATGAATTTTTTGGGCTTGGAGTCTTAAGTTTAAACTTTTGACTTTGAAAAGCATAGAAACTTCCGTGTGGTTTCTTTGTTACAGTGGGGGTCTGGTGGTTGTAAGCCGTAACCTTCTGAAAGCGTCTCCAGCTGGGAGCCACTCGGCAGGCTACTACACACACACACGCACACACCGCAGAGCTTCTTCAGGAAGTCGGCGGCAAAGAGTCAGGAAGGATCCTCATGTAGAATCCATGGGAGAAGTTTATTCCAGCCATGTGTGTGAAGTAGATACAGGAAGACACACGAGGAGAGGACAGAGTGAAAGTGGAAGGGTCCAGGTTTATATATGGGGTGGGTAGGGGTGCAGAGAAAGCATCAGGGACCACTAATCTGAGGGCATAGCGTAGGTACATAGGCAGGACTAGGGTATGGGAGCCAGTCGGGAAACTCCGAGGGAGTGGCGAGGGAGCAAGGACCAATGGGGGGAACAGGGAAACAGGAGAACCTTCTGGATAAGGTAGAAAGGGGTGGGGAGGCCAACAGGCCAACCAGGGAAGCAGAACTGGGGTACATTAACATAATGAAGCAAAGCATCCTGGGAGAGCCGTTTTCTGTCATCATAGCCTAGGCGTGCCTCCTAGGGCTCTTCCCTTCAGGGGACCTTGGAAGACTGTCAGGCAACAGGCCCACTGGCATGCATGCTTCTTATCTGAATTTTTCTTGACACTGAACTGAAGACTAAGTGCTAATCTTTCTGGGACACTTTATTTAACAAGTGATTAGAGCTGACTGGGTGTGGTATTTGTTTCACGTGCTGATCTTATTTGACTGTGTACGTTTTACAGACCTCCAGTATCTGAGCACTGGTCAGTTCATAGTCTTAATTTATGTTCACAGCAACCTCTTTTGTAAAGGAGGAAGTTAAAACCTAATACTATTCTGGTGTCGTAAAGGGGCATTTAGACCCAGGGATTAAAGGTTTAAGGAGGTATTAAGACACCAAGCCACAGGCAAAAAATTGAATTTTCAAAGCTTTGTGTAGATATCTACAGACTTCTTAAAATCTAATGCTAAATATTTTTGCTTGAGATTTTGAGGCAGAATAATAAACATTAATCATATTGAACTTTAGGTAAATAAAAAAAGTGAAATTATAAAACTTCATGTTATACTATGTAGCAGATATTGGCTTAAAAGCTTGGTAAGATGCTAACCTTGTCAAAAGATAGCTTTTAATGAAAGACCAACTAAGAAAATATTAGAGGAAGATTTTTGGAGATATTCAGGAGAAATTCTTAGCAAAATCTAAGAGAAAACAAACACTACTGGTATATTTTCCATTCTGTGCAGGAAGGAATAACTAAATGGCTCTACCTTATTCATAGATTGAAAAATAAAGGTGAATAAATATGAAATAAATATAACTTTCCTTACCTGCAAGGGGAAACATTCTAGAAAAGAGAGTTGGTGCTAATTTTATTGTTTTATTTTTTTTCCCTTGACATATTAAGAGGATTCTGGCATTGTTTTACTTTATTCAGCATTAGCCCCTTTGGAAAATGTTGCTTTGTGTCTAAAGCAGCAGTCTTAGTATGAAAGCGTAAAATAATAAAGTTTATTTAGGTGTGATCATTTTGAATGGCAGGGCCTATTAAATTTTGAAATTGCTAAAAAAAATTCAGTAATGTTCTCTTTGTGCTTTTTTCAGCAGGAGGATATAATTTTCAGAGTGAATATACAACCCTGGGTTAAGGCTGTTATTTTGTGATGCACTCTTTAGAACATTTGACAAAAGCCTGGTGGTGCACATTTGACATCCTGATTATATATAAAAACATGACTTAAGGAAGTAAAAATCTTTCTGGTGTGTGACATTATATGAGAGTCAAATATTCTAAGGATAAAACCCTTTACACAAAATTAAAATGTTTTTAGCACCAGACTGGTGGGACAGCAATGCTTATTATTGATTGTTGTGATACAGATGAATTCTCTGTAGAATTTTCATAAGGAACCTGAATGGTTACTCTCATAGTGTCAGAAAAAAAATAGGTAATAAGTACAATCAGTGTACTCTTAACTAAATGGGTTATCATAGAATCACCACAGAATGATTAGGGTTAGAAGGAGCCTTAAAGATTATCCAATTCCAACTGCTCTGCCTGGCCATATGAGTATTTGAAGTGCTACACTAGTAGGAAAACTTCTTGTCATTGAATTTATGACTGGCTAGGGAAAAAAAACAATGGGAACATACTGGAGAGTTTTGCTTGAAGCAGTGTGGGCTGGCTGCTGGTATTTGGTTGAGCCTCATGTTAAATGATGCTGGTTTGCAGGAACTCATCCACTGAAAGACAGGGCCTTTGCCAGCTTTGCTGTTAGGTTAATTTCTAAGTAACATATGCATCAATTTCAGGAAGAATGAAATCATACAACTTTTATTCAAAGAATATAGGAATTGGGAATATTTTATGTGTTTCAAATGGGTTTTTGTAGTGTGGGGTTAGTATTTGGTAAGTTACAAAGATACTGGAAGGAAGAACTTTAATCAGTTTTACTTCTCTAAAAGGTATTCTTAGGTATAAATTTGTTAGCTATGTCAGTCAACACCAAGATTAGGGTAAATGCTGTCAATATTGGATTTGACATGGATGAGATCCACATTTTATTCCTGGAATGACAGCTGCTTGTCAGACTCATAAAGGTAGCAAATGGAAGTGTTCTCTCCAGCTCTTCTCCCTTCAACTTTTAAAGCAAAAAACCCTATATTTTTCTCTCATTTTTATCTTCTTTCTCCTTTTTACTCTTTAGCAATGATTTCCTCTTGGTATCAATACAAAATTAATGACGTATGGACCACCTTTACTGTCTGGAATAGCAATTATAGAGCAGAAAAGTCCAAATGTCTATTAGGTATTACTTCCCTGCTAATGACTACAATTTCCTAGTGTAATTCTTCTTCCAAAAGGCTTAGAAAAAAAGACAAATTAAATGCTGGCTGTCAAACATTATTTTATGATCCTCTGCTTCAGGTCATATTACTCCTATGAATCTTTCACAAGAGTTTGAGGCAAGTGTGTGCCACCCAAAAGGCAAACTACTGATCAAACCACTGCAGTGTTATTAGTGTCACTTCAGAGTCTCAGTCCTGCTGCTGCTCTGTCGATTCACCACCAGCAATATAATGTGGATTAGACTGTGGATCCAGGTGGTCGGTCATTTTTCTAGACTCACTTGGCAAGGGCTGCTGCATGCTGTGTTTCCCACCAAGAACAGCTTTGTACTGGGTAAATACTGAGCTCTACCACATTACCTACACATCTCTGTGCAGCTCTCTATGTTTTTCCATCGAGGTTGTTTAGCAGTGCTAAAATCCAGTATTAATACATATAAAGCTCTCCATTTTGTTAGTGAGATGCCTATTTAACTCTAGAAGTTTTGGCTGCATTTTTAAAATAAAGATTCTGCAGAAATCCTGCTAGAATAAGAGATGGTACAGAATGCAGTGCTTTGCTGATCACAGTGCTTGTTTATGTGCAGAATAAAGAAATCATCCCTTTGTCTGTAATAAAAGCACCCTGATTCAACGAGTTCTGAATAGGTGATACATAATAATAAATCTTACATAGCAGAAGAGTAGATTTTTATGGAAGATAAACACTGAAACAGAGGGCAGGAGTATAACACAATTTTTATAAAGTTGCATCTCTTTCAGGGTTCAACTATACTCCTCTTGATTTGTTTAGCTCCCCCAAAATATGATGCCTATTAATCACAAATATGGGTTTCAAGTCAACATTCCCCTATAAAACCTGTTTTCTTCCATAACAGCAAACTTGAAGTCACTACAAGGTGATAATATTTCACTGTGTCAGTACAACAAACATAACCAAAAAGTGAGATGAATCATGCAAGGTACTGGTCTTCTCATCTTAAACTTACACAGCACAGTGGTGCTTTATCCAAGTCCCTGGACTGAAGTACTCACCTACTTACTTTTGTGCCTTGCCTGCAGATTCTGCGGGGCTGGAAGTTTCAGTGCCATCTTTAGGCTGCATGATCCAGAAACAGTGAACTAGTTATTAAAATGCCAGAGGAAGAGACATTTTAAGAAAATAAATGTGTCATTTTCCCTAGACTGTGTGTATTCACTGACCCTGTATCAAACAAGGAGAAAGAAGAAAAAGTAAAGAAGGAAATAATGCATGGTTATCAGTATGTTTTCTTTTAAGATTTCATTCCATATGAAGACCTAAGAGTGCTCAAATAAACTTATATCACTTTGTAAAACTATGATAAATTTCAAACAAGAACAGTACCATAAATGAAACCTATGAAAGAAGTCAAGAGGTTTTGGAGGGGCAGTTTGGTGCAATAGAATTCTTCCCTTAAGCAGCTTTTTCAAACCATTCGCTTTCTCCACAAATGATAATGGGTTTTAAAATCTATTGTTTTCTTTTGTCATGAAATATATTTCTGTTGTACATATGGATGTGACAGATGGAATCTCTTTTACTTGTTTGTTTGTAGCTGATTGTGGAATTTTTACTGTGTTTTCCTCAATAAGTTAAGATTTCCACTGTCTGAAACAAAGGTGGATTAGGCACACGATCTGAAAGGGTTGTCTTTGCTACAAGAAAAAGTAAAGTCCTAGAACTCTTCAAGACTGCTATCTTCAAGACTGCATGCTCAGACTGACTGGTACACGCAGAGCAGACTCCTTCTAGAGTAGATTAGTGTCTTCACACCGCACTGAATTTGTGCAGCTGTCGCCAAGTTCGAATTTTGAGGGGGTGTGTGGGGGGAGCTGAGGTAGGGTATGATGCAGGGAGGGACGTTCCCAGTTCAAAGTGTCCTAAATGGTTTTAAGATTGTGTTGCAGCTCATGATAGTGGTATTTTTTTACCATGAAATGGCAGGTATGTGTTGTATGGGGTCTATAAAGCCTTTGGAAGTACTGTAATAAAATAGTCAACTGCCAAAACTGATGTACATGATTGCCCATGTTACTTTTTGGTAGTACTTTCAGGAATATACATTCCCCAAGTTGTGCCTGGACAGTACCTGTTCTGGAGAGACCTAGCTGGGATGGTTGAAAACACAGCAGTTAAATAACTTAGTTAATCAGAAAGACAATAAATGAGTCAATCCCATTTTCTTCTTAAGCATTTAAGGTGTACCCTGTGAGAGGACACTGTGTGCAGACAGCTAAAAGCAGAGATTATGAGAGATAAGAATTAAAATCCACTGAATACAAGTCAAATTTCACAAGAAATAGAAAGATGATACTGTTCCTAAAGACTCAAAGAGGCCTTTGTAGAATTTGTTGCAGCTAGGTATCCACTAAATATTGATGATTGGACACAAGTGTGAGGAAAGCAAGAAATACTAGGATAATGCAGGAGGCAGGAAAGAGGTGACACACTCCTTTACTCCACACCCCCCACTCCCCCCCCACCTCACCTTTTCTCTCACTTAAACTTTCTTTTTCTAAATAAGAAACAATAATCATTTCTATTTACAGAATAATAAAACCAGAATGCAGCACCACACAGGCTGCTGTGAAGAAAGTTAACTCCATCCCAGACAGACCCAATATGAAAATAATGTTTTTAAAGCCTGGCTTTGACAAGCTCCTTCAGATAAACAAGTAAGGACTACTAGTGACACTGTTCCGTATGAAATGATGATGAGTCTGAAGTGTCAATATATATTTTCAATATCAAAACTTGCTACTAGGTCTCTGCCTCAGCATGATTCAACTGAAAGAACTGGCAGACTCCTTTTTGGCTCAATAGGAGCATGTTCAGATATTCTGTATGGAATAATAAGAATGATAAAAAGGTCAAAAATTTTTTGAAACTGCATATAACTGTGAGGAAAAAATAAATCAAATAGGCACTTAGAGACTTTGTGCTCTTTTCTTCTTAAAAAAACCCAACAACTAGGACACTGAATGTTATGGATCTATCTTTTTTTTGGTCCCAGTTTATAATTTTGCCTGTAGCCTCACGCCGGAAACATACAAATCATGAAAACTCTGGAAAATATAAGTATATAAAATATCAGGTAATTCAGTCACAAATTATCAGGTTATTCTCAGTCAAGATATAATACTGCATAAACAAAAATCTGGTGGGAGGATCATACTCTGATTGCATTTTCATATTATGGACTTAGAGTAAAATTTCTTCAGAACTGAAATTATTGTACGTGAGCATTTTCAAAGTTGATTGTGACATCTAGACACACAGTGGAACTCAGAACTAAGAAGAATAACATAGCTAAGGTGCTTATTTAACTTCAAAAACTTAAACATTTAGCCTTAAATTGACACAACAATAAAAACAACAGTGCAGGCTGTGATGGGTTCTTCTTGTTTTTGCATCCTCTGCATTTTCTCTTGAAATCAAGTAGCACATGCCCCTACTCCTCTACTGTTTATGGAATATTTTACACATTTATTTTCAAATTAAAAAGAAAGAAAAACTCTGAAAAGTGCTGAAGTTACTTAGTGCCAAACTTGGATAGTTATTTAGACTGCCCTCTCCTCAGCACTGCCATGCCATTCATTTTGACGTCACAAACCTAGTTTTCACTGCTTTAGAATTAGCAGATGGAAAATTTATCTGCTGTGTGCTCATAAAGTAGTGACTGGAGAAATGCATTTTGTTTATCCTTTGTTGTAGAAAGTATTAAAACTTGCTGATGCAATACATTAGAGACATCATAATATAGTCCTTGCTTTGGGAAAATTTGTCTGGGAATCATAATATTTCTAGGAAGCTAAATTTATGGTTATTTTATCACATGAAGAGAGAAAATGAGCTCTCAGGTTCCTTTGAAACCAGTATCTTGTCAGGAAATTTGTACCATTTCGATGTGCTTTGTGTGTTATGATTTAGCTGCTGAATTTACTTATTATGCCTTTTTGCAAAAAATATCAAGCAGAGAATTTTGTGCTCTTGGTGCAGAATAGTGAATTCGATTAGCCATGTTATTTTATCTGTGATTTTATCCCTACCACAACTACTGTGAAGAAGCATTTTGAGATGCAGAAAGCTCAATATCAGTAATCATAAGTAAAGAGCAAAACTGCTTCATTAGGTCTATGGAAATGGTCGAACTTAGACGGTGTGTTTGCTAGGTTTGCAGGGATTTCTCACACAGTCAAACATGTAATTGTATGACAGGAGGCAGTGAAGGATGTTGCAGGTGGGTGGGCAGACAGACTGCATCTCCTGTAAGAGATCTCTCTGTGGTCTTGAAGAGTGATGATCTGAGGAGAGAAGATTGATCCTTTAGTGAATGCTTCTGTCTCCCCTAACCATGGACGAGGGTGCCATGTAAAATGCCATGATTGTTATGCCAGGAGCACTGCACTTAGTAACACTTTCCTGCAGCTTTAAACCTCAATCATGGCTGAATTCTGGCAGTTCTGATTTGCTAGGATCTGGCTGTCCAAGGCATTGCTCTAATATCTAGCCAGGTTATTGGGGCAGCTCCCATACCTCATCTATTCTTTCAAATTCTTTGTAACTTGGGTCATATTATTTTAAGGTTTTCACTGCTGTTGTAACAGAAGAAATTAATCAAAATTCGTGACACTGAGATTCTGAAGAAGAAGAGAGTATCTTCAAAGAAATACCAGTGGAGCATGTGTATGGCTTTTGGCAGCATTCCCAGCACTAACTTTTAATATGTAGTATAACATTATGTTTTGCTCAGTTCCAGTCTAAAACCTAAGTGGACCAATTTAGCAAATGTGTGCAGTGATAGAAGGTACCCGAGTTTATGATTCAAACTTTAGTATTCATTCTTTTCAAAGACCCGAACCTTCTAAAATTCACAGCCTTTTAAAAATGTGTGTTGAATGGGAGGAGAATGGAGATGGAAGTGTGGTACTGTTCAGTTCTTTGTGAGTCTTGTTATACTGAACCTAATATATAACAGAAGCGTAAAGTATTTTCCCTTCTTTCTTTCTCCATATTGCATAGCTCTCTTACCTTAAAGCATATACTCTAAATTGTTATCATTGGTTTAAACTAATCATGTTTCATTTTGGTAAAAGCATATAGACACTGACTAATCAAAGCCTTTCAGATGACTGATTAAAGCCCAGCATCAAAATGTTTTCCAGGTTCTATCTGAGCGATCTCTACCTATTGCTGTTCTGTCCTGAGCAAGTAATCCCAAATAAATCGGTGAATCTATTTTCTTAAGTAAGAAAATAGATCTTATATTTCCATATAAAATCAGTGCATGACATTTATCTAGGCCTTTACTTTTTGATTGCCTCTCCTAGCAGATTGAGATGCATTATGCAAGGAGATGCTGCTAAACTGTCTATGCTACCTTGCACTTCTGTACACATAGTCATATTTTGTGGGCTAGAGTCAGCAGTCCTTTGAGAAACCATGAGATTAAACCACATGCAGCTGTTCTAGGCCCACTTCCTTTAACTTGTACCTTTGCCCACTTTCTTGTCCTGTTCATGTCTTTGGACTGTAGAATTTTCGGGGCAGTGACTGTGGTTATTTCAGATATGTTGTTCATGGGGCACGTTCTCAGTCCATAAGACTGGATACTGAGTTGTGGATAAAAGGAACAAATGTTTTCCCCCCATCTCTCAGGCATGTTGGACCCAACAACAAACTGGAATACTAATAGCTGGGCTTCAGAAAGAGCTGAGCTAGTTCCTCGGGGTATATTTGAAGTGCCTTTACACCTCAGTGCAGAAAAATCTGTTCTGAAATATTTTCTGCAATGAAAAAGTAATCATTGCAGTCAAAATCAATAAAATTGAAAATGTAACTTTTTGGAAAAGTAATATAAATATATTGTGACTTGTATTGCTTATTTGTTTGTATAACAATTTTTGTATTACAGAAAATAAATTTGTCTCTATTATCTGTATAACGTGGGGAGAGATGTTTCATTAGAATTTGCACATATTTTTAAAGAAATTACCTATAAATGAAAATACCCCTGGTAAGAAGAAGTTTCTCTTGGTTTCAAAACATTACGACAAGTGTCTGTTGAATGGAGGAGTCATTTGAAAAGCTTCAGGTAAAAACATTTTAGGTGAATAAATGGAGGATTGGAAAATAGTGTGTTAAAAATGGGTGAAAATTATTAGTAATTTGAAACTGAAAACGTTTGTCTACTCAGTGCTCTGTTCTCTGCCTTCTGGTTCATTTTCAGATTTTTGCAATTTTTTCAGTTTGCTTTCATCTCTCAGTGTTATCTGTTGAGGTAGCTATAGAAATTGAAAAGAAGGATGCTTTTTGCCCCTGGTTAGCCACAAGAACTCATAATGCTATATCATTCCAATAGCTGCGAGTGTGTAGGCAATGGGTGTACAGTGAACCCATTTTGTTATTAATCATTTGCTGGAGCAAGCACACTGCTACAGCAAGGGCTATTCCGAGGCATAAACTGCATAATGTTTATTATAATAAATCAATCTGTACCAGATACCCTTGGGGATCCCAAATCATCGGAGGAGATCCAAAAGATTCCAAGTAAGACATCTTACAAATCTACTGACAACTGAAAAATAAGGTGGAAAAAAGCTCTTTTTACCAAATATGTGAGACATATAAAGAGGGATGATTTATGCTGCCAACTCATCATGGTATGTATGTTCATGAATGGAATCCATTTCTCATTTAAGAGTTTTTTAAGTCTATGATGGAGTATGGTAAGCAAAAACATATTTGAGTTTCAGCTTGTAGCAAAAGACAACCATTCAGTTATTTGATTATATAGTTAACACCACAGAAAAGTCGTATAGCATGTCTATTGGAATAAACAATTATAAGTAAAAATGGCATATAAAACCCAGTGACATAAGATCAAATAAATGTGTAATGTGCTTATATAGCTTAAGCTGTAGGTTTTTTCTTATCTTAGATGGAAAGGTCTGAAACGCACAAACTGGTTAATCTTTTCTTCTTTGTTATTTTTATTTAATACTTGTACACTCATGAGCACACATGGAAATTATTTTAAACAATGGCTTTTGAAGCTAAAGAGTTGCTTATTTATGAGTCAGGAAATGCCAGAGTTAAAGAAGGTTTCCTATGTATTGTGTCTTTCTATCTTGTTCAGGTTATTTATGAAACAGACTTTTACATGTGCCATAGTCTCTTTTCTCCTATCTTTTCAGCCAGGTCCTTATCCATCTCACTACCCTTTGTATTCTTTCCACATGAACTTTCTAGACTGCAACATTCCTATTAAAGTTCCCTCCCTGAATTCTCATCCCATCCACCTAATCCAATTTGTTCTTTCGTCCTCATGTTTCCAGCTTGCTCTCCTTTCCTTATCCCTTCCATCACTCTTCCTGCACAATTTTCTCTGTCTACTTCCTTCGTATTGTTACAGCTTCTCAAGGAATTTATCTCTTCCTATCTCATACCAGTCCTGTGACAGAGTCTATGCCATTTTGGTCTGATTTCCGACCTCAGCTCCTTGTTGTACTTTCTCAAGTTTGTCTTCTCCAAGCTAAATCCTGGGATCTCACTTTCGGTCTTTGCCTCTCTTCCACATGAATCTTAGTCTCTGTGTAATCTTTGTTCCAGTCTACTTCCCTCTGCTGAACCACCCATTATACTCTGAATTTGAACAGAAAGCCGAATGCTTGTACTCAACTCTGCTTTCAAAATCAGCTCTAGATAAAATACCCAATACAGGGCACAGACAGCTTTTTTTTTTTTGTATACTGGGTTGGAAATATGTAATTTCTCTGTAAAGAAATCTTGCCTATTATCCTGATCAGGCCTGAGAACATTGGTACAGTCAAGCATCTTCAGTAATGATGGAATTATTTTAGACTTCATCCACTAAAATGCAACAAAAATATACCTGAACATGGAAAAACTTTATTTCCTCAAAAATCTAAAGTTATCCAAATTTGCGGTGACATCTAAAGGACCACCAAAGCACTTCCACGGGATCATTGGTGTGCAAGCCATTAATTCTTTCAAATTTTTTCAATGCTCTTAGGACAGTAGATCTAAGTATTTTCAGAAATGTGAGAAATATCAGGCAAATGGGACAGCTGGGGCATCAGCAGCTCTGTCTTTCATAGCATCTTTTTAACATGAGTTGATTTGGTGAACTTTACTAGGTCTATAAGCAGATCCAGATACAGACTTTAACTGAGCAAGTTTTGCGAAGTAATTTATGATCCAGAACTAGGCTTACTGATTGTTTTCGTTGCTGTTCCTGTGGTTAGTTAGTTGGTTGGTTGGTTGGTTGGTTGGTTGGTTGGTTGGTTGGTTGGTTGGAGTTTTTTTGTTATTTTGGTTTGGGTTGGGTTGGTGTTGTATTCCTCATCACAAATGGTAGACCTAGGTAACATTGAAACTTGCTTGATGTTTTCTCTTTTAAAATCCTGTCTCTACATTATTGTAATTCTGCCTCATTTAAGCTATTCAAATTGAAAATGCCCATGTGCCAACAATTGTTTTAGGTGTTTTTAACCAAACTGTTTTAGTTGTTTATGAGACTGGGGAAAGGTAAAAGGACTACGGTAGCATGTTAAAAACCTGTATTGCACCTTTTTTGTGGAGTGAAACACACTCTGCTTTGGAGGAATTTGATTGGTACAGGGCATGGGAAAGAATGGCCCTGGGGTCAGGCATGTGCGAGTGCTTTTTCAATAAACCTAGATGTAGCTACACACTCAATGAAGAGACCAGCTAAATTCATTAGAGCCTGCCTTCTACAGTCCGTCCCAGTTTTTGCTTGAAAAATAGACTTTCCACCTGCAGTACTCCCCCCACAGTGACCATCTTCAGTCCAAGGCTGCATGGGCGGAGTAGGCCTCGGCCTGGAATTGAGCTTTATTGTTACGAATTGCCTTATCACTTGCCATTAAAAATTAGTACAGAATTTTGTGATACAGGTGTAGCAATACCAGTTTAACACATTCCAGTCCCTTCAGGAACAATTGCTCTTCATTCATTCTCCTCTTTAGTGAGCTCATGGGGATCTATACTGTTACTGAATCTTCTGCTTTTGAACACAGATGAGTTCAATATGGCATTCACAGTGTGATGCCATAATTGCCATGATATTTGTTAGCAAAAATCAGGAAGTTTTATGCTACCTCCAGCCAGCCAGAGGTTTAGGGACAGGAATTCTTTAATGATTCTGCCACAACAGTTTCTATATTATAAAAATCATGCGCACAGATTAGGGAATCTGTGGCCTGTACTGTCAGTGTTTTTTCCAGCTGGTACCCAGGCAGCAAGGAGGAAATTGCTTGTGTCAAAGGTAGACAGGTGAAGAATGAGCTACTTAAAGAGGTACAGGTTCTGTGAAAAAAAATAACTGAGGAAAAAATATTTCCCCTGGACTTCTCAAATGGTTCAGGAAGAACAGAATGTCATCCAGTGAGGTATCACCATCAGCACAGGGACCTCAGGCTGAAGCCATAATTTTAGTTTTTCTGCTTTTCTGTGCTAGAGCTTGAAATCTTTTGTGTGTGTGTGTGTGTGTGTGTGGGTCTGTGTAATACATACTATCGATTCAATTCTTTCTATAAATATTTTGAAATATCAAAATTTTCTGACATCAGAAAGAATCCTCATAAATGAAACCAAATTCACATGACAGTAATACTACAGTGATGCTTTAAGAATCACTTGACATACACTAGACACAGAATTTATTTCATGAAAACTATAGTCAGAATCATGTATCAAAATAGGTAGCTGCAGGTTGATGTCTGAGCAGATACTTTTAAATTGAGAGATGCATTTACCATAGTGAAAATGTAAGCAGCATATCTGATTTGCCATCCTCTTTCAGGTTCTCATGTCTTCCTGACTCATCTTCTCTGTCTATTCCTACCATAGTTTTCTAATCCATCATAAAAATGTGCTTTTTGCAGCTACATCACGTAATATGAACACTACCTGCAAACATTTTGAGCCATCTGTAGGGCGCCTCATCTCTGGAAGAGATTCTAAAATCCCATCTTAAAACTTATATTCTTCAACAATAGCATCATTTTTGTTTGGGAGTCCTTTTTATGGCACATCCTCTTTTTTTATGTGGCTCATTATACATAATTTGAACATCACTTTTAAGAACTGCCATATGGTGTCAATAAATAAGTCTTTAGAGGCTTTCACTTATTTTCTAAATATGGTTCAATGGTGACTAATTAAATCAATATATTAAAAAACTCCACAGCCTATACAAATCAAGCATCTTGAACTGGTTATTTTAATATTTAGATCCTGCCTTATTAGGAACTCCTTGAAGATATATCCTTCAAGGAAGAAAATGAACTATTTCCCCATCCCTTAGCCTTTATTTTATATTGCACTACACAGTTTTTATTGTATAATGAACTTTACTGTATAGTGGTCGTCTAATTTTTTGCATTTCTCCATGTTTTCAGTCTCAGCTGGGGTCCCTGAAAAAGCTTCAGTTGCTTGCCCTCACAGCAAAAGCAGAATTGGAGGTTATAAAAGGGCTCTCTTCTTCATTTCCTCCTCTCCTCTGCATTCATTGTGAGGTAATTTTGTGAGTACTGCATTCTATTATTAAATTGGATAGCAACTCATCATCTAAGGGAATGATGGCAATGGCTGATTCAACTCTGTTCTTGTGTCAGACATAATTTGTATCCTTGTATCTGGCACAGAATGTATTCAGTGTAGTAACTCAGAACTTGGCCTTGACTAAAACTCTAGTTGTTCAAAGAGCACTTTGATCTCTCATGGTAGAGGTTAAACAAATGTCACCTGAGTGTGTCTTAACAAGAAATAGATTTTAAATGGGTAATCATCAAGACATAAATTCTGTGTATCGCAGAGACCTGCCTGGAATGCTTTACAGCTGGTAGAGCACCCATCTTATCCCCTCCTCAGTTCCTGGGAACAAAACTTGCTCCTTTGACTGGTTAGAAAATAGAAGCCTTCAGCCCTTTTACCTTCCAAAACATCCTGAATTCACTCCCCTGTGTTCTTGCCTTAGACATTTGTTAGATACCCTTGCTTGCCTGGATAGAAAAAAAAAGTAATCCCATAAACATTAAATTCAAAGCTTCTGTTTTTCTCTTTCAGACATAACTGCTCCTTCCCTCTCTGATGCCTCTCAAAGACTGACTTACATGGTTGTGTATAAGTAGTGTGCTACAACCAACCCTCCTTCACCTTCGTGACAAGATAGGCTTGATAATACCAGAACTGATTCTTTCTACGCACTCTGATGTCCAATCTAAAAATTGCAATTAGATATACAGGCACTTGCTTCACAATATTTTTCTGTCCGTAGCCAGCCTTTAGCATCTAGTGAGCCCTTTTGGATATTGTGTGCAAAGGTAGGAAAATAAATTTTAACAAAAAAGGCAACTTTCAAGGCTCTGCATAAATCTGTTTTAGTGCTGATAATCAAGCTACTTAAACCAATGATTTCCAAAGTGGGGTGAGTGCATCTCAGGGACTGTGCAAGACAATCTACTGGGATGTGGGAAGAAAATATTTTGAAAATATACTTTAGTATGTTTCTAAAAACCTATGTGGCATTTATTTTGTCTTTATCACATGCTTTTTTTTTTTAAGATTTTTAAAAAGATTTTAGTGTACATAATACATAAGCACAGTAATGCCTGTGTGTGGTTTATAAATAAATCTGTATAAATATATGTAAGTGATGCACACTCAAGAACTTTTTACTGACAGGATTGAATGATCAAAAGATTTTGCAGTTGCCATCTTTTCAAAGACAAAAGTCTCAGTGAACAGTTAAATGACTACAAGAGTTGTATTAAAAAATAAACATATTTAAGCATTTATTTTCCACAAGAAAAGGAAATACTGCTCTTATAATTTTTTAAAAAACCATGGTATTTATTAGAATGTTTAAAAATGTGTTTCAAAACGGTGACTTTAACAGGAGAACAAGAAGTAAAGCAGTAAAGCAAAATGAACAAAGAAGGAGAGAACTGTTTATTCAAGAAATTTTTTCTCAATGAGAAAAATATTCAGTTTCAGCCATTCCTAGGAAAGAGAGGTGCAAGAGACAAGCTGGCAAGCGGTATGAGGTAGTGGCACTTCTCTAAGAGAATGATTTGAATAGAAGGGGAAGTCGAATACAAGTGAATTTACAGATGAATTTTGTAAATTCTTTGGAAGTTTGAAAATATTCCTGGGGAAGAAATACACTGTTGCTGAAAAAGAGGTCCCCTGTCTTCTTCTTGGTTATAGCAGTAATATAGGCTCCAAAAATTACAAACTCTCTCTGAATAAAGTGGTTTTAGTTTTTTAGTTGCCTAGAAGAAGATAAAACATGATCTGTATCTTTTGCATAGATTTCAAGGAGACTAAAAACAGACTCTGGGCAGCAATACAATAATCTGAAGTACCTGGTAACAGTTTTTAAATAAGAAATGTTGTGTTTGTGGTTTAGAAGTAAGTGCATTCACAGGGCAAGAAATGTCTTATATAACCTTATATAACCAGCAGAGCTAAAAGCAAATACAAGATCCACATACTCGTCACACACCATGTACACGGGTTATGATGCATAAGGAATGGTATTTAGAACTGATCTAATAACTCATGCTGTGAAATTTGCCAAAGTCCAAGTAGAGTAAATGAAGTGAAATTTCATCATTATAGAGCAAGGCAGGTGAGTGGATTGGTGAAAAACAACCCAATTATAGAAATGATCTTATGTGCTCTTGCAGAGTGAGTTCAGAGGGCTTAAAACTCTGTTACCGTCTTCCCTTTGTAATGATTTAAGCTAATCTGCAATTTGTTGCTTCAAAGCATAGGTGAATGCCTCTAGTTTCATCAATTGCTCACTACCACAAGTAAGCTGTTGTGTGGTAAAAGAAGGCTGGTACATGGTAAATGGAATTATTCAAGCTGTCCTCACCAATATGCCTCATAACCCCTCTGTGTCTCATGATATTTTTTGACCAAGTTGAATATAAAAGATTAATTAACATCCAGTGACATTTAACAGCCCTCAGGTTAAACAACACAAGGTGAGGAAAGTATATAGAAGCAATGGAAAAGTATGAAAACACCAAGGACCTCCAAAAATTGCAGCAACCAGACAATAACTGTACTATTTTCAGGCAGTATCTATATTAACTGCACCCAAAGAAGCTCTTGTGTGGGTACAGGAAAACTAGTTTAAAGGTGCCTTAGTCTGATGTGGTTTATTTTCTGTTTTTATCTGAGTTATTTCCTTACAGATGCTTATAGCTGTACATGGTGGCATCCACACTTGGAAAGTTGCACTGTGTTATGTAGCTTGGTAGAGTACAGCAGAGAAACTTCTGAGTGTAGACATATCCCAAAGGAAGTTTAAAATGTTCAAGATGACACAGCAAGCCAAACCTAGTATAATAAAGAAGAGTTTCGTATAGTACCAAAAGGTTCTTGAGGAAAATTTGCTACTTACACGGCATAAAAGGTGTTTAAACTTAATACAGCTGATGAAGTTATAGTTTGGTGTGCTTCAATTAGGAGAAATTGCTTTTAGGGAATCCTTGAAATCAATAGTTGCACAATGATGTGTGAGTTACAGAGGGGATATGGTCAGTTGCCTTCCGGAGAGGTGGAGGAAACGAAGGAAAGGCACAATTCAGTCTTCAAATGTGAAAACATTTCCTGCTTTCTCAACAAAGGATAAGTGAACTGACCTCTTACCTTCTCAGCTACGAAAAAAGGTAGCAATTAAAAATTAAATGAAGCATAAGTAGCAAAGTGAGTTCAAAGGATATATGAAATATGAAGCATAAAAAGAAAAAACCCAATAATTTAAACTAATGCAATTTAAAGTAATTTTCAAGATCAACACTTTTATAGTTTACAAAGCTTTATGTCTGATCATTATTTAATAGTTTTGAAACGATGCCTAGAAATGCCAAAAACACTAATGGTCTTAGATTCATTGTTCCTGCAAAAATAAGTGCATAATTCCTTTCCAAAACATAGATAGGTTCAACAATATACATAGATACATCAGACAAAGTTTGGAAAAGAAGTACTGTTCAGAAGGGGGTCTGTACAAGAATCTTTAAATACCTTGGCCAGCGTCTCAGAATGACTGTGTCAAAACTAGGTACCTTTTGTCTCAGGACACTTTTGTAATATAATCATACTGAATATAAAAGCATAAACAAGATTATGAAAGCTAGAGAAAAAATGAGACTGTATCATAGTTGTTTTTTAGCCACTGGTTACACTTTTATGGTCTGCCCTTAGTCCTCACAGTTCCTCAAACATTCTTACAGATCCTGTGAGAGTGCACCTCAGAGTTTTTCATGTCACTTTGTCTCTTGCCCCATTGAGCAGCAGACCAACACTTTCCTCAACCTTTCTTCTGCTCTCAGTGTACCTACAGAAACCCTCTTCATATCCTTTGCTAGTTTCAGCAACATGTGAGCTTTGGACGTTTCCACCACAATCTCTACTAGCACTCTATGTTTCTCCTGGGTAATCTGTCCCAACTTCTTACTCTGTGTACTTCTTTTTTATATTTGAACTTGATGTTCCCTGTTGAATCATGCTGGCTCTCGGTACCACTTCTGTTACTTACAGAACATTAGATGAAGCCATTCTTGTGCTCTGAGGAGGTCGTCCCTGAAGATCAGCTGGTTCTTCTGGTGTCCTTTGCCCTTTACCCAGTAGGTCCCTGAATAGGTAGATACCTACTCTCCTCAAGTCTAAATTTAGGATTCTGCTGCTTGCCTTACTTCTCTTGATTTTAAACTACACAGTCTCATGATTTTACCAGCCAAGGCTGTTCTTGAATTTCAAAAGTTTTATTTATTTAGTGATTGTGAAAAATAGTTCCAAGAAAGTATTTTACTGAATGGCTGATCAATCACCTGCAACAATAAATTATCTTAAACACACACTAGAAATCTCCTGGATTGTTTGTGCCCAATTCTCTTGCCTTTACAGCAGACATTCAGATATAGATATGTGGGAGCCACTTTGTGACTGCAAGTCTTCTTTCAGCTGTCTACAGACTTCATTTACCTCTCAATTTTTTCTTCTATAGCACAAGCCTGTGCTGCCCATGACGGTCTCTTCTCTAAACTTAAACACAAGTTCTCAGCAGACTTGTCATCACTTCCTCACTGGGGATAGCTCTGTGCACTCCAGCCATTCCCTTCCGTACAGCAAAACCCTTTCTCCTCCTCTCTCTGTCTTTCCAGCCTGTCTCTCCTGAAAAACATGCATCAGTTCATTGGAGCACTCTGGTGAGACCTATCAAACTACATCCCTGTAAACTTAATGAGGTCCTACCTCTGCAGCTCCCATGTATTTCCCAAAGTGTGGGCTTTTCCATCCCCTGTGATCTTGTTTTCTCGAGGGTAGAGAAAAGCAAGCATGAAAAGATGTGAGTTCCATTTTCCTCTGGTGCTCTGAAGCTTTTTTTACTCTTCCGCACCCTGCCTTCTCTTTGGACTATGACAACACTACTCCAATATACTAAGCTACTGTTCTTCTCTCCAGGTTAACAAGCCTGTTTGCAAAAACATTCTTGCCCCATTTTGTCAAAGTAATCGTTCCTCAAAGACAGTCCCACAATTACAGAGGTGAAAATCTTGCCTGGGGTGCTACTTATACAGCCAAGTCTTCATCCCGTGGGTATGTTCACACCTACCTGGACCTTTTCTTTCACTGTGAAGCCTGGCATGAAGATATTTCTTTCAACAGCTAAGCTTTACAGAAACTGCCATTTTAAAACTAGAGCATTTATAACTAACTGCTGGAGAATCTGGAAGTGCCTTTGTCAGGCACACAACAGGTCTAATAGTCAAGCTTTTTATGTATAAAGGAACACCAGAAAATACTTTATTCTGAAGGGTACCTAGACACAGTAATAATGTATCAAAGTGTTTCATACTTTTCTAATAATGGAAAATGGAATTTGCGGTACTTCTGCATGAATTACTTTTAATTTTTCTGTGTTAAGTTAGATACTTCATTTTTCTTTTCAAAAAGTAGATACCCAGTTGATGATGATTTGTCTAAAACCACAAACCCTCATTCAGTTTTTAATTAAAAAAGTGTTAAGTTCATTTCTTGTCAGTAAAACAAATATTTGTTATTGCTAATACATTTTAAAGGCAAGCATAGCACTTCATAATGTTTATAGGAATAGTGTATGTAGTGCACTGCTTCATCATGAATTCATGTCAATCATTTCACTGTTGCAATAGAACTTTTCCGAGAGCAAATACATTTCCCAGTCACAAGCAGGAAATTGAATCCGTCTCTATGAGAATTCAAGGGACACATGGCCATTGAACCATCAGATTCACAAGTTAAAGTACCACAGTGCCTTTTCTTGTGCTGCAAGCGACATCAATCACTTCTGAAATACCATAATATTTAAAAATCCAGCCAAAAAAGTAATTAAAATGGACAGTGTCACTCACTGTGACAATAACTGCCATAAATCAAGGCAATTTTTTGTTATTTCAGACAGATTTCTGGCTCCATCTTTTTAATGCTTTCTCACCACTGTGTGATATTCAGTAACGAAACTACTACTTTATAATGAAGAATAGAGTCTGTCTTGTTTCAGTTCATACATTATAATTTAATAATATGGTCTGATGGATAATATAACTGGTTATTTGTTTGATTTTCAATCAGCAAAGAGGACTAACGCGTGATGTTTTCAATATTTGTACAGACTGGCGATGATTGTATCTATGTTATTAGAACAAGATGTTTTCTTTCTTTGGCTTCATTTTAGAAGGGCTGAAGGTAAATATTATTAATATCTGCTGTATAATTTATACTCCTTTTGGCATTTGAAATGGGTAAGTTGACAGAAGAAAGTTTTTACAATCATTCATGTAAGACTTGGAAGAGCTGAAGTCAGTTGAATTTGTTTTTTTTTTTTTACTATAGGTTTTTTGGGAGCTGTTCGGGCTTTTATTGAGAGTCCAAATTTGTGGCGAACTATCACAGTGAAAACGGTATAAATGTTTTGTCTTTTGACTATAACCACAAACTTGTTGTTAGTGGTAAACCCAGATAAGTCCAGATATGCCCAGACAGGTCTTGAACTTCCAAAAGTGCTCTGTCTGGATGGTCAGCAGCAGATTTTACACTTCAGGTGCCAGAAGTATCAAGTTATTGTAAGAGATCTATAGTGACAAAAAGTGACTCCTTGCTTAGGAACAGGCTATAAAGTCATTAAAACATCCTCATAGTAAGGGCCTCTCAAGCTTTTAGAAGTTTTTAGCCTTAATTTTCTGGATTTTAGAATATGTTTAGGAAAGAAAATTAGCAGTATAATTCCTGAGGAAAGCATCTTAGCATCTTTTGAGTCTACAGTTTATTGTCTACAGCTACATGTAGCTCCATGTAGGATGGTTCTACCATGGCTCTTTTTATTGTCTAAAGTGGAGTGAACTAAGCCTGCAGAAAATGATCTGAAATACACAAGAAATTCTCATTCCCTCTAAAATTTCCAAATAGATGCCCAGGGTATGAAGAAGAGAAAATATCATGTGAAGGGAAATAATTTATTCCAAAAATGCTACAAGACAATCTATGTGTTGTAAAATTGTTCTAATTTCTCTAAGTGGACGATTTTCGAGAGAAAACTGACTTATGAAGGAAGAGGAATGTTTCTGAGAAGTAATAAAGTCCACCTAAAAACTTGTGGGATCTTTTGTTAAAATGCTTGTACTAAACCGGTACAGGAGTGAGACCATTTGCAGCCAAAGTTTCTTTTTCTTAATTTTTTCCCCAGTGGAAAAAACACAACAATCAATGAACCAGCCAACCAAGAAAACCCCAAAGAGAAAAAAAAAACATCACTCAGGGCAGTCTCAACAGGACTGCAGACACTATTTATTCCATCTGCATTTCTGGTGTAATTTTTTGTTGTCATTGACACTACTCTTTGCTTGTTTATTAACTCCTTCAATGTCACTTCCAAGGGTACCCTGTTTTTTAAATGAGTGAGCTCTCAGAATTGTAAGCTCCTTAATATGCACTCACACTTCTGTAGCTAAATACTAAATAGGCTGTTCACTCATAGAGGCCTTATTTCTTTTTTCCTTAAAACTAGCAAGGTTTCCAACTAGAGGATCAGAGAAAAGAGAGTCTCAATACACCTCGTATGAAAACAAAACAAAGTCATGCCTCTTCTCGTCAGACAGTTATGTGTCAAAATTCAAAGAAAATTTTTAAGGTCTGAACAAATAGATTTTCTTTCTTCATACCTTTTCCACCCTTGAATATTGACATCTTTTCCATCACTTTCCTTGCAGTCCTTCCTCATCCACCTATGAGGTTTATTCAGTGCCTGTGGAACCAAGAGCAACCAGAAACAGAAACCACACTAGAATAAATATATGTTTCTGTTTCTCATGTTAATGATCTGGATGGTAAACTCTACTGCTTCAGGTTTCTGATGCAGAATCTGCTCATTTACCCTCTATAGAAGTCATCAGTATCCTATTGAATGGAATCAGATACATTTTATTTCCCTCTAATATGAAGGAAAAAATCAACTGCTGAAAGAAAATAACATACTTCAGTGAGTGGTTGGCTATGAGCTTTGCAAATTAGCTTTATTGTGTGTATCTCTACTAGACAAGGTCTTGAGCAACCTACTCCCACTTTGAGATTAACTGTGCTTCGAACAGTTTTTGAAGGGGCCAGGACCTCAGACAGGCCCTTTCCACCTATATTTTTCTCTGACTTTATGCATGTAATATGTATGTATTTGTAGTCAACATACATTTGCGCACCACATAGATACATGTATATGCATCTGAATGCTTTGTTCTTCAAAATGAAATAAAAGGTCAAATTATATTTTTGATACCAACATATGTACTCACATGTATGCATGGCCACGTTGTAAACCCATGCTATATAACTAATTCTTCCCTCACTGCATTGTGATTGCTGTTGTTAGATTGCTTTTTGGTGATTTTTCGTGACATATGTAAGTTTTATTCACTTACAGCTTTGATCAAATTTTATGGAAATTATCTGTGAAACTCTGACCTATTTCAGTTTCTTTGTTGCCATACAAAACTAAGCTCTTCCTGGAATCTCTGTGTTTACGGGAGAACAAGTGTCAATAATCAGTGAGCATCAAGGCAGAATTAACTGCTGTATCCCAGAGCTATCGTCTTTCTGGGGCCACAACAAGGCAGCTCACTGAGGTGCAGATACCCAACTGAATGTCACTTTGACACTGGTGCAGTGTCAAAGGCAGGATGGTGGAGAGCTCTGCTTGCTAAAGCCAGGAATTTCTTAAGGGTCATGTTTCTCTTAGGAAAGAGACAAGCAACAGAGCACCTACAATGTGTGTACAAAGGAGGTGAGTATAGTGACCAGGCTGAAGAGTATCTGGAATTAAGAGTTCCTAAATGACCATGCACCAAGAAGGGAAAATTCAGTGTCTGATGAGACAAACTGCATCAGTGTCCCATCTACAGGGAACCCAGCTGGAATACTGATGCTGAAAGTGTAGCTGTGTCTTTCCCTATTCATAGATCTTCTGCTCTAAAAAATGAAGAGAACACAGAAAGCTTTTGGTAAGTACGAACAAAATCTGCGAGCTAACAGAGAAAAGGGAAGAGAACTGATATAAGAATGCTTGAAGTCCTCTCTTAATAAAGCAAGTGCAAGCACTTCCAATGTTATTAATTTCTCTTTTGGGTACTTTCTTGCACATCCACTTCCTCCTAGTGTGGAGTTTCGGGAAGCATTAATAGTTTATTTTTTCTTCGAAAATGATTTGGAATGGTTGGGTCATTCTATACTGAAAGTGTCAGAGTCTGCTTGGGATGCTTCTTGCCTCTCTGAGGTGAATTTACTTTTCTTATAAGTAGGTTCAAATTTTCTGACTTTAAATTCCAAGCAGTGTGTTGAGTCCCTCCTGTTGATCATATTCTACCAGATTCTGTGCAGAAATATTTATTTTATTGACCAAACACAACGAAAAAGGAATGGGGCCGATGCTTAACCTATTTTTGGTCTTACTCATAGCTATCTACTGATAACAGATAAAGACAGGAGTAAAATACAGAATTTTGGTCATCCTTTTCTAAAACATAGTTGTTCCACCTACAAAAAATGAGCTGAGGTTTTAACAAAGAGTTTTCGTACAGCATCTTCCATTTTCAGAGTACTCAATTGTTGCATCCTGTAATACAGTTATGGTTTATTTATTGGATGAATTTGGGGGAAGTTTTAATTGAGCCAAATATATAGCACTTTAAGACTAATGAAATTTCATTCCTCTTTTTTGTTGGTGTAATATTACTGTACCTCTGGTTTCCTCAGAAACCATTTTTTTTATTCTGGTATTTGACAATGAGCTAACATTCAAAATGCAAACAAAGACACTTTACACACTGACTGCAGTAAAAAAGCATTTTCTTCTTATTTACAATATATGAAGTAATGGCGAAAAAGTGATCCCAGCACCATCCTAAAATGAATTTAAGTTATCTCATATTGAAGGAAAAATAGCAATTTAAAAAAAAACCTATAGCAAACACAGGAGAACTGAAATAGCCTAAGCTATTAAATAATTTTTTTTAAAATCACAAAATAGAAGTACATAAAATGCTAATGAATTGACCAAATGGAACAGGACAAATTGAAAAAGATTGGTTCCATTTTTCATACAAGAAATTTACATAGGCAAAGTTCAAAGCAATGCTTGTGAAGTTTCAGGTGGAATTTCAAATTAAAAACATCATCTACTTCTTTTTTTGTCTAATTTGCCATGTAGGGAAACACTGATTTTAGTAGTTTTATTACTATATTAGCCCTTCAGCATAAGTTGAGAAAACACACCCAAATGATGTTGAGATTTTTCACTGTCAAAATAGCGAACACTGAGGTAGAAATATGAGCTGAGAGCTGAAAGAGCTTTTCCAAAGCCTGATAGACCAGAGTTGATACTTGTGAGGAGAAAATACCAGGTGTCACAGAGATGTCTGAGAAATCAGATTTCAGGTTCTGAGCTCTGTGCGATGACCAACAGTGACTCTAACAACTATCAGCTGACCAAGGTTTCCTTTTTTATAATTATCTGGGTCCTTAAATGAATGGCTTTTTTTGTTTCTGCGTTTCTCTACCAAAGCACATTGATTGTCCATAGTTATGTATTTTGGTGAATATCGGGAAGCCACATTGTCCTTTTGCAATCAGTTTTAGTTTTACTGTGTGTGGGTGCGTTTCTTTGTCAACAATATGGGGAAATTTGCCAAGGTCTTAAAGGAATTCAAGAAGTAGAATATTGCTCCATTTCACCATGTGCATGCTTCAGAAAAATTAGAGTATTTTATTAAGTAATTGTGTCTCCAGATTCAAGGGGTACTAAAGTGTAAAACAATCAGCTTCACTTTCCTTGAGCTAGTTTCTTTTCTTTTCTGATACAACGTATTTTTGTCTTCAGGATTAATCTTTCTGATAATTTGCAAACTGAAGTACTTTTCAGTTTGAATACAGGATTACTCAGCCTTCCATAGCTGGTTTTATCGAGACTAATAAGACAAGACGCTGAAAAACATCCAGAACTTGCCAAAGGTTAATCTTATTCTTAACTCCACTATCTCTGCCATGTAAAATGCACAGTAGTCTTTTCAATCTTGTATTGAATTTTGTATTTCTAGGTAATGTGGCACACATTGAACTTACAGGGGAGACTTGGGAAAATTAAAAAATAAATCAAATTAAAAATGCAGATATCTTACCAAATTATATGAAAAGTATGTAAGCAAAGTGAGGAAAGTCTGGAATATTCTTTGAAATGAAGAAGCAGTGGGAAATTCTACAGTCCAGGCTTGAAGAGGTGGAATCATGTAAAGGAATAATGTATCTAGCCAATAAAAATGTATTGTAGGAAGGAATGGTAACAGAAATTTGCAAGTGCAGTGAAACATGAAAAATTTAAAATAGAGGAGAAGATAGTCATTACTGAAGGAATTTGGAGAAGGGAAGATACTGATGGAAAATATGTCAAGTGCCATGGTGATAACTAAAAAAATTTGAGGCATTTTTGTTAAAAGATGATAGATATGACATTATACTTGTGTCACTAATACTCTCGCTTATAGGAAGTCAAAGAAAGTGCTAAAACCAGTAGTGTTTTGTCAAAGAAATATAAGTTTTAACACTGGAATAAATCACTGTGATATTTTAAACACCAGACTATTAAATAAGCTCTGGGAAGATATGGCAGAGTGTTAGCATACATAGTCCAAATGTCTGGAAGAGGCCTTTGTGCAGCAACCTGGATAGAATACTGCAGTACTTTTCAACATCTATTACAGTCTTCATCATTCAATAATGGTGTCTAATGCTGAAAGGTGAATTACTAGGTAGCATGAAATGAAATGTTCTGAACTCTAAAAAGGTTTAGATTTCACACATTTGCTAGCACACTGATATTGCATAATGATTTTTCTCATCTCACAACACTAGTTTCTTAGTGATAATTCAATTATAGTATTTTATAAACTTTCTTAGTCCTCCTCTGGCGTCAGTTAGGTTTTAGTTATAATTAGTTTTTCAAATATGTAATAAAACACGGAATACAATTTGGAATCCCAGTCAACCTTTAAATCACAGTGCTGTGCTCTTTAACTTCTAATCTAATGCTTTCAATGCATGGCTTCAAAAAATGTAGATTCCTTTTTATCCTTGTCAAGTAGGAATTATGTTTAAACCTGAGATGGAATATATTGACCCTATTGTTTACTCTGTTAAGTGGTTTCAGAACAACCAAAAAAAAGTGTTTGTCTTACCAATCTTTTTTGCATATGTCTAATCAATTTCAGTTGTTACAGAACTATAAAAATCAGTTGTGAGTCAACTCTGGTTAAACCCAGTGGCAAAATGGAGTGGAAAAAATTTTAATCCAATCCTTTGGTCTGTTAGCTATCTTCCATTTCTATTAAGGTTCAATATAACTCAGAGCTGACCTTTGTCATATCCTTAGTCAGTTTATATTAGCCTAGCCATTTTTTTTTTTTACCAAACTTTCATTTGCACTGGGTGGGACTGTGACTTTTTGCTGTGCCTGTGGACTGCTCCTGTTCTGCTTCCTGAGATGCCAGTATGGGACCAGAACTACCAGTCTCTACTTATGTATTTAGAAATACTTATGTCAGAACTTCTGCCTCTGCCACTTCTCTACCTCTCGTCTCCCCAAAATTGTTCATGCCACCTCCTCTTGAGTAGAGAAAGCAGTCATTGATGTAATTTTATGATTGTTTTTGAACTCTGTCTATGCACAACATCACAGCTAAGGCTGCACAGCAACACATAAGAAAATCCACCAATGGTACTTTATCCTAGCACTACAGCAGTGCCACACAGTTAGAGAAGTAAAGAACCACATTATGGCATTTTTCTAAAAAAAGTGCTTCAAGCTAAGATAAATGGGAGAAGTGACTTCAGTTTGGAGTAATTATGTTGTTGAAATATTTTCAACACAACATGGTGTAACTTAACCCTGATTGCCAGTGCCAAAAAGCTGCTTTTAAAGAAGAAATAAGTATGTATTATGGAAAGCGAAGATTATATGTAATATAGAGAAACAAGATCTAAAACCACCAAAATCTAAACCAAAACCAAATCCTTTAGAGAAAAGGAGTGAAATAGTCACTAGACAAGATGGATGGCTGACTGCTATTCAAAAAGATCTGGGCTTGAATTGATTTGTACAAGAACTGATTTATGTAAGACAGAGATTGTCCTAGATCTCTTAATGCATCCAGTAGAAGTCATTTTTTCAGGTCATGAATGTTTATGAACGCAAACAACTTTCAAGCTGTCGAAAAGTAACTTAGATTTTTGCAAAAGTCTTACAACATCTCTGCAAATACTTGCAGTGTAATTGAAATATGTACAGGAGCTCAGAAGGGGCAGAAACTTCTATACAGGCAGAAGTCTGGTTTGTGTTATCCTGACAGCAAAACCAGACAGTGCTTTAGGGTTTCCTACAGACCAGGTGCACTTAATCATCATATAAAATTATTAACTTAAATCATGTAACTTCTCAACTGGATGACCCTTTTCCCATCTTTGTCTTACTGATAATGTTTATTATTATTTTTCTGGAAAATGCATGTATTCTTCTATTTTTATTCATAACATGATTTTTAATTTTTTATGATTCTTTACCATCTAGAATTACATTTTTCATAAAAGACCTGTTAATGACCACATGACACAGAATTAGAGAAGCTAGAAATTACATATGCTTTTTGAGTTCAGAGCTTTGACTCTGTTTTCCCATGGCATCAGTATTTTCAACACCTTATTCTTTAGTGATTTGATTTAAGTGTCTTGAGTAAAGGGATAATAGATATGATGCCAGTAATATTTCAGCTGGCTTGTTTTTTAGAATTTTTTGGTTTTACTTTCTTTTAATTCTGTGAATCATAAGTCACTAACAGCACACATCTCCCTACTTCCTAAAGTAGAACTTCACAGACAATACTTTCCACAAAGAATTCTATTGATGCAAGAAGTATTGATGGGCTTCTAAGATTCTGTGGAAAAAGAAATGCTGGACTGGCTTTGTCTTTGTTTTAGACTCTGCTCCTTGCAGCATAGCTGAGAGGCAGACAGACATCATGGGTTAGCAGAAGAAAGAATACGTCTGTGGCCTGTGAAGTTTTGGCCTGTTTCTCTACTTTTTCAGCTTAAGAAATTATGAACAGTGTGAGATGAAGCTGCCTTAATGGTAATGTATAAGGCTAGTTCAGGACAGATTCCAGCTTTTACTCGGAATCTGAAGGAAGAAGGTAACTCGAACATAACACTTCAAACAAACCTGGCTTCCCTTTTCTGATGTGAGAAGAAACCCAAAAAAACCTCATTTGTGCTATTAAATGTAATTTTCCTCAAACTTTGGACAAATAGCCCACTTTCTTTTGTTATAATTTGGAATGCTTTTGAAGAAGAAACCTCCAAGGAGGGTCTGAAACAATTTCCAAGAAAAAGACTGTAATTACTTTTTAGTGCTTTGTTCAGTGAACTGAAACAAAGCCCTAGGCAAGGGAGAAGCTTGTGCTTGTTTGCCTGTAAACTCCATGTATGCAGTGCCACTACCCCAATACCTACTGTAAGGTGTGTGTATGATGGTCTGCATCTCAACCCTGATTGGTGCTGCACTTTTTGGTATTGCTGCATCATTTACCCAGGGGGCCTGCTTTATGGCTCTTTCTGTCAAACTGACATTTTCCAGTAGGTTCCAAAAAGCAACAGCAAATTGCTGTGTAACATATTTCTTGGAAAGAAATAATGAAAATTCAGAGTTGAATTATCTGACATCCATGACTCCGGCCTGAGTGTTGCTCACGATCTCCTGGAATGGTTTGAATTCTTAGGTCTTTTAAGAACAAACACAAGGTGTATTTTTGAAGATGTCAAACTATAAAAGAATAATTCATTCACAATGCTTTCAAAATTAGCTTCTTTTCACTGTCAGTATAGTTCCACATAATGAGACAGCAGTCTTTTTTTCCCTTCTTCATAGCCAGAGAAAGGTACCCCAAAAAAGAGCTTTTTCCTTCTGCCATATTTGAAATTCAAAGCTCTTCTGTAGCAGGAGTAAAGCCCATGTTAAGGAAGATGTCTTTTTTAATGTGGCTACAAATACATAAATTTTAAGAAAAGGGTTCATATTCATGAAGTGGGTTATTTGCCACAGGTTTAGTAGTTAACCATTAAAAAAATTATCCCTCCTGCCCAAAAGAGCACTTAACAAATTCCTCACAGAGTTTGTACAGCAACTTAATGCTTAATGTCATTTCTGGCCCTGACTCAAGCAGATGTGCAGTAATTCCAGAGGAAATGTGGTAGCTCTTCAGGAAACCCTATGGCTGCTTTCCCCTTGAATATATGTCTCTTTTGAGTGAAAGAAAAGGGGCTAAAAAGAATAAAAAAAGAAATTTAAGATGAGACATTACTGAAAAAATAATTGAAGCAGTTGGTTGCAAGCCTGAGATTGCATTAGAAGTATAACTAAAATAGATTTGAATCTGTGCTATAACATTATGATAATGAAGTCTGTGGCCTTACCAAAAGATTACAAAAATTACTTTTAAACCCCCTTTGATATTCTTATTACAACTACACTTAAATTCGTTATGAGTTGCTAGAAGGTCATCTTGTTACAAAACATGCATAGTTGGCAAAACTCAATATGCTCTGGTAAGTTCTAAAACCAGCTGAGTAAAGAAAAAACATTTGAAATAAATATATTGGATATCAGATCTTAGCTTTCATTATACTAAGTGGGCGATCTCAGTTTTGATCCCTAAAACTCATCAACACCATCATAAATTTCATTTGTTAACCATATTATTCCTTTTATTATAATAAAGTTTGTTGCTTTCCACAGGACCTGGATCTTTTGTCCTTAAATATACTCATCTCTTAAATTCACCATGTCAACAGTCACTTCACACTTTAATACCCTGGGGAGTTTTTTCTCTGATTTTTTGGATTACTTTAGTAAAAGAATGTTTGAACACAGCACAAGTGCTAACCAGTATCTGTGTTTGAGGTTTTCCTTTTTATTAAAATCTGAAGGAATGTAGAAGATCTCAAAAATATTGTATTTCTGAGGTGCTAAACTAATTCAGTACAGTTAAAATGTGAGTTACTGGTCTGGAAAAGGTAAGACTTTTAAATCCCTATTTAATATTGCTTTACTTACTCATAATAGTCTGACTGCTTTGTAAGACCATTGGAAATAAAGCACTTTTTACAATAGTATAGGTTTTTGAGTATTTTAGAGAGAATTATGAGCTAACCTTGTTACATAAAAAAAATTACTTGAGAAGGTTGCAAGGTATTGTACACAGAATATGCACACCTATGGGAACTATTATTGTGCCTCCCAATACTTGTAGAATGTCAATAGTCAAAAAGATGTGTATGGTACACAAATATTAGAGAATCTGGTAGGTATTTAACATGGAAAAAATATGTATAGCTGTTAAGAAAATCACATGTCGGAGTTGAAGAAAGTCTTTGTTTCTTCAGGAGTTTTAGCTGTATCCCTTGCAGACTACTTAAGCAGCAGGGGTTCTTCATGTTCTTTGAGCACGTTTTCCCTGGTATCGGTCAGAGGTGCCACAGCTCCAAGCAGCCAGGCTTTCTAAAGATCATGAAATTGGCAGAAATTTCTGAAGGTTGAGGGAAACTGAAAGCCTTCAGTAGTCATTTCAGTAGTGCTACCTTCAGTCTTCCTCCCTTTCCCTTCCAAACTGCTAGGTAATCTAAAGACAGATGACAATATTGCCACCTTTTAGGCAATATTTGAATGTAAACATGAGACTCGAGGTAGCAAAAAGCTCCCTTTAGATACATATAGATTAAGACAGCCTAATTCAGAAAATCCAGAGGAACTAACAGCTTTAACTGATTTCCAAAAATCAGTTAATCTTTTAACAACATACATATGTCCTTAGGAAAACTATCATCATCTATTTTTAAGGTATTTGCCAGATAAATTCTTGGGAAGTCAGGTTTAGCTTTCTCAAAACCCAAAAAAGTCATTCAGATTGTGATATTTGATATCTACCTGTTTTCTTCTTTATTTATAAGAGATGAGTGATCAGGTGGAGTAGATCCTCGTGGAAGGAGGTGGCAGGTTGTTGCTGCTCTAGAGGACCACATGAGCCTTCCATTTCAGGAGTGAGACAAGACAGGTCGGAGCCAGATAAAGAGGTAAAGAAAAGCACTGGCAGCCTGCAACTGTGAAGACACTATTGAGAGAAGGGATGAGACAGACAGACTTTGGAGGTGGCAGGGATAGTCGAAGCAGAACTTGCTGCATCTCAGAAACCTTCTGTTGTGCTACGAGAAAACCTGAAGCAAGGAAACTCTGTGAAGACAAAGATTGTTGTACCTAATCTGTCTTAAATGTCTGTCTTGATTTAAAAAGTAAAGTATTCCAATTTATAGATTAATAAAAACAGATTGATAAAAGTAATTTTATATTTTAGGATATTCATAATAAAGAAGAATTTTAGCTAAAGTTCCTCAAACCCCTGTCTGACTCTGGGTCTTGCCACAAAGATCTACAAGTAAAAAACTTCTTGCCTATGATCAAGGAAAGAAATAATAATATTAATAAAATAAATATACTTCGTTATTACTTTAATGATATTTTTATGATTATGAAACTCGTGTGAAATAGTATGGGTTACAAAGAACATGTACCTCTTCAAAGCATCTCATGTTAATACAGCACCAAATCCAATTTGGATCACAGCAAAACTAGCTTTCAGACAATAGGGCTTGAAGTGCGAGATTTCAGAAAAAATGTGGATAGTTGTCTGACCAGATCATCTGGTCTCCAAAACTCCGGTGTGACCTCTTGGTCATTCCTGAATTGTCATTCAAAGTCCACTGAAATCAACAAGAATAATTCAGGGAATTTCAAATTGGATTAATATTACATTATTACCCCTACTAGATTATCCAGATGTAAAATATCATTACAGTCTGAAGGAAGTGCTGAAGGGAACTTAACCATCTGTACCACAGTATCTCAGGAAAATAATGGAAATTCTGGGAGCTGCTAATGATAGAAAAGTGATAGACCCCCAAACTGTTCTTTATAATGAGGATGTTATTCTGTATGAGCAATTTAATGAGAGTGTTCTGCTCTGCAAAGGACAGTCATACTGCATCGCTTTAGGATGTTCCTCCATGGGCGGCTTGACTTGCTCTTTATTCCATTCCCAGACCCTTGCACACTTTACACATATTCTAATTAATTTCTGAACTCTCTTCTAAAGCAACTCAACTACTTCCCTCAAAGACAATACCTGATCATGCGTGATGGAACAGTATGCTTCAGAGCCTCTTCCAAACGCGTCCATCAGGGGTATGGGACATGCCAAGTTTGGCCCCCCCCAACCACTACAAACAATGTATTTGGAGACTTTTCCCTCCAGAGGCCTCATGCCTTGCACAGAAACTCTGACATCTTGTACAAACACTGCTCTGGTGTGCTGCAAGAACCGTTATTTTGGTACAATGAAATGAGGAGCCACAAAGAGACTTTTATCTTATGACTACAAGGAGTAAAGTGTGGTTTTGAGAAGATACAGGCCAAGTGCTATGGAAAGTGGACGAATTCAGTTTGCTAGAATGTGTGACAGCCTGTGAAAACTGAAGCTGAGCCAGCTACCAGCAATTCACTAGGTACTTGTGTTCTACTTGTGATTGCCATTCACAATGGAGTTTAGAAAAATATTTAATAATTTTTAAAGGGATTTTTTACTTTGAAGTACAGCAGAGATTTTGAGATTCAAAATGAATTTCAGAATTTCTTGCAGAGTCAAGTGTTCAGATGAATTCCTAATAGATTAAAATTTTTAAAATAATATATTTCATATTTGTAGAAATTAGTTTAATACGACATTGTTGCAACAGCTAAGGCATACAAACACCTTGCTGAGCCACTCACACAAGTTTTACAACATTGTGTATGGTAAAATGTACTATAGGTGCAAAAGCTTATCCATATGTCTCCATCTAGAAACACCTTCAAACTGTAATCACCTTAATTTAGTAGCTTCACCTTTACTATGTAGATTTTAATAGCAGATGGCCTTGTTTAGTAGCTGCACTTATTTAATAGCTGCACCTTTACCATAACCTTTCCCATGCAAGCCGTAGGGCAAAGTAATTAAATTTAATGAAAACTGTGCTTTCCAAACAAGGATATATGGCTAGTCATATGAAATGGTCAGTAGGCTAAATTATTTGTGGAGAAATTATGCACAGTACAAAGGTTAAGGTACTGTAGCTCAAAATATGAATTAAGACTATACTGTAAAGAACACAAATTGCAGTGTTACCCTCATGACAGCAACATGGAACTCTTCCCTTCCAAGGCTTGAATGTCCTCGCAAGCTCGAGAGCTCATGACAACATTATTCAGTGAATGAGGATGGAGGCTGCTCTCTGGAGCAGTGTGGAAATGCAGTTTTTCAAAATAAGTATCAAAATGAGAATCTGATTCGCACATTCTATTTTGCTTCTACTGTTAAGGATGTTCTTAGCACCAGTCTTTATGCTCTGCTCCCTGTATTGCATTAGACAAGGACAGACTTCACAGCTTGAAGTGATTTAAGGAATAGAAAATAAACAATGAACTACTGATGTGCTAACCAGGACATGATAACAGCAGAAGAAATGAACAAAAGAAAATATTGGTCTTAAAATTCTCTCCTTTTTTATAAGAATGATTAAAAACTCTTTCAAAAAAACACCGATTTCCTTTCACTGGTATTATTTTAAGACAGAGACAGTAAAGGATACATGACGTCTGCTAAAGAGACAGTCTTGTTTCATCTTTTTGATCAAAATTGTGAATGGAACACAACAGTCATTTGATAGTGGTGGGTTACAAGGAGATAAAATTTTCTTTTGTTTTCTAAGGGAATGAAAAAAAATTAGCATTATTTTTATAAAAGATATTTCCTTGATGTTGAAAAAACCTTGCTTTCCACTAATGACAGCATTAGTACTACCTCTGGAAATACTTACTTTTTCATCTCAGAACTTTGTGTCCTGGGAATATAAGCTGCAGTAAAATGTCTTGGGATTTTACTTACTAAAAAGTTCCCTACTATTTCCATCATAGTAGCATAGAAGTTTCATTGCTGGTATTGTTGCTACTTAATATACAAAACATTAATGGAACAATAACACTGTGAGATTGTTATATGTTTTGAATTTCAGTTCTCTCATATTGCTGTGCAAAATGCACAAGCTTTTCCAGTAGATAAAGTGATGTACAGCAGGAGTGAGATAAAAGCTGCAAACAGCAGTTATGAGATGCTTTTGATAAAAAAATGTACTTCATTTGAAAGATAAGCCTCAGAAATTCACCCCAGCTTGTAAATGCACAAAAATTTATTCTTTGTTATACAGCAGTAGCAATTAACTGAAAATATATTTATTTGAGTTAGTAGTTCTCTCTTTTCTGAGAACTGAAAATACTAATTAAGATAACCCTACATGGATACTTTCATTGCTGTGATATTTCTGCTTTAATGGAATGGAAAAAAAAGGGGAATTTTTACTTATGTATATCCTTGGGAAGCCTGATATTACTGTGTTTCTGGCTGGTAATGTGTAGAGAATAATACATTCAGTTTAATTGTTTTAGAGGAATGTATTGCAGCTGCTCATCTTCACTGGAATAATAGGAATATTTCACCCTTTTACTCAGTTTTGTAGCAACCCTGCTTATGTTTTATCTTCTCACCCATGCAGTGTGCAGCCCTTGCCCAGGCCAGCAGTTTCAAGTGTAATGCTTTTCACTAGCACTGCGAGATGTGTCTTGCCCTTGCTAAGTGCAAGAGTGACTTTTTAACTGACCACCTTTAGTGAGGCTCATGATCCATGAACCTGTGCTAAGCAGCCCTGAGAGCCCAAGAGCTTATTCCTCCTTACAGAGCATGCACATTTCCATTCATAAACAGGGAATTTCTGAGGTAGGTGCAGGAAATGCAAGACATTGCGCCGCAGTTCTGTGTTTGCTCAGCACAGACCACCTTGCATATTCTCTTTTGCCATAGGCTGTCATTTTATCATAAGAGCAGCAGTTAGTGTCCCCTTTACCCTTAAAACTATTTCCCTGCATAACCTCTTCACACGAAATGTTTCAAGAGAAATAGTGATCTACTATGCCATGACAAATGTCACAAACACTGAATTCTCAGTAAGAGTCTCTTCTCTCATTTGGACTAGACATTAGTTCTGAGCTAAAAAAATTCTCTTCAAAATAAACATATATCCATGAAATGTTTTTCATTTTGACAAGTGGGAGTTCCTCATCCACTGATAAGAAATGAGTTTCGTCAAAAAAGTTTTGGTCAATTCTGTCTGAGAGTATTCATCTATCATTTACCTAGCTGTATTTATTTTTCTGCTTTTTCCATCAGAAGTTGCTATTTGGTACACCCTGTCTCTCTGAAAAAGGCAATATTCTGCTTCAAGGCCAGGTCACAGATGTGAAGATGGAAAGAAGCAATATAAAGCACTTGGATAAGTTTGCTCTATCCCCTGTACACAGTTGCAACCATTATCGCAGTAACCTGTGTCCAGTCCCCTAACCTGACCTGCCCTTCTCCATAACATCTTTGATACCCGTGCCCTCTGACAGCAAAATGTCAAGGCTAATAATACAAGGGCTTTTTCACCTTCCTCTCCATGGCTGCAGTCCATGGAAAACACAGCTGAGGTAATAATGAGGCCCATAAGCTGCAATATTACCACAGGGCCATGAATATGTTACAGATTTTGGAGGTAAAATAATGAAAAGGAGGAAAGAAATTTCTCTCGCTATGATAAATACTGATTTCTCTGGTCTTTTTGAAGAAAGATCACATAAGAGAAGTTTTAATCACACTGTGGAGCCATTCTCAGTGGTTCCTATCTGCAAAATCATTTTTTGCAACTGATTTTTATAGTGAACACATGCCAGAACCCCTTATTTGTGAGCAGACATCTTTTCTTCTAAATGGGAGCTTGCTGACAGTCTTACCTGCAGTACCTGAAATGCAATTTGTAGGTCTTGAAGAGGGGAAGGAGAGAGAGGAAAACACTATACAGTCTAGATTTTATTATCACACGTTATTCTGTTGCCTTCATCTTGGGGCAGAACTGGGCTTCCCATGTGAAGTGGAATTATTACTCATGTGGTTTGTAATTACACCTCAGCAGAAGTTTTTAGCTTTGAAACACGATGAAGTAATTTTGTCCAGCTTTAAGCCAATTTTTCAGATACAAAGAGGGTTAGAGATTTTGGCCACTGTGAACATGCATAAGCATTAATAAAGGCAGCTTGCTAAAACTTACGAGGAAAGGATAATGTATAAGTGAACCAGGGCATGAACTGACTTTGTTGGTTTTAATCTTTTTGCTTCTAACAACATACCCTTTCATAAGCGAGCAATACCATTGTTTCATAGAAGCTGATTTTGGAGAATTTAATCTGTCACCGTCTAAGGAAAGACTGTATAGGGGTTTTGGGTTTCTGTAGGCCTGCTTTGTTATTGCAGTTGGAAGGAAGGAGGGCCTGCAAAAACTGAATCTAAAAATATAAGAGTATAGGATTGTGAGCTTTCATCAAAATATAGCTACCTAAATGGGTGCACTCATGAGATGACACATGAAAAGGGGAGATTTCCTCGACTCTTAGCATTTGACTGGCCTGTTGGCACTCCAGGAAAGCCAAGACTCTTGTGCCCAACCAGTCTGTCAGTGTTCCTTTAGTGAGACCCTTCACTGAGCAGTCCCACTGGATCGGAGGGCACTTCAACTGGCTTATTCAGGGACACACACCAACAGCTAAAAGACACCCCTCAGTGGGTCCTCCACTTTATTCTAGTATGTTCCCTACTGCCAGCTACTGCCAGCACCCGTGAAGGACTCACACTAACACTTCACAGAATAACACTATTAATTGAAAATTGTGACAGGTTAAGGTTCAAGGATTGCCAGTGATAGTATCTGACTGCAAAAACTTATTCGAAGCCACAGACAAACTCTAATCCCCAGTAAAACTATTCAGCATGCACAGAGTATGGCTCTCACCCAATAGCGGTCCCTTCTCGGGCAACCACATGTTCAGGCTCTCAGCTGATCCCAGTAGTTACAATGGAGTCTTCCCTGAATTTCTCCCCTTCTCAACTTACTTTTATACTATTTCTTTGTGTTTAGGTGCAGCTTGAGTGACTCTAGTCGTAGTGATGGTGTAAAATTCTTTTCAATTAAAAGAAATTAAATTCTGTAAAATAAAGAATCTTTGTCACTGATTGGTGTAAAATTCTCTTGCTTTACTCTTAAAGGTCTAGTCAGTAAAACATAGAGCACATGCTCATTGAGGGGTGGTTGTACCTTGGGGACAGGTAACTTTGGGATGGAGGTGTGCATTAATATATAAATGAGTCGATAATGAACCAATTTCATCTGAGGAGAGTAATTTTGCCACTGTTGCTGGCTTGGCAGCAAGACATCTTCTCCTATCCCCCTTGACTGACAAGTGCTATGCAGTTTATCAGCTGCAAAGTCCTATCAAGTTCCCCTCTTTGCAAGGATGTAAACAGTCTGTTCCATACTCTGTTCCATCCCCTTAGCAGGTGCTAAAAGTTGCAGACTGTGGGTGTGGGGAATCATCATGGAAGAGGTTTTGAGCATGCCAACCACATTCCATCCAGGAAGCAGCATTTCACCCTATAATTCTCTTACCATTATATCTTCTGTTAGGATACGAATATAACTACTCAGTTTCCTCTAATTTTACCTGGCGCCACCTTTTTATATTAGAGTTGAACAAAACCTAAATTTCTCGCTAACATCATAATTCAATTACCCCCTCAAATCAGAAGTCATTTTAGAGACCCCATCTTTTATATTTTCAAAGTGTTTTAATAGAATGTATTTGGTATCTGTAACAGATTACTTGTGGTTAGAGTCAGTAGTTCACAACTCTCCTTGGCGATGCATGTAGACTATTTGACAAGTACAAGGGAAGCCTGCACCACTGCAACCCTAGTGTTTAGAGGTTATTGGAGCACATGGACATGTTTTGACAATTCAGCTTTTCTCATGTTCTTTTTAACTATTAGCAGTTTTATCAGATGAAGAAATTGCATAAGTTTAATTTTATTACCCTTAGAGATGATACATATAATATATACAGTATAATCTACTTTTGCACCTGTTTGTTGAAATTTATAATTAACAGTAATAGAAGTGTGGTGTTTAATTTAATAAAAGCTGATAATTTTAATTTATGAAAATATGTTGATAATGTATTTATCATATGGACTATGTTTCAGCAGTGTTGTCACTATACATTTCTTACTAAATGTATTAATTTTATAAATGGTTACAGTAAGCACCCAAAAAATTATAGTAGATGAAACAGCAAAAAGAAGAAAACCAAAACACATAAATTCATGTCTGTTAAAGTAAAGAAGGCTTCTTTTGATTTCTGTTGTCTTTAGATTTAGGTTCTGCAAATCAGAGTCCTTGAGCTTGCAGAGTCTGTGAGGTGAACTAAAGGAGAAGTATTGTTTCAGGTAGCTGCTGTAAAACTATCACAGAATTCCTGTTTAGCAGAACAGCACTTATGAAGAGAATTATGATCCTGTGGGAAGAGATAGGATGGAATCGAACTGCAGGCTGTGGGATGTGCCTGGAGAACGCCATGGCAGGCCAAAGAAGCTTGTCTCCTCCTGACCTTGGGGGAAGGAGATGCCACACGGCAGAGCCCTGCGGAGAGGAGCTGCCAGACGGGTGGGCAGCGTGTGATCCCCCCATACAGGGACAGTGGGAAAGTGCGTTACTGACATGGCACTGTGTGATAGGTTGGTTAGTGAAAAATACCATGTAAGGAAATCGTGGATCTTGAAGAAGTATATAAAACTAACTTGTTTCTCTGAATAGAGGTCTCCAATTCCCTGCTGGTCTGGGTCTGTGTCTCGATTCCATAGTATCCTAATTTTTATCTGGATTAAAATACCTCAGAATATTCTATATATTAGTATCTGCAAAGAAAACAGCATCTCTTTTTATTAAAATAAAAAAATCCCTTGATTTATAGATACTGAACTGATCTGCCAACTCTGCAGGAAATATCAGCATTGAAAGTATAATCTGTGACCCTAGGTATAGATCTCTATATTTGGGAATCGACATTTTAAAATTTTGACATGATTTTGAAAATATTCTGAGATGCCTAAGGGCCAAGACTGAGTCTTTCAAAATAATTATTAAACTACATGTTTGTTTTCAAAATTAATTCAAGATATGTATTTTTTACCATTTAAATATCTGTTCCTATTATTGGTGCCCTAGTTCTACACATTACAGTTTGTGTTTTCTTTACATAGCAGCATTTAATAGTTTTTGCCTGAAGTAAGCTGAATTCAGAAGATCCAACAATTCATTGTGCTAGTTTTAAAATTATCCTTGGGCAAATACTAATAATTCCACAGCTATTTAGAGTTTCTTTGAGTTTTGATTTGTGGGTACTTTGATAATTTTTATTGAGCAAAGGAGTGTCTGGCAGTTAGCAAAATGCATAATAACAGATTTGTTCTTTTAGTTGCTGAGTAGTGTAAATGTTGCAATTTTCATTCACCAATCTTGAGATCAAACTCTTTTATAGATAATAGATGTGTTGAGTTAAATTACATGGATCTGCCTAAGGCAGTTTCTTCTTGTATAAAGCAGTGAAGTGTGTATTCTAAAAATTCTTATGTCTGTTGTAGTCCTTTCCTTGCTAAAAAATTATGATTCTTTTTTTTACTTCTGTGAATAATTCCATCAATAAGTCTTATGTACTACTGATAGTTTCAATAAAGTGTGCCAGCAAAGTACAATATCCCAGCTCAGCGTTAACCATGCCATAGTCAGCGATGAGATATATTTCCAACTATAAATAAGAATTATAACCTTTATTTACATTCCATATTATTTCTTCCCTCTTCTCCTAAAATGAAAATTCTGAAAGGTGACTGTCCACGTCTTGGTTCAAGGCATGACTCCCCAAGAACTTTAGAAAAATAAAGAAGGACTATTAATGTTATTTATGTTGTACAGTTGGGTAGTGTTAAGTGATCTAGCTCTGTTAAAGCTAATGGAACCAAACTAATAAATCTTGGATAAGGACCATAGTATTCAGATGTACCTTGTTTCTGCTTAGCTGAAAAATCACTTCTGTTCTCTTAGCTACTTTTCCTTTGTCTCTAATTTCTAAAATATTTTGACTTAAGACCTCTAAGTTGCATTTTCTTCTTTGCTAGCATTGCCAAAGAAAAACCTCTTTTAATATTAAATATGTGGCTGGAGGTATAAAGAGTCAAATAAAGACCTTGTGACACATTATGCATAAATGTAGAGCATAGCATGAGCAGGGAGACTGAAATATTTCTCTGTGGGATAAGGGCATTAAAGTGACAGAAATAGTGAAGAAACCCATCCTTCCCCACTTCACCTTTTATTTTTAGAGTAAAAATGAAACTATTATGAGGGCAGTGCAAAACAGCCTGTCTTAGTTTTTACCAGAACTTTAACAGCAAGGAGTGCACTCTGCAAATGCCTTATCCAGCTTCTCTGTGTGTCCAGTTTTGATGAAACCATAACAGTGTGGTTTCAGCATTCAGGAGTGCCATGCCATGTGCTGTATAATGTCAGGAGTGTTATGATTGCCATGAAGCTGTTATAAATGTGTATTATAATATTGGCTTTCCTCAAATATTAAAGTGAATGCTGTATATATAATGTTAAAGTAACTTTCCTATAAAGATATAGGGGTTTTTTGTAACAATAACTAATGCCTTTATTTCTGTAGTAAAATAGCTGCTGTAGTTATGCTTGTGGTAACTGAACTGTCTGCTTGGTTGGATAACATCCAGTGAACGTAAGATGAAGACCCCTGCCACTGACTTGCAGCTATCAGCACAAACCGTCTGTGAACACCATAGACCAAAGCCCAAGCTGGAGGTGATAATAAAAACTGACCAAAACCACAGCCAAGAAATGTGCAGGCTCTATAAAGGTGGACCCAAGGAGGGGCCATGCAAAACAGTACCTAGAAAATGCAAACTAGTTTGGGGGAAAAGTTTGAATATGTATAATTGTTTAAGAATATGCATTAATAGTAAAGGTATGTAAAGGGTGTCTCCACAATAGCAGTGGTGCTCTTGGCTGAGGACCAAGGTTACCCGGTGCTGTAACTTTTGCTTTATTGTTTTTGTCTCATTGTTTTTTTATTAAACTTTTAAATTCTCACAGGAGAGTGAATCTCGTTTTTCACAAAGTCATGCCAGGAGTATTATCATAATACTTCCTGGATGGTAGAGTTCATTTTTTCTTCCTTTTCTAATCACATCCCTCCATCCTCCTCTGTAGGTGGGACTGACTGGCCTGAGTTCCTACTGGTTTAGCAGTTGGAAACAAGCAATCGGTCCCAGTGATTATACTGAAATTAATTCTTCATGCAGGATCTAAACCTCCAAGCCATTGTGGATGAAAAATTATAGATACCCTTCCTATTTTCCAAGTGACAACATTTATTATGAAAGAGGGTAGAGTTTAGTAACAAAGGAGGCCAGAAACTGGAGTAAAAATGGAAGAAGAATTTGTCCAACTAATATCCAAGATAAGCACACATAAATAGGTGGACTCCTTCTCAAATCTAAAAAAAACCACAAAACCCCCACATTTTTCATTTGGTTTCCTACTGAAGAAAGATTTTTGCAGTGACCCTCGCTATCCACCATCCAGCCCCTCTCTTTGAACTCTCAAGCCTCCTTCAAATAAATTTGCTCAAAAGCAAGGAGTTCCAGATTCACAAAATTTTATCTAAATTTATGAAACATGGTGATGATTCAGTTGTACTCATAACACATTTCTGACTGAGAGATGAGTAATAGAGTTATTCACAAATATCTGATTTTCAGCTAAGTCCGAAATGCACTCAGACGCCCAACTAGACCAGTGGTAGCTGAACTCAATATAAACCTGTGATCAGTGGCTGATCCTTGGAAAGGGGGACATGCATTCCACACACCTGAGTCCAACAATATGTATCTTGACATATTTCAGTATGTCTAAATGCTGTTCTGCCATTAAACATTTGGAAAAAGCTAAAATATTTAAAAGGAGAGGGGAGGGGAGGATGTGGCAGCCCAGAGTATCCCTCTGGCTGTCCAGGGGGGTCTGGAGCCCTGCCAGACAGTTTCGGAACTCGAGACAAAAGCACAGAACTCTATGTTTGATCCGTGTCCTTAGAGAAAACTACCCACATTGAGGGAAGAAATACCAAAAGGAAAGAAAATGTGTAACTAGCTTATTTTATCACTGGGTGAATGTAGGTTTTAGATTTATGGAGGTATGAGGGAAAAAAGCAAACATGGAGGGCAAAGGGCAGTGCCCCTTCCCCTTCTTCTTTCTTCTCTCTTCTCTCTCCTCCATCTTCTGCTGTGACAATGGTGATGGGTATTGGTGGAGGTAGCACTGTCATGTTAAGAAAAGGTAGAAATTAATTGGGAAAAATTGTTAAACAATAATACGTTGTGGAACTTGGTTGGTTTTCCTAAAAGAGATAAAAAGGAGAAACCGCCTTTCCGGTG